>OX101752.1:118300809-118816821 GCA_944452675.1 Tachina lurida | reverse complement strand
CTCACGTTCCACCACAGCATTGAAGCCACTATGATCATCAGCAGTGTATTTAACAGTACGTTTGTAACCATCAGCATCAATCAAAGAGTATTCACCACGTACTGCATCGCCATCACGTTCTTCTACTTGGCTCTTGGAGTCACCAGACGCAGCGTCTTGCACATGGTAACCGTATTTATACTGAGGACGGGGATCAAATTCTTCATCAGCTTTAGCCAAAACAGGTTGAGCAGCATAATGTGCTACGGGGACAACAGTCTTAACAGCAGCAGCTGGGGCAGCATGATAAACATGAGCTTCTGGGGAAGCATGATAAACGTGAGCTTCTGGAGCAGCATGATAGATATGAGCTTTTGGGGCAGCATGATAGATATGAGCTTCGGGAGCAGCAATACTCTTCACAACAGTAGCTGGAGCAGCATGATAGACATGAGCTTCTGGGCGAGCATGGTACACTTGAGCAGATGAAAGATGACCGGCGTTAGCTAAAGCCAGCATAGCCAAAAAGGTGACAAACTGAAATGTATATTAATAAATAATAGACAATTTATAAATATTCATACATAACTGTGTATGTATGTATGTATGTATGCAATGTATGTTATATAAAGCGTAGTGCCATACCTTAAAAGCCATTTTGATAAAATAAAATTTGACTATTAATTTAATTCGGAGGTTCAGTTAGCGTGTTACTTGCTTAACTTGCAAACGGTTTCTGTTGTTTCAAATTGTGTTTATCGTACTTTTTATAGAGCAACTCTTTCTTAAATTTCATTTCTTTTGAAGTGTTTTTGTGTGTGAAATTTACCAAACAAATAAAAAGGAGTGGAACATATAGATGCAAAATATAAATGTGAGGACCTAAACTGGTTTGTCTAAGGTAATATTTTTGATTAATCTAAGTTTCTATTACATGACCATGAAATGAAAAATATACACGTAAATTATTCCTCAGAAGCAAAAAAGTTTCGTTAGGATATATCGTTGTACAGGGGCTCTCCATATACCAAACACATTTTCAAGCATACGCAAACTAAAGGGTGTTTTTTTGTAGAGGTATGAAAATTTAAAATAAAATAAAACAAATATGAAGTTTTTAAATTGACATGAAATCTACTTTATTCGAGAGATAATCTTCTGACATTATAATTGAAATATGACTTCTACCCTATGACTGCAATGCTGGCACGGACGTAGTCTAACAACATTTTTTAACATTTGTGGCAGTATGTTGGCAATAACGCGGTGAGTGTTATCTTCCAAGTAGTAAATCGTTTCGGGCTTATCGGCATAGACCATATATATCATATATCCCCGCACTAGCGACGTTAAATCGACTAGCAAGATTAAATCGCACGATCTTGGTGACAATTTCACGGGTCCAAAACGTGAAACTATGTTGTTGACCTCACAGCTCCTACACCTCATGGTGGTTCAATTAATGAACGAAAAATTCAAATATCATGGCTACCATTGACTGTAACGCTACACTCTACACCAGCAATGACATCTTCTGTACGCAATGTACCACGTCTCTGTTTAGAGTAAACGTGGTGCAAAAACATTCCGCGGTTAATCTAATTGCGCGAATGCGCGATACATTATACATTACATTACATTATAAATTACATTAACTATTTTACTGTTTAAAATCAGTAGTCAATGAACTTTTCCTTGAAAATCAAATTAAATTCCATTATCAGCAAAAAGTTAATGCAGTTTATTTCAATAAAGGTTACTCCTACTTTTTCATAGCAAAACAAGTTACTGGTATTACAAGCTGAATTTCATTATCAGTAAAAATTTACTGTATATCACAAAAAATTTTCTATCAAAAACAACCATACAACGACATGGGTGCTGATGAAGTGTGTGGCTGCACAGAAAAATATCGGTACTTCCCCCAACTAATAAAGTCTAGTTTAATTTTTCTTCTCTTCTTAGAAAGTCACATTATTTAATAAAAATATTTCATTCAATAAGAATTGAAATTACTGAACTTAAGCCTGATTAAGAATTTATTTTCTAATTACAATTCACTGCAGTTCAATTAAATTTAAAAATGTCTCAACCGTACTTTTATTGACTTAAATGGATTTTTTTTACTTCAATATATGCATATCATTAATTTTGGTTGAAAAATACAGAAAAATATGTATATATCACTATCCTAAATAGTTAAACGATTTAAAAAAAATGCAACCCTAATATAATAGTGCTTATGAAAGTTTCCAAAATATAATAACAACTGTTTAGATCAGGTTTGCATTTTTGTAAAAGTTCCTTGACTGTGTAGGATAATGAATACCAGCCTTAATATGCACCGTGATTGGGTTTGACATATTCGAGTTTGCAATGAGGTGGTTTTTAAAATTGGTAGCACCACTTGGCACAAACGACAGAAATTCATCATTGTTTTGTGAAATTTTGTAATTCACTTTACTGTGCAAGGTGAATTCGCCTGTCAAATAGTGCTTAACTAGTCGTTTTACTTTTTGTTTACACCAATAAAAAAATATAAATAATTTACTACATATATACAAACCATATGAATTAAAATTTGTTAGCATTGTAAAAATATATGACGTGTCTTATAAATTATAGGTTGACATTGAGGCCACTTCGTGAGCACCAAAAACTAACCTCATTTAGTACCGCTTCCAACATTTGTTATATCGTCACTGTCAACACAACCAAAAGAAAAATGGTACTCTCTTGTAGGAGATACAAAGTCTCCCTTTAAGCACCCGAAACTAAAGGGCATTGACCTAACCCTCTCAGAGAGCAGTAAACTCTCTGGTGAGTAATCTTTTACGTCTGTTAGAAGGCAATTAGCTCTAATTATGGCATAAGCTCTAAACAATTCATTTGGACACCAGAGACGGCCATAAAACCGATATTATTTTACGGCATATCAGTTTGGTGTAAAGAACTACACTAAGTGAGCAATCACTTCGTATGGTGATCTTAGAACCACGCCAACAAAGGCACTTTTTGTTATGTTATGCAGTTTTTTCAGTAGAGTTAATGGCTGGGACGTTTGCACGTCCGTGCTGCTGTCAGACTAAATGTAATATTTGCATGGCACCATAGATCATGTAGACATGCTAGCATTCTGGATACAGTAAACAACATACCTGATATCATAGACTACTACACTCCAAAACCTTCCTTCAATAGCAAGATAGTGAGACAGTTGGTGGGCGTATATATTTCCGAATTTGAAATTGAAAAGTTCTTCAGTCTCCATGACAAGTGTAGTGTATTAGTCAGAGATAGCTGCCATTAAAAGCAACATACTGGTAAAGGTTTTATCGAATATCAAATAGAGACTGACTAGTAAGTCCTTCACATGATGTTGTACCACATATTGTCCTGTGCAAAAAGCGCGTGATAAGCTTGCGTAGCAATGGGATGTCGAAATGGATAATATCTCTAGGCTCTCATTCTCATCCTGTTGGAGATTCCTTGACATTGCCTTTCTTGAATTAGCTCAGGAGAGGTGGCACAATGAGCCCAGCCTCTGGCTCCATTTAAATCCTCACATAACTAAGAATCATCACAAGAAGAAGAAGCCACTTCGCTTTCAGAACCCATGCTAAGATTACTCCTTCACTTGCATAAATGAAAAGATGGAGGTGAGCATTATGCATCTCTTCTGCCTTGGTCCCGCTCTAGAGGATCAGTGAATGCACTTCCTTGGCAGATTATACTTCAGCTGCCTATCCAAGAGTTAGCAGGTATGAGAGTCAAACGCTTGACTTTATATTAGCAGCAGCGGCATACGCATGGCCGATTCTCTCCTTTCCTCTAGCATCTGTAATCTCTGGCAATATGATCCACTTCAAATCTATCATGACTCCACCTTTCTTCTTTTTTTCTACTCGCAGGTAGAACAAGAAGATTATCACATTAAACGTGAGTAGTCTGGATTCTCATTTGCTTTATTAATAGCGACCTGCTAACCTAATATTACTCATAAATTATAAGATAAAGATCACAACGGTAAAGCGATTTCTGAATTTGGTAGAGTTAATGGAAAATTTTCAAAAAACCACAACTAGAAGTGAACATCGCAAAAGAGTGAAACAGAACTGGCAAAAAACTGCAAACATTTGGTCCTCCCCTACGTGATGATAGGATAAATGTACGGTTCGATTAGAAATGCATATTAAATAAAACACTAATCCACAAAAAGTCTGATATAAAATAATGTAAAATCTGTTAATATCACTTATTTTGATAAACGTCATAACTCATATACTCGTAAACTAGTTTTTCAGAAAACGAGCTTAAAGTTTTCAATTTACATTGTTATATACAATGGAATGGAAAAAGAATATTTAATTTTGCTCTCAAGGGTATACGAAATATTTCTCTGAAATTTGTAAATAACATGAACTACGATATAAGGATTAATTCTTCATTATAAACAGAAATCTCCAGTTTTTTTTGAGTTATTACGTTGTTGTAGCATGTTGTATACATGTATACATGCGGAGGCGCAGAACAAAATGTGATTTTTCGCATTTTTTGTAATTGTCTTTTTTTTGGATTTTTATAATATTTTGATAATATATAATAATATAAATTTTTAAATGAAGAAAAATCACCTTTTGCTCTGCGGTTCCTGACATCAT
This sequence comes from Tachina lurida, assembly GCA_944452675.1. NCBI lineage: Eukaryota > Metazoa > Arthropoda > Insecta > Diptera > Tachinidae > Tachina > Tachina lurida. Next base: position 118,812,181 of record OX101752.1, on the reverse strand, counting down.
GATGCATCGTATTGGCAATGACAAAACGTTAGATTTTTTCCGCAACTTCCGACGCAAAGCAATTAACTTAATCTTACTATATTCTTCATTTCGATTAATGATGAAAATACATTCAATATTTTTTAAGCTTTTATAAACGAAGCTTTGAAGTGAATTCATTTCATTTGAAGCAGATTTAGACTTAAGATTTGAATACTTATTGTTAGGTCAGTATTGAAGATACAATAAATAAATATCAGTGTAAAAGAAAAGTTTGAAAGCAGTGATGCCAAGTTTTTTCTTGAATTCATATTTAAGGTTGTGTAAGGTTAAGTGGCAAATCTGTTTCTGATTACACTTCACCTTTAAAGCATCTTGTGCAGTCTTAATAAAATAAATATATTGGGGAGGTATCAAAAAAAAAAAATAAAAACCTTTCTGAATTAATTCAGGTTATCAACATACTTGCCTGAGTATTCTTTCTTAAGTTTTTCCACTATAAATCCATAAAATATTCCATATATGGTATATTTTCAAATGCAAGATTTGTCCTCTAATTTGAGTGAATGATGGGCAGTGACACAAGTAATTCACCATCCTCCTGGTGAGCTCTACATCGATAATAACACCCATGCGAGCTAGGTGACCATTTAACTATGCATGTCTTCTTCTTATGCTAACCAAATTCCGAAGTCTTTTTAAACTTAGAATCTTTATGAACTTTTCACTATTTAAGTGTCCCCAGAGAATTTCGGTCATTGTTGCAATAGTAGAGTTCTGCCAATCTCTGGTGTGTTTTCTATAGCCAATTGTTTCAATTAATTTTTAAATTCTTGAAAAGTTTTGGCATTTTCTAGTGTGATGGTATTCAGTAATGATCTCATCTTTGCAAGCCTTTCCACCTCTCCATTCAAAAAGACATTGATGCTCTATAATCCTTATTATCTCTATTTTCCTACAATACCTACGAGTATATGAGTTTATGTAATTTTTGAATTGAAAGATGCTTCGAGATTGAGCTTTAAGATTTCTTAGGGCTTCGATAACTTTCCTACTATCCGTAAAGATACGTATAGGCAGTTCGTAGTCAATTTTTTTTTTAACACACAACACAAGCCGCGAAGCGACTAGCTTGTCCGCGGAAAACACCCTACTATGGCGGAGTCGAACCCCCGACCTCTAGACTGAGAAGCTAGCATCGCTACCACTCAGCCACAGGGGCACTCTTCCATTAAAGCCGTGATCTCAGTGTGAAAGCCTGTATTATGATTCGGCGAGCGAAGGAATTTATGTATATTAGAACTCATGTAACAAAATCCGCTACTCGATCAGATTCCAATTTGTGACCCATCCGTGTAAATGATAGTTTCCGGGCTATTAACTATTGTTGTTGCTATCTCTTATTCCATACTTTCAGACGTTATGGTGATGCAATTACTTTGTACATATTTAATTAATATTTTAACACACATGACGGTGGTAAAGTTTCCTTTAGGTAAGGTATGTTTTATGATTTACTATTTGGTTGTATGTTATACTGTTAACCATTCAACTACTATCACCATTCTCGTAGTGGCTAAAGATGGCTCAATTGGATATGGTGTTTATTGCGCCACAGATTTTAAAACCACACTGTTGCTCTATTTTTTGAAGGGGGTTTCAATTAACCTCTCCCCCCAAATATGGCCGTACAACACTCGTATTAATCCAGTGTATCATCTAGGGATTTAATTCCTGTTTGGACCGAATAGCTTTCTATAACACTTTAAGCCTTAATTGCTCTGTTTTCTATGGGGTCTGTCCAGGAAAATCTCGATTGAAGTATTACTCCTAGATATAAGTATGACTCTTTTGGTAATTTGTATTGTTTGTTTTGAAATACGGAATATTTAAATGTTGAAATTCTCCGTTTTCTCGTGAACAATCGATCTTCTGTTTTTCCGGGTTAACACCAAGATTCAGCTGTAAGATAAGTTAAAAGCTTCTGTAGCTCTTTCAATTCCCACGTCGTTTTCATGACATCCTTCTTCGGATAGAAGTTTTAGTAGGCTGGTGGTAACCCATAAAGTAGATTATATGCTTCCCTCTTATTTTTATATTGTTGATCTCGCAACCTATACACTTACCCATATGTTTATTCCTTGATCTGAGTCAAATATGCTTAGGGATTCGATAAGACTCTAGATCGTAATGTTATTAGGGCTTTCAATATCAGTGAATATAGCTAAGGAATAAATGCCTTGATCAAACGATCTTTTAAGATGATATACAACTTCCTGTAGGGCTGTCTGAATAGCCGTGCCTTTTTTTAACGTGGTATTTTCTCCTTTAACATTGTGTTCACAATTCGTTCCAAAGTTTGCAGTAAGGAGAGGTTAAGCTTATTGCCCCGTACTTTTTTTTTGGATTTGAAGCTATTCAAATCCAAAAAAAGTTTTGGAATGCAGACAACTCTTGCACATATTAGACAAGTGGTAAGAATGTTAGCCAACCTATCTTCTATTAGGTAAATTCTTTCCTAAAGGAGAGCCGGGAAAATACCACCAGACCCAGTTGTTTTAAATGGCGAAAAGCTAACAGTTGCATTATTTAATATTTAAGTGGTGATAATTATGTTTGTTGTGTACGAAATACTTAAGGCCGAGTCACATAGAATCCATCCTATGTTATAATTCACCTTTTTCAGCTGACATTAAAACAACGACGATGAAGGTTGACACAATAAGTACTTTGTTGAAGGATTCAGAGGGTTTGTACTCAATTTTATTTATTAAATCTAATTTTTTTTATTAATTTCATAGTCATTTATTTGTTTTATTTCATTTTGGCTGCCACTAAATACGAAAACCTAAATCGAAACATTTAAAAAACCAATTTATAGTTGTCAATGTACTCAACGTATGCGTAAAGATACGTACTAAATGTCACACAATACAAAAAAAATCCTCGCATTTTAACTTAGCTGTCAGTTGAAAAAGGTGACATTTAAAGTATGACGTATTCTATGTGACTCAGCCTTAAGTTTAAATGAAAACCGTTTTCAGCCAAATTTGAATAAAAGATTTGTATTTTTGTATTTGTACTTGATCGTGAGCGAGGGTGATTGTAAAAATGTTGTTTTCATGAGCATGTGTGTCGATAATTATAACAATTTATTCTCGGGGGGTACATCTCTGCTTACAAATGCTAATTAATTTTTACTTAACTTCTAGTGATAAGGTAATGCTTTAAGCATTACGGTGGCATCACTGGACCAAAATTGAATAATTGAACCAGGTTGACATGTGCTTCAACACCACGGTACAACATGCCCGTGCGTGCACGTGATAGCATACACTTATTTAGAGGCGAGTTTGGTTAGAAATTAATATCATATTTTGCCAGATATAATTCTAGTCCTGACAGACAACCATTACAGCTGCCATTGTGAAACAACAGCCAAAATACTGAAAAAATAAAATTAGAACTCATGGTTAGAACACCTACGGCATAGCCGCTGAAAACATTTACATCAAATAATCTTTAAAAACTAAATGGCAGACATTCATTTATCGCCCCAAATAAATATTTTCTTCGCTTTTGGAAATGTTTTGTTTAATTTCAATTTTCGAAACTCACACAGTTAATAAATTACACATTATTTTATTTTTAGCACAATAATTAATTATATTTTTTTAAGCAAAGTATCAAAAAATTATTTCATTAAAATATAAAAATTTATTTCTTCAAAAAAATACGAAAAAGTTTAAAATAACAATTTGACTTTTTAACATTTATCTGTACATTTAGCTGAGATTTAATAAAATGTATACAAAAAAATCATCAATGTCAAATCAAATTTTACACAATACGAATAAAATACCATGCAATAAAATTCGATTAAAAAAAATTGTTAATAAACTGTATCGAACAACACAACTTGACAACGCACTTCTGGCCCATGAGCCGAAAAACAGGAATAGAAAAAATAAATCATATAAAAGTAATTTGCTTCAAAGACGATTAACCCAAAATAAACTTTTATTAAAAAGAAACTACAATTGTACAATAATGATTTGTTTAAGCACATACATACATACTTATGTATATATAAATGTGCTATTATATAAATACATAAGTACTTATCTTTATACATAACACTCACTCATGTGGCAAATACTTTTCGTGATCAAATAAAAGTAACAGACATTGGCAGCAAAATTATCAAAGTTTGCTCTCAGCTCATAGAAGCCAGACAGACTTAAGTTATCTTCGCAATCAGTCACATTATTCACTAAATCTAATTAAAATGGCATTCAAAGTGAGGAAATTTAATATAACTTGAAAAAAGATATTAATTAAAACGTTCTTCAATCTGTTACAGTTTGTTGCTGCTTTAGCTTTGATCGCTGTAGCCAACGCCGGTGTACTTCCAGCTGCTCAAGTTTATCATTCTGGCCCAGAAGCTCATGTTTATCATTCTGGCCCAGAAGCTCATGTTTATCATTCCGGCCCAGAAGCTCATGTTTATCATTCTGCCCCAACCGCTGCTGTTAAGACTGTTGCTCCCGTAACACATTATGCTGCTCAACCTGTGTCAGCTAAAGCTGATGATGAGTTTGATCCTCATCCTCAGTACAAATACAGTTACCATGTACAAGATGCAGTGTCTGGTGATTCCAAGAGCCAAGTAGAAGAACGTGATGGTGATGCAGTACGTGGTGAATACTCTTTGATCGATGCTGATGGCTTCAAACGTACCGTTCACTATACTGCTGACGATCACAGTGGTTTTAATGCTGTAGTTCATCGCGAACCTCTTGTAAAGGCTGTTGCACCTGTGGCGCATTATTCTGGCCCAGCTGCTGTTGTTAAAGCTGTAGAACCCGTAGCTCACTATACATCTCCAACTGTCGTCAAACACTTAGCACCAGTTGCTCACTATTCCGCTCCCGCTTACACCACCTACACTGTGCCTTCCCATCATTAAATTCAATGCCATTTTTAGAGAAATATTTGTGTCTATTAACGCTTGTTAAGTTATATTTAAAGCTAATTTTTAATAAACTAAATTGATATATAACAAGTTTTTTAATATTCATCAATAAATTAGAGAGCAATTGTTGTATTATGAAATCCATTTCAGCAATGTACAGTGAGAAGTTAATTATGAACTCAGTTTTTGTAACGTCGGTTAGGTTGGCAGGTTTCTAAGAAGGAAAAGCAATTTTCAGCTCACTTGAGTCTAATAATACACCCCTTTCTGTTAGCTGTGAATAACACGATAGTTCGAGGCAAAATAAAAGTTTTAAAATTTTTTTAAAGCTCTAGTATGACACGTCTTGCTAATTTTTAAAGCATTTCTGCTGCTCGGCTGGTGCTGAGTAAGCAAATTACTTTAAGCCCTGTATACATTATATTCTCGTATAAAGCCTGCGACTCTATTCAAAAATTTAACGCGAAATCCTGGCATAATCCATATAAAATAGTTTACATAAAATATTCATGAAATAATGTTGCAAAAGTTGTATTCTGTTCAACTCGTGAACAATTCATGAAATGTATCTGGCCACATTTTCTTACCATCTGTGAAATAATCATTTCGTGCGAAATATTAACAGCTGATATTTTTGGTAACAAAAGTCGATTAATGTTACATACTTCTAACAAAAAAAAACTAAAGTTTTTTCTGAAAAAGTACGTCTCGAATTTTTCACAACTTCAAACAGAGCAGTAGTCTTTACTTTGCCACAATTCATTGTTTCAAATGTCGCTGTGATATACGATCATATACATATATATATATACATATGTTTATGTAGTAGCGTAGACACTAATACATGTCAGAAAAATCTATGATCTTGATATGAGTACGTCCCGCCAGGGAATGACAATGAGTACGCAAATAAGATATACATAAATATATAGTCTTAATTAGTGTTTTTATGGGAATTGTTGAAATTTAAGTTTAAAATTTTTAAACGCACTAATAATCCCAAATTATTATTTTACTTATTAAGTAAAATATTTTTTATTAAAAATACATTGAAATTGATTATTGGGGGTTTTAGCTGACAACAACAGTAGTAGGGAACTGCCAATCCGGGCGCCGATTAAAATTGTGAAATTTGGGTAATTAAAATTTGAAATTTGAGAATTTCAGTACAAAATTTTAAAATTTGGGTAATTAAAATTTTAAAATTTTAAAATTCTTGGAAATTTGTGAAATTTGATACCCTACGAGGGTGGGTCAATAAGTCCGTCCAACTTTTTGTTTACATAAGGAATTTTTTGTTTACATAAGGAGTTTTTTTGTTTACATTAACTTTGTGTGAACGGGTGATTTTTTTTGAGGTGGCATTAATTATGTGAATAGGTGATTTTTGGGGGGGTGGATTAAGGGGTTTCATAAGATTAGTATTTCATAAGTATATATGCCGACGGGAAAATCATGCAATGATTTTTCCTAATACTAATGGGTGTGAAATTGTGAAAATTAATTTTTCCTAATGCCTACGGCAATATATGAATATTTTTCCTAATGCCTACGGCAATATATGAATATTTTTCCTAATGCCTACGGCAATATATGAATATTTTTCCTAATGCCTACGGCAATATATGAATATTTTTCCTAATGCCTACGGCAATATATGAATTTTTTTTCAAATGCCTACGGCAAAACATGATTGTTATTTTTCCTAATGCCTACGGCAATATATGAATATTTTTCCTAATGCCGACGGCAAAACATGATTATTATTTTCTAATACCAAAGGGAAAATTGCCAGTGTTGCCAGACTGTATAAATTTGTTATCGTAATACTATATCAGTAATATCAGAGAAAATATTTATTTATGTGTTCACATGTATGTGAACACCCATACTTGTGTTCACATGTATGTGAACACCCATACTTGTGTGTGGGGGGTCCAGCTTGATAGTCGCGGGTAATTTAATATTTTGTGTATTTGTTTAAGAAATATGTATGTATGTATGTATGTGTATGTGTATGTATGTGTATGTATGTATGTGTGCATGTATGTGTGCATGTATGAATGTGTGATCGTGGGTATTTGTGCGTGGAATATTTTGTAGAATACATATATATTTTGCAAGGTAGTCATTTTCTTTGTCTACGATTATTTTAAAGCAGCAAACTAAGTACACTCAACAGCAGAGAAACAAAAACCAAGAATTTGCAAGTAAGCAAAAAAGTTAATTTCTCCTTCTCCCCACTTCCTTCTCTTTCCTTTATGTAGTTTTTATTTGAAATAAGAAAACACATTTTATTTCATTTTATTTTTTATACATTTATTGTTTAAAATTTTATAAAATTTTATAATAATACATACATTCATATTTTAAAAAGTGAAAAAGTTTAATTAAAGCAAGACATTTCTTTTGTTAGTAAAATAGCATTTTTTAGTGCGCAAGCACCAAATTTATGATAATTACAATAAAAATATTCTGGATACTTGATTTCCATTTGTTTAAAGTTGATGCAGCCTATATCCTCAACGTTAAAAATTTTTCGGCATAAAATTTTTTTCCAACCATCGTCTTTTTTCTTCACCTTTTACATAAATTTTAGAACATCTTGCGTTGGCTTTTATAAAATTGCAAACGCTTTGAAATGAAACTGATCCAGCAGTCCAGCTTAGGTGATGATAGTTTTTTGTTAGCCACTTTGCTTCTCTTTGCTTTTCTATTGATAAGCATTTGATATTAAATGGGGGTTTTATAATGAAATTGTTATATTCATAATTGTTGAAAACAATTGCTACTTCTTTTGCGATGAAATCATTTGAATTATTTTTGAAACCTTGTACGTCTATGAAAATTATGTTGTTTTCCATATTAGTCAATTCATAAGACTTTTCGCACTTGTCCTTTGATAGGTACATATTCTAATATACGATCATGAATAAGAATGCAGTAAGCTGATGTTTTTGCTCCAATATTAGTTGCTGTTTCAAATTCTATTTTTATATCAATCGGTCCATTATTGAGTGATTCATTCTGATGACTGACATCTACTACAATAATAGGAGCTTTTGTCTTAAACTCTGATGCAGTTAGAAGCGGTTGAGATTCTTTCATATAGTAGCTTTGTTGAAATCTTAGATACATATCATATAGAATTGCATATCGTTCATTTTTGAACTTTATGTTAAGATCATCATATGGATATGAGACTGAATTTAAATGTACTTTTAAATTAGTCAAATCACAATGAACAAACTTATTTTCTTGTTGAAAAGCAATCAATACAAAACGAGGGCGTTCTCTATTTGCAGCTAGTTTAACATTCCAAATATGGCTAGTTCCCATATTTAATTGTGGATTGACATGACAATCCCAACTGCGAAATGCCATAGGTATAGAAGCACCATTGTTAATAATTTTAATCATATTCAATTTGCTAAAGTCGCATAATTGAACATGTGGGATTCTCCATGAGATTAGTGAAATTGTAAGTTTAGCTTTTTTAGTAGAAACACTCGAGCGTACAAGATCTTCGTCGTTCTTATTGCGCAAGAGTATCAATTCATGTTTTCCATTTAGTATAACTTTGTTGTAGTCTTCAGCGAATCCTAGAAGCATTTTTAGAGGTACATAGAAAGATTACATGGAACTTTACTTAAAAACAGACGTCCTCTTACTGACAGATATTTTCGAGAACTTTAGAAAAGTTTGTAAGGGTATTTATGAGCTCGATCCTTGCCAGTATTATACAGCACCTGGCCTTTCCTGGGATGCAATGCTCAAATATACAAAAATTGAATTAGAATTATTGACAGACATAGACATGTACAATTTTATGAAAAAAGGTATACGTGGGGGGATAGTACAGTGTAGTCAAAGATATTCGAAAGCAAATAATAAATATTTGCAAGATTTCGACAAAGAAAAGCCCTCAGAATTTCTCGTCTATTTAGACGCTAACAATTTGTATGGATGGGCGATGTCGGAATATCTTCCTCATGGTGGGTTCAGATGGTTATCACAAGACGAGTTGAATCTGGATCCAAACAGCATAGCTGATAATGGAACAGACGGTTATATTTATGAGGTTACGTTGGATTATCCCTCTCATTTACACGACTTGCATAATGATCTTCCTTTTTGCGCTGAAAATAAGAAACCTATGCAAGCGAAGTATAGCAAGTTGATAACCGATTTCTCTACAAAGCAATCATATGTGATACACTTTAGAGTTCTAAAACAGTGCTTAGAATATGGTTTAGTTTTAAAGAAAACTCATCGTATTCTAGCATTTAAACAATCTCCATGGTTAAAAGGCTATATTGACCTAAATACCAGACATAGAGCCACTGCTAAAAATGCTTTTGAAAAAAATTTTTTCAAACTACTTAATAATGCAGTGTATGGTAAAACCATGGAAAATGTGGATAAGAGGAGAGATGTTAAAATTGTTAATAATTGGGAGAGGACGAATTGCAATCATTTAGGAGCCCAAGATTGGATATCAAAACCAAATTTTCATAGTTTATCTATATTTTCTGAAGATCTTGTAGCAATCGAAATGACTAGAGTCAAAACCTGCTACAATAAACCAATTTACTTAGGATTTTGTGTACTCGAGCTGTCCAAATGGAAAATGTATAATTTCCATTACGGGTACATGCAACCTAAGTTTAAGACAAACCTCTCATTAAACTATATGGATACTGACTCTTTTATATATTCAATAAAGACTGACGACTTTTACGCTGACATAAAAAATGACATACATGAACAATTTGACACATCGGACTACCCTACAGACAATATTTATAATTTCCCAATAGTAAATAAAAAAGTAATTGGTATGATGAAGGATGAAAATTGCGGTAAGATAATGACAGAGTTTGTTGGGCTGCGCTCAAAAATGTATTCATTTAGCGTAGAAAACCAAGATGATATTAAAAAATCGAAGGGGGTAAAGAGAGCCATATTAGATAAATATAGTTTAGCTACATATAAGAATTGCTTATTTAATAAGATTAATGTATATGATAGTATGTTAACATTTAAATCTAAACTACATCAATTATATACTAGTGAACTAAATAAGGTAGTATTAAGCTATGGAGATGATAAGAGAAAAATTAGATCAAATAATATTAATACTTATGCATGGTATCATTTTCGTATTAAGGAAACTAACCCTGAATACGAACTTGATATGTTGCTAAATGAGATTGCTAAAATGCAGGAAAATCTTAGTTAATTAGTTAATTTTTAAATTGTATATAAAATCCTATTTATTAAGAAAAAATATTGTATTTGTATCCTATTTATTAAGAAAAATTGTTGTATATAAAATCCTATTAGTTAAGAAAAAATATTGTATCCTATTTATTAAGAAAAATTGTTGTATATAAAATCTTATTTATTAAGAAAAATTATTTTATTGTTGTTAAAATGAATGTAAAAAAAGTCTAAGAAATATTATTGTATTTAAATTCTATTTATTAAGAAAAGTTATTGTAAATAAACTATTGAAAAAAGAATGGAAAATGTGAATGGTTTTTTTATTTCTTTATTGGCTTTACTTCGTTGGATCAAAAATTTTTGTTTTTTGCTTATTTGCAAATTCTTATTTTCATATCGCTTAAACATGCACAGTCTTGTTTTCAGGTTAATTAAACATGCACAGTCTTGTTTTCTTTGAGAGGTTCTGCACAAGAGAAATTGAATTTCACAATATTATGAAATTCAATTAGATATTTTCATAAAGAGAAATAATTTAGATAATCGGATAAAATCCTCATATTTTTTCACTACATACAAGTTTCTGTTATTTTATATTCGAACAGATGATTCCTAGTTTTCCTTTAGAAAAAAATAATACAAATCAAGGAATATTTTTATAATTCAATTTTATTTTATTATTTATACAATTTTATTTCATTTCTATTTAATTTATTTATAATGATGGAAACATTTCGTAATAGCCAATTATTAAATGTTCTAGTATATTTTTTCGTAAAAAATATATGGTACATCTGCAAGTATCAGGTCCCTCCTCACACTCAGGATGATACCAAGGACAGCTGGGGAAGTGTCCTTCAGTGTTGTCCTCATCTTCCATGACACCATATTCTTCGTTCTCATCCAGCATATTTTGGAAACATTTTATCATCTCCCAATGATCAAAAAGCCTGAAGGTTTCAAAATCTCTTATAAATTGATTAAGAGTACGTCTAATTTGACTCATTTTATTTGCTGATGAATGAATGATGATGAATGTTGGAAGGTTCCTTTAAGACTAATTTGTTCTGTAAATTTTTAAAATATCTATATGTTCTTTAAAATATCTAAACTATCATCTCTATGTCGTATTTCTTTTTTAGCAGTCTATCTCTCTCTAACCCTTTTCTCTCTATTCCATATTTCTTTTTTACTACTCTATCTCTCTCTAACCGTTTTCTCTCTATAACTATCTCTTTCTGTCTATCACTATCCCCCACTTATTTACTATTTCACCACACTTATTTTCGATTAGCCTTTTTGAAGTCATCATCGCTACTTTTAAGATCATTTCCAGTTAAACATTCAGAGTGACAAGAAGTATCTAAATAAAAAATAAAAAATGGACTCCACAACAAATCTAATTGCAAAATTTAATGCTCTAAATAACAAAACTTTAATCCACGTAAAGGAGCTTGATTCTTCAACGAAATATACTATTAGAAATGTGGTACGTGTAACAACTAAATATGGACCAACCCTAAAAGTTGAAATGAATAAACACATAATGTTCCTGCCGAAACGATATAATATTTTAACTGATGACGATATCAAAGATCTCTCAAGCGGATCATATTGCCTAAGTAGAGAAGGTGAAGAAAACCTAATTGTCGAGAGTGAGCTGAGTGAATTTCTAATTCAAAATTCCCAATTTCCTGTTTGGCAATAATATATTAATTATGTATTTTAAATTATGAATAAAAAGACATTAAAGAGTTTTGTAAAATATAAATTTTTGTGTTTTATTTAATATTTTCAGTTATTTCATAAAGAAATTTAAGACATAAATGTCCACAGGTAAATGTATTGAAATTCTGATGCTGAATATAGTTGTATTTTATATTTGCACCAAGATATTTGACTACTTCCCAAGGAGGTTGTAAGTTTCCAAAGCTGTCGAAATATTCTTTTTCATTGTTGTTTTTATAGTATGCTACCCAATGTGTACCAGGTCCTGTTGATACATCTAAGTTGATTATTCCACATTCAATTTTCTTTGTTCGTTTTGGTAGAGTATTCAACATGAAAACTCCTCTAAAATATGGAATTTTTAAAGAGAAACGGTTTAGGTCCACATCAGATAGTGGTCTGTTGGGCAGCATCTTTAAGAGTTTTTTGATTTCTCTTTGTGAACTAAACCATAACCTTTTTTATATGGTTTTAAGTAAAGTCCTTTTCCCACTGCTATAGATTCCATCGCTTTATTATGTCTAGTTGCTTCATCAAGTTGATTTTTTGCATTCTTTGTTGCATTTACAGCTTTAGCTATAGCAGCACCTCCAGTTGTTAGACTACCAATTGCACCCAGAGCAGTTAAAATCGGTATTAGAGGTAAAAAACCACCGATTTTTGGAACACGTATTACACGTGGAACTACAATTTGAGACTTTCTTCCTTTTAATGATTTGTTAATAGTTTTTCGTGCAATTTTAATAGCTGAGTTAATATCTAATGGTTTTTCCTTCTTTAGTATTTTTGTTGCAGCTCTAATTGATGTTCTAAACAGTTTTTTATCATTTGGCTTGTTCTTTTTAACATTTTTCTTTTTCTCCACACCCATACCAAATTTAGTTTTGGTTTTCATTGCGTTAGTAACCATATATGCAAATGATTTTTCTGCAAGACTACTGTCTTTTGCTAAAACTCGATTCCAAGCTGAATTTTCAAGTATTTTATCAGCTTTATGTCTAGTACTTAAATCCTTATTTTTTGAATACGCAATATCGTGATTTTTACAAGCAGAGTCCAATAAGTTAATACCTTTGTCACCTCGATTTAAACGTTTTTGTAGTTTTGTTCCAGGTCCACAGTACTGATACCCCGGAAGATGAAGTTCAACAGGTAGAGAGTTTATTATTTTATCTACTATACCTCCTCCAACGAAGGTGTTTTTATGACTAAACGTTTTCTGATATCGTATAACCATATTATCTAATTTTTTCTATAATAAGAGGTAACATTTATAAAATGTATTTAGTTACAAAAATGCAGTTAGTGAAACAACATAAAAATATTTTAGTTCGTAATATTGACGATTCAGTCAACATCACTTCAAAAATAAAGCATAGCCCCCTCTTACCAAATTCTATTCGTGCTCTAATAGTTGGACCATCCAATTGTGGAAAGACTAATGTTATGATTGGCTTACTAGAAAGTCCTAATGGACTCAAGTTTGAAAACATCTATTTATACTCAAAATCTCTATATCAACCCAAATATGAATACCTGAAGAAACTAATTTCACCAATTAAAGGAATGGGATATTATACATTTACAGATAATGAATCAGTTATTCCACCTGACGAAGCTAAAACTAATTCAATTATGATATTTGATGATGTTGCATGTGAAAAGCAGAATAATATACGTACATATTTTTGTATGGGACGACATAGGGATGTTGATTCATTCTACTTGTGTCAAACTTATACTAGAATTCCCAAGCATTTAATAAGAGACAATGCCAATGTTATTATAATGTTTAAACAAGATGAGACAAATATGAAGCATGTTTATAGAGATCATGTTGGTGGCGATATGAGTTATGAAAAGTTTCATGAGATTTGTCGAGAGTGTTGGAAGGATAAATATGGATTTTTGGTGATTAGCAAAGATAATGAATTAAATGATGGACGCTACAGAAAGCAATTTGACTATTTCATAACTATATAAACTACTCTTCATAAACATTTACTTTAGTTATTAATCTAACTTTAAGCTTGATACATCTATTTGCTATAACCTCATCTGATACCTGATAAGCTGATCTGAAAACCAGACCAGCTACCTAATAAGCTGATTTGATACCTGATAACCTGATCTGAAAACCAGACCAGGTCCTGAAAAGCTGATCTGAAAACCAGACCAGGTCCTGAAAAGCTGATCTGAAAACCAGACCAGGTCCTGAAAAGCTGATCTGAAAACCAGACCAGGTCCTGAAAAGCTGATCTGAAAACCAGACCAGGTCCTAAAAAGCTGATCTGAAAACCAGACCAGGTCCTAAAAAGCTGATCTGAAAACCAGACCAGGTCCTGAAAAGCTGATCTGAAAACCAGACCAGGTCCTGAAAAGCTGATCTGAAAACCAGACCAGGTCCTAAAAAGCTGATCTGAAAACCAGACCAGGTCCTAAAAAGCTGATCTGAAAACCAGACCAGGTCCTGAAAAGCTGATCTGAAAACCAGACCAGGTCCTGAAAAGCTGATCTGAAAACCAGACCAGGTCCTAAAAAGCTGATCTGAAAACCAGACCAGGTCCTAAAAAGCTGATCTGAAAACCAGACCAGGTCCTGAAAAGCTGATCTGAAAACCAGACCAGGTCCTGAAAAGCTGATCTGAAAACCAGACCAGGTCCTGAAAAGCTGATCTGAAAACCAGACCAGGTCCTAAAAAGCTGATCTGAAAACCAGACCAGGTCCTAAAAAGCTGATCTGAAAACCAGACCAGGTCCTGAAAAGCTGATCTGAAAACCAGACCAGGTCCTGAAAAGCTGATCTGAAAACCAGACCAGGTCCTAAAAAGCTGATCTGAAAACCAGACCAGGTCCTAAAAAGCTGATCTGAAAACCAGACCAGGTCCTGAAAAGCTGATCTGAAAACCAGACCAGGTCCTGAAAAGCTGATCTGAAAACCAGACCAGGTCCTAAAAAGCTGATCTGAAAACCAGACCAGGTCCTAAAAAGCTGATCTGAAAACCAGACCAGGTCCTGAAAAGCTGATCTGAAAACCAGACCAGGTCCTAAAAAGCTGATCTGAAAACCAGACCAGGTCCTAAAAAGCTGATCTGAAAACCAGACCAGGTCCTGAAAAGCTGATCTGAAAACCAGACCAGGTCCTAAAAAGCTGATCTGAAAACCAGACCAGGTCCTGAAAAGCTGATCTGAAAACCAGACCAGGTCCTAAAAAGCTGATCTGAAAACCAGACCAGGTCCTAAAAAGCTGATCTGAAAACCAGACCAGGTGCTAATAAGCTGATCTAATAGCTGATACCTCATCTAATAGCTGATACCTTTTATTTATTAAACATGGATGAGAAAATTTTAAAACAGTTGGTGTTGACAAGAAATGTCTTGAAGAAAAAGCTTCGTAGTATAAAAACTGGTGAAATAGATACACGTGAACAACTAAGAGATACATTTAAACCTATAACAGAACCACTCAAAGAATTCATAAATAGTTCTAAGAAAATTAAAAGAATTCCCATTAAAGAAGAAAATAAAATGAAGACAGAATTTGAAAATAATACAAGTTTAAAGTCTGAAAAACCATCATTCAAGATAGAGACAAGTACACCAAAGAAACTAGCAGAAGGAACAATATCTGATAATACCATATTATTTAACGAAACTAATTCTAAAAATGATGATGATGACGATGATGATGAAGATGATTTTTACTCACAAACTTCCAATACAGAAGATACTTATACTGATTTATCAGTCTTGGAAGAAAGAAATGAATTAGATACAAACTATGGTCCACATAAAGATTTCAATAATGAATGGAAATTTGGTGATAGTAAACTTACACTTAGTGAACATAAAATACAAGTTGGTGGCCAAATATGGGCTCTAACACCTGGACTATTTTCTCTAATGTTTTATAAAATACCAAAAAATTATGATAAATTTGAACTCGAAATCTATAAAAAGATTTTAATTACTACTAATGCATATAGAAGAGACTATAAGCCTGATGGTCAAATTAAGGGTACTAGAGGATATAAATATAAACATATTATTAAGAAATTTATTGACGAGAAAAACCAGGATAATTTACCCGAATCAACAGGATCTAAGCATAAAGGTAGCTATTTAGGTGATGGAATGATGGAATTTAACACCCATAAGCCCAACTATATATACTGGGATGATCCAAATGAGCTAGTAGATCGACTTCGACTACTGCTCGCATCACAAGCTGCAGGTCATAATAATCACAATAACGAGATTGTATCAATTATTGAAGAACTACGTGAAGCTAATATAATACATTAACTTTAATAAAGTATATAAAGCATGTCTGTTGATAAATTTGGACATTATTTAAACGATACTAGCAACAT
Organism: Tachina lurida; assembly: GCA_944452675.1. Classification (NCBI taxonomy): domain Eukaryota; kingdom Metazoa; phylum Arthropoda; class Insecta; order Diptera; family Tachinidae; genus Tachina; species Tachina lurida. The sequence goes on along the minus strand of OX101752.1, from coordinate 118,795,901 downwards.
AGTTTCTTTGAAAAATGCACCTAAACTGCTGGGGTTCTTTGTGGATACGAACAACAACATTGATGTCCAAAACAAAAGGATCAAAAATGTTGCAAAAGCTGTGGAGGAAAACGATGTTATCAATAAATTGTTTCTGCAAACTCAAATCGAAAAACTAGAAGAGAAATTATTAGCATACTTTAAGAGAGACAGTACTATAATTCAAGAAAATATTCAAATGCAAATTGAGGATCTACATCGCGAAACAAAATTAGATATAGAAGAAAATTATAAAATTGAAAAAGATATTCTAAAAATTAAAACATCCTTTGAAGAACAAATTGAACAGCTTAATGAGAAAATTTATAGATTAGAAAATTACATGTTTGTATCAATAGCTGAAAGTGCTTCAACTAGATCACAACACTCTCCAAAAAATCTCTAAAAACAACTTAATGTCTTCAAAAAGAAATTTAGTAAACGAACTCCATAAGCAAGCACGAAAACATTTTGTGCGTCGCAGAGTTATAATGAAAGGAATAGATGATCTTTGGCAAGCTGATTTAGTTGAAATGGGGAACTATTCTAAAGAAAATAGAAATTATCGATTTTTGCTGACTATAATTGACACATTCTCAAAATTTGCATGGGCAGTACCGCTAAAAACAAAAACTGCACTTGAAACAACTAACGCAATGGAAAATATTTTTGAATTGGGGCGAATACCAAAAAACATACAAACAGATGATGGTAAAGAATTTTTCAACAAACACTTTGAAAAATTAATGCATAAATACAACATTAATCACTACTCAACATATAGCATTATGAAAGCATCAATAGTAGAACGATTTAATAGAACACTGAAAGGAATGATGTGGAAAGAATTTAGCTTTAATGGTTCTTATAAGTGGATTGATATATACAAAGATTTACTTAATACCTACAATAGAAAAGTTCATCGTACCATTAAAATGCCTCCAATTAAAGTCAACTCAACAAATGAGGAAAAGCTGCTAAATACAGTATACAGTCATATGAAAATGTATAAAATGTCAAAATTTAATGTAGGAGATCATGTACGCATAAGCAAATATAAGCATACATTTGAAAAAGGTTATACTCCAAATTGGACTACAGAAATTTTCACAATTACAAGAGTTCAAAATACAAATCCTGCAACATACATATTAGAAGACTATCTTGGTAATCCTATTAAAGGTGGATTCTATACTGACGAACTTTCAAAAACCAGATTTCCAAATACATATCTAGTTGAAAAGGTGCTTAAAATTAAAGGGAAGGAGGTATATGTTAAATGGCTGGGATTTTCTAATCAACACAATTCTTGGATAAGTAAAGATGAAATATTATAGATGGAAGAAAAACTAAATCAACAACAACATCATAGCAAAACAATAATAGCATTAATATTAAGAAACTAATGTTAATTTTAAAATAAGAAAATGAAATAAATATGTAAATTATGCTTATAAACCATACTGTCTACTAAACTTTATTTAATTGTAATCAGTCTGTTATAATGTCAATAACACTTACTCTGAGCTCTAACTCATCAGAATTATCTGCTAGTTACTTTCCTCCTATTGAATTACATGATGCATATGAGTGTGCTCTAACTGATTTTCATTCATACAACAGTATTCCAAATGTAGACACCTACAACAATATGTTTCATATAGGAGAATATACAATAGAAATACCAATTGGATCTTACGAACTAAATGATATAGTTGATTTTATAGAAGAGCAATACAAACTACTCTGTCCAGCAAATAAGATTTTTATTGAAGCTAATAACAATACAATGCAAGTTAAAGTTAATAGTTCCAAGGATACTGTATATTTTAATAAAGACAATACAATTGGAAAACTTTTAGGATTCAATAGCAAAATCCTAACACCAAACCAATATTATTATTCAGATCTTCCAGTTAATATTTTTAAAGTAAATCTCTTGCGAGTTGAAAGTAGTATCGCTATTAACACATATATGAATAGCTCCAAATCGCATACACTTCATGAATTTCCGATTAATGTGCCTCCAGGCTATAAAATAGATGAGGTTCCAAGAAATCTTATCTATTTACCTGTGAACACCAGAGAGATAAGTTCACTAGCGCTGCGCGTAGTTGATCAACACGGTGATTTAATTAATTTCCGAGGAGAGGAAATTACAATACGAATACATTTAAGGCCAACTAAATAATGCTAATATACAACACAAATACCTTAAAAAATATAGCAACAAGAACAACATCAACATTAAAGCGATCAGTACAACAGAAAGCATTAACAACATCAAATAAAAATTTTCTAAAGTCCTTGAATTTTAAATTGAAGACAAAATGAGTTCAATAATAGATGTCTTAGATAAGCCCTTGTCTGATGAGAATATAATCAAAAAGGACTATCATACATATGTACCATACTTACAATCTTACAACAATAATGATGAAATTAGAATTTCAATACAAAATCAAGATTTGTACGTGCTACCCAGTGAAAGCTACATTTATGTAGAAGGTTTTGTTGCTGATGATAATAACTCTAAATCTTCTTCATCATCGGACAACTTTATATTAAAAAACAACTTTGTGGCATATCTATTTGATGAAATTCGCTATGAGCTCAATGGAATTGAAATTGATCATACAAGATATTTAGGAGCCACAAGCACCATAAAAAATTTGGTTTCTATGTCACCAACAGAAAGCAACGTGATGCAAAATGCTGGATGGAACAAAATTGACGATGTCACTCTTGTAAATGGCTTTTTCAATTTCTATGTACCTCTAAAAATGCTTCTAGGATTCGCTGAAGACTACAACAAAGTTATACTAAATGGAAAACATGAATTGATACTCTTGCGCAATAAGAACGACGAAGATCTTGTACGCTCGAGTGTTTCTACTAAAAAAGCTAAACTTACAATTTCACTAATCTCATGGAGAATCCCACATGTTCAATTATGCGACTTTAGCAAATTGAATATGATTAAAATTATTAACAATGGTGCTTCTATACCTATGGCATTTCGCAGTTGGGATTGTCATGTCAATCCACAATTAAATATGGGAACTAGCCATATTTGGAATGTTAAACTAGCTGCAAATAGAGAACGCCCTCGTTTTGTATTGATTGCTTTTCAACAAGAAAATAAGTTTGTTCATTGTGATTTGACTAATTTAAAAGTACATTTAAATTCAGTCTCATATCCATATGATGATCTTAACATAAAGTTCAAAAATGAACGATATGCAATTCTATATGATATGTATCTAAGATTTCAACAAAGCTACTATATGAAAGAATCTCAACCGCTTCTAACTGCATCAGAGTTTAAGACAAAAGCTCCTATTATTGTAGTAGATGTCAGTCATCAGAATGAATCACTCAATAATGGACCGATTGATATAAAAATAGAATTTGAAACAGCAACTAATATTGGAGCAAAAACATCAGCTTACTGCATTCTTATTCATGATCGTATATTAGAATATGTACCTATCAAAGGACAAGTGCGAAAAGTCTTATGAATTGACTAATATGGAAAACAACATAATTTTCATAGACGTACAAGGTTTCAAAAATAATTCAAATGATTTCATCGCAAAAGAAGTAGCAATTGTTTTCAACAATTATGAATATAACAATTTCATTATAAAACCCTCATTTAATATCAAATGCTTATCAATAGAAAAGCAAAGAGAAGCAAAGTGGCTAACAAAAAACTATCATCACCTAAGCTGGACTGCTGGATCAGTTTCATTTCAAAGCGTTTGCAATTTTATAAAAGCCAACGCAAGATGTTCTAAAATTTATGTAAAAGGTGAAGAAAAAAGACGATGGTTGGAAAAAATTTTATGCCGAAAAATTTTTAACGTTGAGGATATAGGCTGCATCAACTTTAAACAAATGGAAATCAAGTATCCAGAATATTTTTATTGTAATTATCATAAATTTGGTGCTTGCGCACTAAAAAATGCTATTTTACTAACAAAAGAAATGTCTTGCTTTAATTAAACTTTTTCACTTTTTAAAATATGAATGTATGTATTATTATAAAATTTTATAAAATTTTAAACAATAAATGTATAAAAAATAAAATGAAATAAAATGTGTTTTCTTATTTCAAATAAAAACTACATAAAGGAAAGAGAAGGAAGTGGGGAGAAGGAGAAATTAACTTTTTTGCTTACTTGCAAATTCTTGGTTTTTGTTTCTCTGCTGTTGAGTGTACTTAGTTTGCTGCTTTAAAATAATCGTAGACAAAGAAAATGACTACCTTGCAAAATATATATGTATTCTACAAAATATTCCACGCACAAATACCCACGATCACACATTCATACATGCACACATACATGCACACATACATACATACACATACATACACATACACATACATACATACATACATATTTCTTAAACAAATACACAAAATATTAAATTACCCGCGACTATCAAGCTGGACCCCCCACACACAAGTATGGGTGTTCACATACATGTGAACACAAGTATGGGTGTTCACATACATGTGAACACATAAATAAATATTTTCTCTGATATTACTGATATAGTATTACGATAACAAATTTATACAGTCTGGCAACACTGGCAATTTTCCCTTTGGTATTAGAAAATAATAATCATGTTTTGCCGTCGGCATTAGGAAAAATATTCATATATTGCCGTAGGCATTAGGAAAAATAACAATCATGTTTTGCCGTAGGCATTTGAAAAAAAATTCATATATTGCCGTAGGCATTAGGAAAAATATTCATATATTGCCGTAGGCATTAGGAAAAATATTCATATATTGCCGTAGGCATTAGGAAAAATATTCATATATTGCCGTAGGCATTAGGAAAAATATTCATATATTGCCGTAGGCATTAGGAAAAATTAATTTTCACAATTTCACACCCATTAGTATTAGGAAAAATCATTGCATGATTTTCCCGTCGGCATATATACTTATGAAATACTAATCTTATGAAACCCCTTAATCCACCCCCCCAAAAATCACCTATTCACATAATTAATGCCACCTCAAAAAAAATCACCCGTTCACACAAAGTTAATGTAAACAAAAAAACTCCTTATGTAAACAAAAAATTCCTTATGTAAACAAAAAGTTGGACGGACTTATTGACCCACCCTCGTAGGGTATCAAATTTCACAAATTTCCAAGAATTTTAAAATTTTAAAATTTTAATTACCCAAATTTTAAAATTTTGTACTGAAATTCTCAAATTTCAAATTTTAATTACCCAAATTTCACAATTTTAATCGGCGCCCGGATTGGCAGTTCCCTACTACTAACAACTAGAGTTATTATGTTCTAAACTTTCATTTAAACAAATGAGAAGCCTAACAACAAATAACAAAGTTGAAACAAGAACTCAATAATCAACATCCCAGTAAAAAAAATTGGAAGTCATTCTAAAGGAACTACATTTTCATTGCTTCCAAAAAATCGATATTTTTAATCTGCCGATAGTTAGCAGAAAACCAAGTAGAAATTTATTTTAATTATAGAAAACCTTGTAATTCCTCTATAGTTTTAGAAATTACAAACCAGAATTTTTCAAAAATCGATTTGTTTGAAGAAACTTATGAACTAATTTTGGTCTAAAATTTTGAAGTTATTTGCTTAAATTTACATGAAAATACTGTTTCACGTTTAAATTCCTATAAAAAGAAACTAATTGTTAAAATAAGTAACTATTAACCATTTTTCCTAGATGAAAATATTATCATAGAACACAAAAAAGTAAAATTTTCTTAAAATCGCTTCCAATTCGGTGACCAGGCATCGAAAAAGAGAACTTCTTGCAATGACAACCCTATGTAAAAATCATTAGATCGGATCGAAATTTGCACTACTTCCAGATCGCAAACTCTACATTTTCATGACTTTTTTGGAGTGTCTTTTTTTACTGGGATATTTTTTTATTTTCTTGTTTCAATTTTGTTATTTGTTGTTAGGCTTCTCATTTGTTTAAATGAAAGTTTATAACACAATAACTCTATTTGTTCTAAGAAATTTGGGTAAAGGTTCCCTGATGGTCTGCATTAGCAACAGTGAAATGCGCATACACAGAAAAAAATATGCAAGAATTATTTTCAACAAACAATGTTATTGAATAAAATTTTTAAATTCAATAATATTTGTCATTAACTTGAATATTATGTTTATCAATACCGCGCATTTTAAAATATGATTTAATTTAATTTGTTTGTGTTGGTGTTTATCTTGCTTGTTGGTTGACCCAACGTGGTCATGTGCAATTGTTGTTGTTTATTTTGATTGCTCGGCTGTATACGTGTGAATTACAACAAGTAGCCGAAAAACGTCGTGGCTTGTTTTTTTTTTTTCAACAAAGTTATTTTTAGATTATGTCATAACGCAATGCGCAAATGTAGAAGAAACATAAGAAATCATGTTTTGCGTGTATTCATTATTTGCGTATATAAAGCGATTTGCTCTTTAGCTGAGTGGTAAGTATGTTAAACTATTAGTCAAGAAACTCCCGGTTCGACTCATCCCAAACACATTTAGTTTTAATCGCAGCCAAGCAAAAACAAACCAAAAGGGGTTAAAAAAATGCGACATTCATCCACACACACACACACACACTAAAACAAATATCACTGCGCTGATTTACACGGGATTAATTGTGCTGGAATAACATGCCAGTTTGCTGGTGAGAGAGGCAAAGAGAGGGGTTTTGTGTTTGGCATAATTTTTCAACCAGCTACAACCCCGCATTAGCAGCACAAAACCAATACACACACAACTTAAAAAACTCCAAATGGTAAATGAATACGAAAAACACTAACACACACAAAGCTGTGTATACGTATACATTTTTATGACGGATGAATTAGTCTCGTGTGTTCTTAAAAAAACAAAAATTGTGCTGCATAAAAATTAGTCTCGTGTAAACTACCTCACTGAAAATAAAATTTCAGCCAACAATTTTTTTCTTTGATTCATTTAATCGCTTTATTGACTTTATATCCAATAAACATGCTTACAATTTTATTTATCAATATTGTAAAAATCGTCATCACAGAAAATTTAAAAGATTTTTTTATTGAATCAAAGATTTTCGTATTCAAATATGAAAATCATTTTTTTTTCTGTGATAAGCCCTCTTGGTAATAAATTCCTAAAGCAGCAGAATGTCTGCACGTATAAAGCACTGTAACAAAAGGATCTTTGAGTGTGTACGTTTGTATTTTTATTTTTTTCATATGAGGAGCTGCCAGATCCAAAAAAAAAAATAAACAATAACTACATTAAAAAATATTTGGAATAAATTTTTATCAGTTACATATTAATAAAAATATATTAAGAGGTAAGAAATTTCAAAACTCTAAAAAGCGGGATAAAGCGGGATAAAAATTCAAGGCGGGATCAACCTCAGAAAAGCGGGATAATCCCGCCTAAAGCGGGATGTCTGGTCAGGTTACAGCTTCATGTACTGTCAATACGTTTTGCTTTCTAATTCGTAATGTTAAAAAAGCACACTTGCATACACTAAACTATGCATACAAAATATGAGCTGAAAAAGAAGACTTGAATTGTGTGGACGCCGATGAAAGTTCAAAGAAGAAAATGTGTTAAACTTAGCAATATGACTTGACTAATGTGAACTCGGGCTAACTTCGTATTCATTTAAAGCAGCAGTCTTTCAAACCTAAAACTGTACCAAAACTCTTCGGTTTGTATATCTATTCGTTTATTGTGTTCACTTCAACTACGACTCTTTGAATATCAGTAGCAGAAGTATGAGCAACAGGTTGTGATTGGGCAGTAAAAAAATTTTACGACTTTTGCTATTTCGACAGAAGTTTTTAACACTATTATTGGATGCTTATAGTTATACGTATCCAGTTTGAGATTAATGCGTTTGTTTGTATTTTGCGTGTTTTTAATTTTTAGCTGCACGCATTCATAGTTACTTGAAAGCTAATACTCAAAGAATACTTAAAACGATACTTTTGTCATACTCTGGTCAAAGCACTTAATATTTCAGCCAACACTAATGTACTCCTATTAGCATCTCATCAAAAATTCTGAAAGCTCTGTTCTCAGCACTCAACTCTTTGATAACACTATACGGAAAAAAATGGTTTTAAATAATAATATATAATATAATATATAATGTTAGTTAAGGCTGTTTCACACTATAATACAAGTGTTAATACTTTTGACGAAAATGCATCCCTAATCTAATTTCTGTTTCAAAAATTTCAAAAGACAATAACAACTCAACATGTCAGAGTTGCATTTTCCACAAAAGTATTAATACTTGTATTATAGTGTGAAACAGCCTTTAGAGACATTAATACCCTATAGTCAAATCTGTTTTCAGTTGTTATTTATCACTTAGAGATGTTTTAATCTCCTCCCAAAACAAGCGGTTACACTAACTTATTTCAATAAAACTCAATAACGGTTTGATCGATTTCAATAAATTCAATACTGAAAGATGAAAAAAAAGTCAAACACATAAAACCATTTTCAACGATTTCGGAGTAACTCAAAAATTTTCGGCGAAAAAATATTTTTAATGCAAAATTAAATTTTTCTTTTGCCTTCAAAAATTTATAAAAAATCAAAACGGCAAATATTTTATATTTTTGTTATTTATTCGGAAATTAACTACGCTTAATTAATATAAGCTTAAGTAATATAAGCTAAATGTCAAGAAAATCTGTGGAAAAATTTTGATTTTATTCACAATTAAGGCAGGTAGCCAGCCCACTTGGACAAAAATTGTGTAACGCATTTATCCATAATACAGTTGTACCTTGTGGTTCAATTGCAAAGTCATACCAATCTATTATTTTATTGTTCCTGGAATTAAAAGTTATAGCAATAATAGAAATATATGTATCGAATGGCTCGGAAAGGAGTGCTGCTACATAATGGAAATCTATATCCCTGCATACCATTATCTTATGCAGTAACTATGAAAGAGAACTATGAAAACATGACATTTTTTCTCAATAGAATTCAGGACGATCACTCTTTGTGGAATATATGTGCCGAATTAGAATAATTGGCTATTCTAGGGGCCCTTAAGATCACATGCGAATCCGGTAACTTAAAACAAATGACCACCATTTGACAGGCAAAAAATATTTTTGTCAGCACTGTGCATCAAATTACACACAAAAATGTAATATGAATAATTTTGTAATATCAATTAAAATATTTGTAATATTAATTAAAAAGTTAATTAAATTTGTTATCTATAAACAATTTGATAATATCAATTAAGTTCTTCCACTCAAATTAATTAATACAATTAAAAATTTAATTGAATTGTATTGATGCACCAATACCCATATTTTCAACATATTTTCTTTTAAAAAATTTAAGAAAGTATGTACTTTTTTAACAAATAAAATGGAGAACCAACCCATTGAAGCTGTTCAAATATTTCCGTCAATAAAATATTCATTCTGCCAATCTTTTGCGTTGTTACGTTAATGTCAGCTGAAAAAGGCGAAGTTTAACGTATGGCGGATTCTATGTGCCTTATATTGCAATTCCTTCATCAATTAGTAAGGGTTAATTTTTAGATTAGAATATATATACCACGCTTTTAAAATTCAAAATATTTGTTAGAAACGAACTCCAAATTGCATTTTTTTTTAATGTCGCACCTTTTGCAGAAAATAAACTAATATATTTATTTAACCTTAAGTTTTCTGTGTATTAATATGAAAGAGTTTTTGTTTATTCTTGTTCGAGAAAAGCTCTTCGTCAGTAGACTTCAACCAAAAAATTCTTGAGAAAACCTAAAAAACAAATCGGTATATATATAGAAAAACTCTTTAAATGTTACGTGTACAAACATAATGAGTTACCAAAATATTCACTACAAATATCTTTATTCGGTTCTGAATCCGTTTTCATGTTTCACAACCGGAATAATTTATAATCAGGACACATAAATAGTTACTTAATAACTTTTACATTTATTTTTACAAAAAATAACTAACTAATTAAAAATATAAAGCCATAAAAACAGTTATACGATTACATAATAAAATAGTATAGACAAGAGAAAATATGAAATGATAAATACTCATCAAATGAAAAATGGCGAATAGAATTACTTCTTCAACTTCAAAGATTGAGTGAGCTGCTTTTATTACTGCTGATAGTGGGACTCATGAGACTGCTGTTGAGGAGCTTCATAGGTGGCATAAGTATGATGGTCTTGTTCTGGATGGGCATGGTGGTTAACAGGAGCAGCATAATTGGGTGTGGCAAAAGCAACAGGACTCTTTACAACATTTGTAGGAGCAACGTAAGCGGCAGGAGTATGATGATAATGGCTAGTCTCTCCAGGAGTAAAATGTACAGGAGAAGAGTGGGCAGTAGTAATTGCTTTATGGCCATTGAGGGGTTCGCGGTGCACAACAGCATTGAAACCATTGGCATCATCAGCAGTGTATTTCACAGTGCGACGAAAGCCATCAGCATCATCCAAGGAATATTCACCATGTACTACATCACCATCACGTGTTTCCACTTGACTCTTGGAATCTCCCGAGATAGCATCTTCTACTTTATATTCAAAGGTATATTTGGGATGGGGATCATCGGGATATACTTCGTGAGAGGATGGACTCTTTTGCAGCGCCACATGATGTTGTTGTGGAGCGTTATGTTCGTAAAAGCTGGCTTGATGCTCCAAGCTGGCATGCTGTGGAACTTGAATAACACCAGCACTGGCAGCAGCAACAAAAGATAAGATAGCGATGAACTGCAAGTGAAATAGAATTTAAAAAATAGGAGAAGGTTAAGACATTGAACAATGTAAAAGTTAACTTCTTGCTCATGGAATTATGCAAGCTGGCATTTCACCTAAAGTTACGCATTTAAATTTTTTATTAAAACATAAAAGGTTTTTTTTCCATTGGGAAGTATTTTAATCAATGAATTGCATTTTTAAATAAGGCCAATATTACTGGCATTAATATTTAGTTAATTCGTGGTCTCTTGCCATGTAAAAATTTTTCAGTAATAACAAAATTCAATTGTTTTTGTTTTGTGATATTGAAAGCAAGTGACAGCAAACCTAAATGCCGCAATATGCAGACCCACTCACCTTGAAGGCCATTTTTGCACACTAATCGATTTATTTTATCCAAAAGTTAAAGAAGTATATCAAAGTATTTGTCCTAACACTTGGAACTACGTGATTTGAATAATGATTTAATTCATAAATGCATTTGTATTTATACTCCCAAAATTTGTTGGAGACTGGTTGATAATTTCTTTATGAGTTCGCTTGAATATGAAAGATTGAAGGGAATAGCTGGATATTTCATTGATTACATATCAAAATCAATTTTTTTTTTGCTCATTTTTTAATTATGAGTTTCGGCATTTCACTTTTTATTGTACTCGTAATATTGTCTAACTCAAAATCATCATACAAAGAGATACATACAATTTATATTTTAAAATTCACCGCAGGCAATGTAGTGAATATGCAAAAAGCAACATAATAAAAAATCCAAATGAAAATGAAAACATATATTGAACAAGCAGACACCCACAGGTCAGGCACCCATGTCAATGTCTACACTAACTACTCAATTGTTTCGCACAAACGTTCACTATCTTTCAGCCTTAATGTTTAATACCGCACAACAGCACATTCTTACGCATGTGTGTGTGCATTATTACCCTGCAGGAAATGCGAATAGTAAAATTGTAGCGATTTAACAGTGACATTATCAGTAGTACTACTGACCAGATGTACCACAGCCGATGTAATTATCTATTGACATTTAACATTTGCTTGTCATTGAAAATCCGCCACTAGACTATAGCACTACTGGGGCCCTAGTCTACAATATCGATATTTCCTCGCTCGATGTCAATAGTAAAATTGTAGTGATTTACTAGTGACGTTGTCAATAGTACTACTGACTAGGTGTACCACAGCCAATGTAATCACCTATTGTCATATAATATAGGGTTGTCATTGAAAATCTACCAGTGGAATTTATCACTATCCTTTTACGACTATATGGATACATTTGAGTGACCCTCGTCTACAATTTTATACGGGTTGGAGCAACAAACTTAAATACATATGTACTAAGTTTTTAACATTATTGCATAGCATAATAAAGATGAAAAACAAACTACGAGTATTGACGCGTTCATTGACTATGCCACCAGAAATACGCTAGAACTGTTGTCTCTAACGTATCTAACGTATCTCTAGTCGCGCACAAATGGAAAGTTGTCGACATTTTAACTAGTGCAGTTGTCGCTAGAGAAAAGAGTGTTGACATAAAGACTTATGGTTCCAGGCTACGGGTGACCAAGATAAATTTAAGGTTGTGTAAATGAACAAAAAAGACAAACACACACGCAGAAACAATTAATAAAAGTAGTTCTTTTATGATTTTTTTATGAAAGAATTTTTTTTTCTTCTAGTAATCCGTTTCAACAAAAAGTAATATATAAACATTATTATTCACTTCAATTCTAAGTTTAAAACTACAAAAAACAAATTAGTAAGAGCAAATAATAATAAAAGTCTGGTAGGTATACAGAGAAAAAACTTCCTCATAGACTCAAGAAGATTTTCTCTATGAACCGTTTTTAGGATAAGGGGTATCCCAGCAGAAAGAAGCGAAGATTTTTTCATAGAGATTCCTTATTGTTTTTATGTGGTAAATCTTGTTAATTTTATCAAGAAGAAAACCACATAAATCAAGAAGAAATCTTATTATTCACAGCTTTTTTTACTCAATTTCCCTTATTTTTGGCACCAAAAAAACAATCCATAGAGAAAAACTTCTTGATTCTATTAGATTTTCTTATAAATTGTAAACTATAGCGATTTCTTATTGATTTTATTGGGTTGCCTTCTTGATTTTTTTAAAAAGGTTTTCTTCTTGATTTTATTAGGTTGCCGTATTGATTTTTTCAATAAGGTTTTCTTCTTGATTTTAGAAGGTTCCTATATGAGTATGTGTAAAGCATCTTATTGATTTTTTTAATAAGAAAATCTTCTTGATTTTATGAGGTGTCTTTTTATTTCATATCTATAAATAGACATAGAAACAATTTTTTTCATGATCTTATACATTTTTGTATAAGAATGTTTCCACAATAATTTCAATGGATATTCAGGCTACTTGTTAGCATATTGGGTAGAGTGCTTGTCTATCATATAGAAGTTTGCTGGTTCAATACTTGGTGAGTGAGTAAGTTAAGAATATAACCTATGTGTATGTATGTATGTATAAATAAATAAAATATACAACATATTACATACGAGTACATACATACATATGTGTATGGTATAGAATTTAAATGAAAATACATAAATACAGAGAATAAAGACGCAGTTGTTTTCATTTGTTTTATTGAAAAAATCAATAAGATAACCTCATAAGAACTGGAAGATTTCTTCTTGATTTTTTCAAAAAGGTTTTCTCTATGAAATTAATAAGATTTCCTTATTGAAAAAAGACCATAGAGATTTCTTATTAATTTTGTTCTATTTCATGAGGTATTTAGTAGGCACTGTTTTCTCTGTGTAAAAGCAATTTTTAACATAAACAGTATACATAATAAATTTCTCGCAGCGTGTTTGAGAAAAATTAGTAAAAAGATAAGAAAAATTTGTCTCAGATAAGACACTTGTGAATTTGATTTGCAAAAATTTGCTAAATGATGTTCACCCATGTTCTAGACTGACTAGAGGGTATTTATGGTAATCAATATATTAGGTAACGTGATTTAAGTAATCACGTATGTATTATGGATACGTGCTACAGAAATACGAGTATGTAAATAAAAAAGAGTGTGTGAGTGTGTGTGTATTTTCAAAAACAAAAGATTTAGGCGAGCAACTTGGTTTAATTAATCAAAATAATTCTCATGCGATTCTATTTCAGTCAACTAAAAAAAATTCAATTATAGTTTATTATGATTATTTATAACCACTCGTTAAAAGTATGCTTATTTTTTCTTACGATACCACATGAAAATATTTTAAATACACTGAGAAAATTAAAAGCTTTAAAATCAAAGAAAAAACGTCTTTTAAAATTGTAACGAAAATATCTTTGTTAGAAGGAAAAAATCCTTGCATCAATGATTTATTCTTTAAACAAGCAAATGGTGCGTCTTCAACATAAACGACTAAAATTCTTTGAAGCTCAATCAAAGAAATTATCTTTTCCGTAAAGATAAAATATTTGCTACAACGATTAATTTCTTTGCTAATAAGGGATTGAAAAACGTATTTAAAATTAAAGACTTTTCTTTGTTTTTTTAAAGCTAAGCATCTTTGCTACAAGGACAAAGTCTGTAACTTTAAAGAATTTTGTCTTCAATGCATAAGTGAACATTTTTGCTTATTCACACATGTTGGCTTGCAACGGTAAACAAGAGCGGTTAAAAAAATAAAGATAAAGTCTGTATCTTTAAAGAATTCAGTCTTCAAAGTTAAATTTGTTTACGTTTATGTAAAAAATAAAACGAATTGTTTTCGTGGTTGTCATTAATTGTAAGTCAGTCGATAGGAACGCTCAATTGTGCATGTGCGCCTTGTCTTTTTTTCTTCTTTTTCGTCAAGTGATTTAATATGTAATTTTAATATAAATTGAAGTGTTGTGTTTTTTTTTTCAATATATTATAATAACAATATAAAATATATAATAATAACAATATAAAAAAAATAAAATAAAAAAACGCTCTATCGTCGTGGCAGCGCTTGACCTTTGTCAATATACTTATAACTATTAGTAGGTGAAAAGTGAACTATGTATATGAACTATTTTTTATTTTTATTCTATTAAACTTAAATAAAAAAATGTATTATAACTCTTTTAACATTAAAAATGTCTAGAGTCAAAATTAAAGTCAAAGTCTAAAAATGTTGTTAGATTTTAATTAGTTAAGTAAAGTTATGCTGTATATGAACTATTTTTTTATTTTTATTACATTAAACTGAAATAAAACAAGTAAGAGTGCTATATTCTGCTGTGCCGAATCTTATATACCCTTTACCAACGTACGTACATATGTATATGTATATAGTGTACAGACACATACATACATACATATTTGTTTTGTGAAAAAATTTATAATTTTTTTCTCTGCAGCAATTAATAGTAAGTGACCTTTCAGTATTTTTCGATTAAAGAATTTGATTCAATTATTTTATTTTCGATAATAGCAATTGTTGAATATTTTACTCTAAACTCTGTGGTTAAGATATAATTTACATTCACTCTTATTTCAGTCAAAATCGACGTCACGTCAATACATTACCAAAATATTGGGGCTTGTTTACTCGCTCTCGAGATGTTAAAAAACCGTGCTGCTATTTCATAACTCTAAAATAGTCTTCGTATTGCATGTCCATGCCAAGTAAACTATCTTGTTTTATATTTTCCCGTGTTTAATAATCATTGATGTTTCAAAACTGCTTAGTGTCTTGATTTAAAGTTCCCATTGCAAATAGTATAGATCGTGGTATTATGTAACCGTTTTATTCCTACAGGAATAGACAAAAAGAAAAAACTAACTTGACCTAGTCACTTTTGTAAAAAAACAATAAATTTAGCAATCCAGGAATCAACCTTTTAGATTTTTCTGATTTAAAAAATTTATAAAGTGTGTTAAGTGAACAAAGAAATAAAAAAAATTAATTTTATACTTTAATATTTATGCGCCAAACTTTTCTTTTAGAAACATAAAATATATTCAACTTATAAGGGAAAAGAAAAAAATTTTTAGAACTAGTTAATTTTACATAACACAAAAAGTGTAAGTTTTCCAACCCTGGAATCATAATTTTGGATTTTTCTGATTATTGATACCAATCTAGTTCTTTAAAAATGCATAAAATAAGTTGAGTGAACAGAGCAAAAACGAAATAAGAAAAAACTTAGTTTCATTTAATTCCTTTAATATTAAAAAATTCAGTAAAGTGCGACTTTGACTTGCGCACGGAGGGTTCCGTACATTCGGTTTTGAGAATTTTTTAATGTGTCTTTTATGCTTTTTTGAAGTTTTTTCAGTTTAAACGATTTTTTCTAATTTTGGAAGTTTTTTTTATTTTGGCGATTTTTTTCCTGCTTTTGAGGCTTTTTTCCATTTTGGAGATTTTTTCATTTTGGCGATTTTTTTCATTTCGGTGATTTTTTTTTTTTGATTTAGGGTTTTTTTCATTTTGGCGATTTTTTCCTTTCTGGGGTTTTTTCTGTTTTTTTTGGGTTTTTTTCGTTTTGGCGATTTTTTTCATTTTGGCGATTTTTTTTCATTTTGGCGATTTTTTTCATTTTGGCGATTTTTTTTCATTTTAGCGATTTTTTTCTGTTTTTTTGGGGGTTTTTTCATTTTGGAGATTTTTTTTAATTTTGGCGATTTTTTTTCCTTTTTGCGATTTTTTCCTATTTTGGGGGTTTTTCATTTTGGCGATTTTTTTTATTTTGGCGTTTTTTTCATTTTGTCGATTTTTTTTTCTGTTTTTAGGGTTTTTTTTTGGAAATTTTTTTCATTTTGGCGATTTTTTTCATTTTGGTGATTTTTTGCTGTTATGGGGTTTTTTTCATTTTGGCGATTTTTTTCTATTTTTGGGTTTTTTTTTCATTTTGGAGATTTTTTTTCATTTTGGAGATTTTTTTTATTTTTGTGATTTTTTCCTATTTTGGAAATTTTTTCATTTTGGCAATTTTTTTCATTTTGGTGATTTTTTCCTGTTTTTGGGTTTTTTTCATTTTGGCGATTTTTTTCTGTTTTTTTTCGTTTTGGCGATTTTTTTTTCCTTTTTGCGATTTTTTCCTATTTTGGGGATTTTTTTCATTTTGGTGATTTTCTTTCATTTTGGCGATTTTTTTTTCATTTAGCAATTTTTCCGGTTATTCGCGATTTATTTTAGTCTTAGACGTTTTTTTGTAATTTGGTGCTTTTTTTGGCGGTTTTTTTTTTGTTTTTGGCGATTTTTTTCATTTTGGCGATTTTTTTTCATTTTGGCGATTTTTTTCTGTTTTTTTGGGGTTTTTTTCATTTGGCGATTTTTTTCTGTTTTTTTGTAGTTTTTTTCGTTTTGGCGATTTTTTTTTTTCAATTTGACGATTTTTTTCATTTTGGGGATTTTTTTTCATTTTGGTGATTTTCTTTCATTTTGGCGATTTTTTTTCATTTAGCAATTTTCCGGTTATTCGCGATTTATTTTAGTCTTAGAAATTTTTTTTGTAATTTGGTGCTTTTTTTCGTTTTGGCGATTTTTTTTTTGTTTTTGGCGATTTTTTAGGTTTGGCGATTTTATAATTTTTTGATTTTTTAGTTTTACCGTTTTTGAAAATTTCAAGAGTTTTGCTCTTACGGTTTCCAAGATACAGCAAGTTGTCAAAATTGCATAGTCAAAATTGCATTAACTGATGGAACACCCTTTATTTTAAATTTTTTGAAATTTTAGTGTTAATTTTTGTAGCCTGTATACAAATACACTAACCTTACAAATTTCAAGTGTATATACATACATACATTCAATTGTATGTATATTACATGGGATTTTAAAATTTTCGTTGCTCGTTTTGGAACACCATTTAATTTCCAATTCTCATGTATTTGTTGTTGTAGCGGCCAAAGGTCTACACACTGTGTCCAAATTTCAGGTCTGTAGCTCTTACGTTTCTCGAGAAAATACTAATATAGTTTTAGACATAATTAATTTTACATAACACAAAAAGTTAAAGTTTTCCAACCCTGGAAACGTCTTTTTAATTTTATTATATTTTTTTAATTTAGAATTCCAATTTTAGTCATACGGAAGTGTAAAATAAGTTTATTTATTAAAAATAAATAAAAATTTGTTTTCGGTAGTTACTTTTATATGGCAAAATGAAGTTTACGTTTTCCAGCTCTGCAATTGTCTGCTCGATTTTGCTGAATTTCAATACCAATCTATTTTGGAAAATTTCTGACACACCAGTCCAAGAACGAAGTCTCTAGCTTTTCTGGGAGCTTCGGAAAACCGATTTCACGTACAGACAGACGGACAGACGGACAGACGGACAGACGGACAGACGGACAGACGGACAGACGGACATCGCTTATTCGTCTGCCCTATGCATAAGGATCCAGAATATATATATTATATGGATCGCTTATTGATATTATAGAAATTACAAACGGAATGACAAACCTATATATACCCTTTTACCATTTTTGTTGGTAAAGGGTATAAAAATTTTATAAAAATTCTGTGTTTGGTTTCATTAAATATTTTATTTTGCAGAAAAATTTTAATTTTTTAAAACATTTCTATAGCAGATTTCAAAGAAAATTGCCTTTGTTCCTACATATCAGTCTTTAGTATTTCAAAGAATTATTTCGTTGAATTTAATTACATTTCTTTGTAATAATGTTAATATTACGTCTTTGTTACAATGAAAATTGTACTTAAAATCAAAAATTCAAGTCTTAAGACTAACGAATGAAAGTCTTTGTACCAAAATACTTTTTCCTTAGTTTAAGGACTTTTTTAAGTGTTTCCAAAGACGTAAATCCTTGCCACAAGATTTTAAGTCATCGATTTTAAGTATATATTTCATGGGAATCTAAAGAATTTTGCGCCTTTCCGGTAAAGTTGTTTTCTCTTTGGGCACAATCTGACCAATAAAAGTCTTTGCAACAAAGGATATTTTCTTTGATTTTACGATTTAATTTTCTCAGTGTAGAAGTGCAAACTGAGTGATAAGGTGAAGTTGCACGTGTGTTGTTATCAAAAATCAATGTTAAGCCGGCATTACACGGCAAGAAAAATTCCAATATGCACTAGCGGCTGTACGTAATTTTGACTTATAATGAAACTATAGGTGTGTTTTATTCGAAACATATACCTACTTAATTTTTAAGCAGCTATAGCTATAGCTACTTAATAAGTTTATACACACTTAAATTTGTTCTGAATATTTATATAAACTTCGAATAAAACATACCTTATATTGCATGCCTGCCGTGTACTTCCACTTTTTGTGTATTATATGTTTTCATGTGTACGGCATATACATACATATCGTCACTTTAAATGCAAACGGACGTAACTACACAAAAATTCGATATAAAGTTTTCGATTGATTATGATTCATTTTATCAAAATACATGTCAACTCAAACATTTGGAACTCTGTGATCAAAAATGACGATTTTATTAAAGAAATCCAAACGGACGTAATTTCGAATTCATCTACTTTTTATTGCAAAGAACGTAACTAACATAAAAACTTAAACATTTATAAAAAGGAAATAAGTACTTAAAACCATATAAGTTCCATGCTAGGGATGGACAAATGAAAAAAATGTATCGATATATATCGTGCCGATATTTTTGAACAGTATCGATATATATTTTTCGAAAATATCGATATTTCGAGATATCGATATTCCAAATCTAAAATAAATACACATACTACATATCGTGCCATAACCGCCAAAAAAATATATACATTTTTAACAACTATTGAGACCTTATGGGTTTTTAAGGATTTTTAAAAAAGATTTCCATAAAAAATGTTGAAATGATTAAACTTTTAGAAAAAATATTTCTATAAAAAATTTTGCTGATTAAGGCTTTAGAAGCCTTAATAATTTTTATAAATAATGATGTTAATCATTGATTAATGAATGCCCGTGTATATCATTTCAAAAAGTAAAATAATAATTTGGGATTATTAGTGCGTTTAAAAAATTTTAAACTTAAATTTTAACAATTCCCATAAAAACACTAACTGTTAGTTTATATTTATAGCTTAGTTAACTAATTTAATTTGTTCTGTTAGTAACTATTTTTCTCATTTCATAAATGTATTCAACTAAAAAATTAATATTGGAAAAATAAAAAAATATCATACCCATATTGCATATATTAAAAAAAGATAAAATATATCGCGGTTTTCGCGTTTTATGTGAATAATTATAAAAAAAATTAATCAGGATTATTTTAAAACAGATTAAATTTCAAAACATTATATCCAAATATCTACGTAGAATTTGTATGAAAACCCGAAACGAAAATATGTATTGAGTTAAATATCTCAATTATTAGGTCACAAGTGGTCAAGTCTTATATACCATTGGATGTTGCTTCAAAAACTCTTTTCGATGATACCAATTTTTATCTGTGTCGTCTTCGAGCAAAGTACAAAATAATACGAAAAACTGAAAAATTACCTTTTTTAAAAATGGTCCAGCTCACGGATGGTCAATGCTAAAACCAAAATATTTTGGGAATCATCATAAAACATATCAAACTTTATTTTCAGAGGGTTAACAAAATCACTTTTTTCTCTTCCATACAAGTGAGTCGCTCTAATGTATATCGCGCCTTATTTTCGATTTTATCGTAAGCGACAAAAATTTACGGCCTGGCCCACGATATCACGAGAAATCGTTCGATCGACAACTTGTATTGCAAACAACAACAAATTTTCTAAAGTTATTGTTGTTTGCAAGACAAGTTATCGATCGAACGATTTCTAGTGACATCGTGGGCCAGGCCGTTAATTTTTCAGGAGAAGGTTTTTTTTTTTAAATTTTTAAATTTGTTTTTGTACGTAAATTGTCGCTTACGATAAAATTGTACAGCCTGTATCTTAAAAGTTATCAACAATTTTACCATTTTGATAACTCTAAACTATGTATAGGCCCATAAAATTTTAATTTCAATAAAAAAGTCTATTTCCGATAACATGTCGCTTACGATAAAATCGAAAAAAGGGCTTGATATACACTTGAAACTTCTAAAGTGTATTTTTTTACAGACTACAAAAATTAACACTAAAATTCACATATCTAAATTAAAGTGTCTTCTATGAGTTAATGTAATTTTGACTGTGTAATTTGTAGAACTTGCTGTATCTTGGAAACCGTAAGAGACAAACTCTTGAAAATTTTAAAAACAGTAAAACTAAAAAATCCCAAAATTATAAAATCGCCAAACTGAAAAAAAATCGCCAAAAACCAAAAAAAATTGCCAAAACGAAATTGCAAAAAACCGGAAAAGTCGCCAAATTTAAAAAAAAATCGCCAAAATGAAAAAACCCGCAAAAAATCGCCGAAACGAGAAAAAACGACAAAACTAAAAAAAGTGGTTTAAACCAATTGAAAAAATGCTGAAAACCGAACTTACGGAACCCTAGTCGAAGTCGCAGTTTACTGAATTTATTTATATTTGCGAATACAAACACGAATATGAATACTATATGCGAAATTTATAAACGTTTAATTAGGGTTCTATTTACATCTGAAAAATGTAATTAAACGTTTTGTATGAAAAAGAACTTCATATTCATGTTCGCGTACATTAAATTTAATGAAAACTATCCGCAATTTTAATGGTTGTCATTAAAAATCATTTGAAAATGGCACAAATTTTTACAATAAATTAAATAGATTTCTGCACCGCTAGACAAGTTACCGTTTTTAATTTTTTATAAAACCAAGCCATATATAGACAAATTGTAGTCGATCTGAGTACATAGTTTTCCTTCTTTTTTATATCGTCTCCTTTTAAATTTTTAAATATTCATAATATACATATATAAAAAAGTTATATCAATATTCTTAATATACATAAAACAATTATCTCCATATCAAACTACAACGACTAATATACATTAATATACATAGCTATCGCCAATATCTTAGATAAGCGATTATCCGACGCTCTGAACCGCGAAATCCAAAGCGAACAAGCAGGATTTCGGCCTAAAAAGTCTTGCATTCACCACATCAACAGCCTTCGGATAATAACAGAGCAGCCAGTTCTGCAGAAGATTGGAATACTTGGAATATGCCGATGATATCTGCTTACTTTCTCACCGATTCGAAGATATGGAGGCCACACTAAAAGCCCTAGAAAGTGAGACATTAAAATGCGGCCTGAAGATCAATACTGTAAAAACAAAAGTAATGCGAATAAACGCCACCAGCACTCAGCAATTCCTCCTGAATAACCATCAGCTGGAAAACGTTGACACTTTCTGCTACCTGGGCAGTATAATATCGGCAACCGGTGGTTCAAAAGCAGATTTTTCGAACCGCATAAATAAGTCCAGACAGTTCAGACGAACGAAAATTAACATATTTAGTAGATGTGTTAAGTCGGGGGCATTATATGGCAGTGAAAGTTGGAACGCAGACTGGCGCAATCTCAATGCTCTACAAGCATTTATAACCGTTGCCTGTGCAAAATTCTAAAAATTTTCTGACCAAACGTTATCAGCAACCACCGACTATGGGCTGAGACTGGTCAGTTGCCAATAGAAAAAGAAATTAAAAAACGTAAATGGAAGTTGATCAGATACGCGTTGCAAAACCCTAGGATGACGTTACAAAAAGCGCCATAGAATGGAGTCCTCAAGGCAGCCAAAGAAGGGGAAGACCTAGTCATACCTGGAGGAGGCAGCTAGAAATTGAAGCGGGCAGAGCAAACAAATCATGGAACGAAGTCAAGATCACAGCAGCAATCAGGCAGAACTGGAAAAAAAATTCTTTGAGGTCCTATGCATCTTATAGGAACAACAGGAACAAATATATACGTATACATATCAAACTACAAAATTTATTACCAATAAAGGTAGGTGCAGTATTCTACCAATCTATTTGAGGTCGCTGCTCTCAAGATGTGAAGTGAAGTGTATATATAGTATATAAGAATATGGTCTTGCAGAAGCTTATGAAAATATTTCCTCCATTTCTTTTGGATAAAAAAGTATCCTTTTAAAGCATATATTCTTCTTCCATGGATATGACAACACTGAAAGGAAAATCATTCATTCAGAGAATGAAACGATTTCATTAAATATCCTGCATTATATTAATGAAACTTTTAATTAATATATTTTTTATTAAGTGGGTGGTTTGGAAGGGATTTGATTTCATGTTTTTAATAGAAAATGTCCTTTCTTTTCTGATTTCTGTTTCTGTTTTCTGTTTCTGTTTAATGAAATTTTCTTTATGTTAATGAATAAACTTAATTTATAGTATGTAAAAACTTCACTAAATAAATAAAACAATTACTTTTAATGCACGAAAAAGTTTCATTCAACTAATGAAATTGTTTCATTCTATTTATGATATAGCCGCCAAAATTAACTTCATAAATGAAATGAATCATTCTGCATTGATCCAATGAAGGGCTTCATTAGCTGACTTTTAATTAAATATTTCATTAATACAATAAAGAATTTCGTTGTCTGAATGAAGGGTTTCCTTTCAGTGAATGTCAAATAATTAAGTTTTTAAGTTTGTGGCTCACTTGAAGCCACAACTTCTGAGTTTTTGGAGATATATTAATAGAAACTTTCATACTTAGACGTATTTGTTATTTCAATATTTTATTTAACCAAACTTAAGAAATATAAAACAACGATGAAATGCACACAGGAACCAAAACGTGTATCCCTCCAATTTTAACGTATTTTTTAAATAATATATAAATAATTATATTTTAATATGGAAAAATAATTTTCAGACAAATATTATACCTCCTTATGCGAAAAAATTAACTTATAATTCAAGTGTTAGGTTAGGTTAGGTTAGGTTGGCATGCTGCTGGTAAGGAAGGATGAAATTTAGAGTCCAGCTCACTTGGGTCCAATACAATGATCCCTTTGTATTACCTGTTAATTGAAGAGAAGATAGTGAGAGAGGGTGACAGGGAAATTATAGTGATAGAGAAGACATGTGGTGAAGGAAGAGATAGAGGAAAGCTTCATTCTTTTACAACTATGCTCTTTGCACATTTTTTGATAAAGCAGTGTTGCAGCGCCATCTGGTGTCAAATAAGGCGTATTAAATTTTTGAAGCTATGTTTAGTAGCCATTTTATTGGTTATTTTATTTCGCCAATGATTCTGCTACACAACGAAGGAGGGCGCTCTGATGTTACATTAGGATTAGTATCTGATGAAGTCGGTATAGTTTTTAGTGACCAGTGCCTTTTGCCTGCATCACTAGAACTTTTGCCAAAACAACTAATACAAAGGACACTAATGCACATCAGAAAAATGCGTGGTGTTGTTATTTTGAATGACTGTCGGAGACCGGGCTTGAACCCAGGACCTTCGGGTTTTGTAGTCAACGTGCTAACTACTTCAACCAACGCCACCCTCTAATAATTCAAGTGTGCTTTGGTAATAATTTGTAAAGAAATTTTGTTTCAACAAACACTTCCAACACAAATTATTTGTTTAACATACGGATGTATTGTTTTAAAATGGACATAAAATTATAAACATGTGAATATATACATTTGCATATGTTACTAGTACACGGCATATAGCAAATGAAGGTTCTTGGTGACATAAAAACTATGTTAGAGTCATATGTGTATGTAGCTTTTTAACTAGTATTATTGATATGCTACTCATAGTCACATCTCTGATGCAAAACCATTCATTCACTCAGTGGTTCAAAAAATACGCGCTATTTATTTGAATAGACATACATATGTTGAGTGTAATTTTTTACATGACATCGATGCAAATGTGAAGAAAAAAGCATATTATTGACTGACAAATAAATAAATAAAGCTCGCACGGGGTGTGAACTATTTATGTATATACAAGATACACTAAATTTTTAAAATGTGTCTTTTTATTGAAATACATAATAAATTTTTGGTATATGGTTATATGTACATACGAAATAATGGTTGAGACAAATGATTTAAATTTTCTATGACCGTATTACCTAAATGTGACTTACGTTAAAGCTAGAGTAACAAAACTCCATCTGTAATATACTGAGCGATGTGTAGACTTATGGAAATAGAAATCTGACTTTTATAACTCCATAAAAAACATTTTAACACACATCAGTAGCGCTTCACTAAGGGAGAATGAAACGATTATCAAGTTAAAATATTAAATTATAAATGTAAACTGTTTTTATTAGAATAAAATAGTTATTTCTGATTTAAATTAATATTTTGTAATTGTAAATTTTTGTGGGCAAAACATTGTGACGCATCACGAATGAAAAGTTGTGTATAGTTCCATCTCTGCACAAAAAATAAAAAATGCACATTAAGTGCTGCATAACTCTTGGGCGTCTGTACAAAAATAATAAAATGATAAATCGAAAATTTGAAATTCAAATTTCTGCAAATAAATTTCATACACAACAATACTTGGCGTTAATGTAATTTTAATTAAAATATGATACATACATATGCACTCAAAATATTATGTATGTAGGTAAATTATTAGGGGAAATAAATGAAAAATCATTTGAAACAAGTAAAATGTTATTTAAAAACCCTTTCGCTTACATTTCATTTGAATCAACAGAGTTTTTCAATTATATTTTAATGTTAATTTTTTAACTAGCACAATATGTAAAATGAAACAAAAAATCATTTATTTTCTTTTAAAAAAATTAAACTTATTTATAAGTTAGATATTTTAGAAATATTTATTAACAATTGAAAATAACTAAACATTTTGACTGCACGAAAAATCATTTTAATTTTGTAGTTGTTTTTTAAGCAACATACATAAAAAGTTAAAATATAATTTTTTTCGTAGGAGAACTGCATTTTCATTTAAGTTTGACTTTACGGTAAACTTCTGAAACAACTACAAACAGTTAATGTAAAACTTTTTTGAGTGTGCATATATTTTATGTGATTTGTAGATGTGTATTTCTTTCATCTATGTACTTGGTTTTTTTTACCAATAATTATGTATCCATGCTTATTTTATAAATGTTTATTTTTATTATATATATTTTAGAAGGCAGCTGTTAAATTAAAATTAGTAATTGACTGTATTTTGTTTTTTTTTTTTTAAGGAGAAGTAACACTCAGGCAATTAATGCCTACTACTATTACTAGGTGTTACCTTCTTTAGGAAAGGGATAGTGATAGAGAAGACAGGTGGTGAAGGGAGAGATAGAGGAAAGCTTCATTCTTTTATAACTCTGCTTTTTGCACGTTTTTTGATAATGCAGTGTTGCAGCGCCATCTGGTGTCAAATGAGGCGTATTAAATTTTTGAAGCTGTGTTTTGTAGCCATTTTATTGATTATTTTACTTCGCCGATGATTCTGCTACACAACGAAGGAGGGCGCTCTGTTGATACATTAGGACTAGTATCTTCTGAAGTCGGTATAGTTAAGTGACCAGTGACTATGCCTTCATCACTTGAACTTTCCCACAACAACTGATACAAAGAGACACTAATGCACTAATGTTGCTGATTAGGATTACAAAAAATTCCGGAATAGTCTATAATATAGACAAATAAATAGGTATGTCTTGGAATTGATATCAAATCACCAAATATAAAGGGGCCCATACACACATACTGCTTGCAGCTACTGCCGATGAACACTTGGTATACGTGTGTGATTGATATTTTACCACAAACTGATCAATCATCATTGAAAATAAAAATGTATAAAATAAACATGCGTTTGAGAACAAAAAAAAATTATTGATAAAATTCAAGATATTAAGAAAAAATGTATTTTCTTTACACATTTTATTTCTAAACTTATTTTTAAACCCCCGACCAAAAAATGGGGTGGAATAAGTTTGTAGTGTGTGTCTGCGTATCTGTGTGTCTGTCCGTGTCCACGTACAGCCCAAACGGCTAAACCGATTTTGATTTAGTTTTCTCTGTTTGAAAGGTGACTTGATCGAGATGGTTCTTAACCATGTTTGAAGAAAATCGGTCCAGCCGCTTAGAAGATGTCACATCGTTTCTAGATATATCGGGGGTTTTTAAAATTTTTAATTTTTGTTATTATTATTGTTTGTTTTACTTTTTTTTTCAGAAAAAGTCAAATTTAAAAAAAAATACATATCAGAAAAATGAATAAATTAATTTTTTGTTCATTTTAAAAACTGTCAGCAGTATGAGTTCATTTGAAAATCAAAACTATTTTGATTTCTCATACTGCATTGTCTGTGTGACGAATACATTAACAAAAATTTAAAATTTACCAACACATTCTTATTGCATGAGCATGAGCTTTTTCAAAGAATATTTTGTTAATCATTTCTAAAATCTATTGAATTTAAAAGCATTGAACATAATAATAATTTCAAATGAAGTGCTCACTTAACAAATTATTGTAGAGCTCAAATTTGGCTATCAAGTGAGTGAATATGTGTGGCTTGTATTGATAAAAGATCTTGCGGCCTGTCCCACGATGTTACCAAAATTCGTTCGATCGAATGCTTATATTGAAAACAACTACAAATTTTCTCATGTTATTGCTGTTTGCACTACAATTTGTTGATCGAACGATTTCTGGTGACATATTGGGACAAGCCGTTAGTGTTGGGGTCTTAGTTTCTATTGAATAGAAAACATTTAAATGAAATATTCCTAAAAAATATATTGCAGCCTATTATCTAGGATAGGCTATCC
The DNA here is from genome assembly GCA_944452675.1 of Tachina lurida. Lineage (NCBI taxonomy): Eukaryota > Metazoa > Arthropoda > Insecta > Diptera > Tachinidae > Tachina > Tachina lurida. The sequence goes on along the minus strand of OX101752.1, from coordinate 118,768,442 downwards.
TAGGCACTCTAAATTTTTAAAAACAAAAACTATAACTTCAAATGTTCTCTAATTTTTGTTTCATTTGATTTTGTGCTTATTTTTCTTTGTAGTTTTATTCACAAAATTTATGAGATTTATTGAAAGTGAGAGCATAAGAAAAAAAAAAATAGATTCTATCTCTCGACTATTTCCTGGGGCTAGTTTTTGTGTCATTTTGTATGGAAAATGTGTTTATGCCGCAACTCTGTTTGATCATTTAGGCTTATGAATATTTTTTGTATTTTGCTACTTCGCAAAAGCTATTTTTTTGGTATTACAAACTAACAAAAGCTATTAACTAGTGCAGGACTAAACTTTCACAGATAACTGAAATGTTGAGAAATCAAAATGTTTTACATTTTACATATAACATTGATTACATCTATTATAGGTAACATATATAAAAATGTTTTATTTAACCCAATTTAAATTATTTATAACTTTTTAGTGCTTATATTTAAGGTAGGCTAAATTTTTTTAAGTTTTATATTTGCATTTTGAGTGCAGGTTTTATGTTATGATAGGCTGATCACATTCATTTGTGCAAACATTAGTGTCCGCCCACTTTTCTAAGCTCAACATTGTGTCTTTTTCAGAGTTCAAGGTGTGCGCCGTTTCGTAAAAATCCGCCAAGCAGAATACCTAAAATGTAATATTAAGCTTTAATTGGCACGTAGCCCAGCCCACTTTTTCAAGCTAAGTGTGAAGGTAAGTGTAAATATACATATGTGTGTGTAAAACGTCAAAGGAAACGGAAAGGACCATGGTAGGGCAAGGGCAGGTGGAAGTGTCATCTTAATTCCCTAACAACAAAATGTCACGATATAGGTTGAGTAAAGATTAAAGTCAATAGATTAAATTGCAACGTGTCCTCGGGCTCAAGTGAGGGTCAAGAAGACACCCGTAAATTTCCTCCGCATATGAGCTGTCTGATGAAAGCCACCAGAGTGGCTATTGGGCATGTAACAATAGTAAGCTATAGCTCAGGGTGTGTGCAAAGTTTCGTAAAAATCAACTAAGTAGTAGCACGTGATAAACAATATTTAATTTTAATGGGCGTGTCTCTACTAGTAATAATTTTTTAAGAGAAAGGCTGCGTATTCCATGATTCAATACAATTGGTCAAAAAGAAGCACGTTATATATAATAATAAGTTTTCACGAGCGTGGATGCGCCAACTTCTTTAACTTCGAGATTGTAGCATTAAGAGAGCCCATTGTGTGTCCAAATTTTCGCACCAATCTGATAAGTGAAATATTATAAAATCAAAGAAAAAATTAGTGGGCATATTCTTGCCCACTTTTTTTTACAATAAGACCAAATGGAAGCTATACCCTCTTAGACAAAAGAAGAATTTTTCAAAATGGTCTGCAAGGTAGCGAGTTTTTTTTTTTTTTTCATATACATTTTTATTTATTGTATCTTCAAAAATGAACTAACAATAAGTAATCAAATCTTAAATCTAAATATAATTATTAGGCCCGACCAATATCGGACATAAGCTTAGTGATAGTTATAAATAATACATAAGTAGTGATAATCAAAAAGAAGTATTTTTAAGCAGTCCCATCTGGAGTGTTGGGTATAAGAGCCCTTGTGTGCCTTTTTTTTAAGCGGATGTGTCCAGTAAAGCTCAAAATATTACGGGCAAGCGGATTAGGATGTGACTCGAGTTTAGTTAAATATTTGCCTGCGTATTTTGCAATTTCTTCACTCACTAGTGGCATATTTAAATCACGATGAATATTTGAATTTTTAACGTACCATGGAGCAGATGTTATCAAACGTAAAATTTTGTTTTGCCTTCGTTGGATTCTCTCGACATTTGAAGCTGAAGCAGTGCCCCACAGCTGAATTCCATAGCACCATATTGGCTTCAAAAGCGACTTGTATATCAAAAGTTTGCAGTCTAGGCTGAGTGTTGAATTTCTGCCAATTAACCAATATATTTGAGTCAATTTAAGTTTCATTTGGGTTAACTTAGAGTCTATATGATATTTCCATGTAAGCCTTCGATCAAGGTGTATGCCAAGGTATTTGACTTGAGAATGTTGAGGAATATTTTGATTGTTGATTCGAATGGGGGAACAGGTATCTTTTCTTAGGGTAAACGTTATATGAACACACTTTTGTTCATGGACTTTAATTCTCCATAAGTTCAACCATATTTCAAGCTGGGTAATGTGTGCTTGGAGATTGCGGGATGCCTCATCAGGATTTTTGTGAATACTCAAACAGGCTGTATCATCGGCAAATGTAGAAGTGTGGATGTTATTGCTCACAGGCATATCACAAGTATATATTAGATACAAGACTGGCCCCAGAATACTACCCTGTGGCACACCAGAAGATATAGATTCGGGTACACTCATGAAGTCTCCTTCCACAACGGTAAATGTCCTATCAACAATATAACTTTCCAAAAGCTTTTGTATATTTATTGGTAGGTATGTCTTCAATTTTAAAACTAGGCCTTTGTGTCATACTTTGTCAAATGCCTGAGAAACATCAATAAAAAGGGCAGAACAATACTTCTTTTCTTCAAAAGTCCTCCTTATAATTTGAACCAATCTATGCGTTTGCTCAATAGTGCTATGCTGACTTCTAAAGCCAAATTGATGGTCCGGGATGCACCCAGTACCAGCTAAAATTGTGGACAATTTAGTCATGAGCAATTTAGTCATGAAAAGCTTTGAAATTGTTGAAAGTAAGCTTATAGGCCTATATGACTCAGCCTTGGTAAGATCTTTGCCTGGCTTTGGAATCATTTTAATCTTGGCAAGTTTCCAGTTATGTGGAAAATACTGCATTCGTAAAATGGCATTAAAAATAAATAGCAAAATTCTTATTGCAATATGAGGCAAGTTCATCAGCATCTTGTTACTAATGCCATCAATACCCGGAGCTTTCTTAGGGTCGAGTTCAGCAACTATTTTTTGTAGTTCACGCATCTTAAACCTTAAGGGACGAGGGGGTAGAGAGACTACACTCGGTAAATCGGCAGCACCCGTACATGAATTGGGAGTGAATACAGATTTTAAATGCTCAGAAAATAAGTTACCTTTCTCACTATCGCTTCTTGCCCAGCCTCCAGTCGAAGTACGCAATGGTGATTTGAGATCAACGGGTCTTTTAAGATTTCTAGTAGCGCGCCATAAAGAGTAATTAGATGTTGACGTTACATCAAGACCTTCTAAATACTTTTCCAGTAATGCAGTCTTTTCCAACGATAGCAGCTCTTTGAGTCGTTTAGTACATTCTTTAAGTATGATTTTATTTAGGGGTGATCGGTGTTGTTGCCATTCTCTTCTAGCTCTCCTTTTTTCACATACAAGACGTTCAATTTCCGTAGAATAAATTCTATTAAAGCCAGTCTGCGGATAGGAAGTAGTGCCATGTTCAGCAGCCTGTTTAATGTATTCGTTAAGATTGGCAATATTAAATTCAATATCATCAGGTGATCTTAGCTGAATGTTTTCTACGCAGTGACTACTAATATATTTTTTTAATCCTAGCCAGTTGACCCTGTTAATCGTTTTCGCATATGAGTTAGTTAAATCACTCCTTAGTGGGTTGAAAATTGTAACTATTGTGGGAGAGTGATCGGAGGACAGATCTACAGAGCCCTCTACGTGAATTAAGTCCCTATGGATATTTTTCGTGACGCCAAAATCTATAACATCTGGAATTTTTCTTACGTCAGTAGGCCAGTAAGTAGGCTCCCCACTCGAAATGACATCTAAACCCATTTTTGAAATTGTATTAAACAACGCTCTACCTCTAGGTGTAACAAGACGCGAGCCCCAGTACGTATGTTTTGCATTGTAGTCACCAGCTGCCACGAAACAAGATCCAAGCGATTTATAGAACTTCTCATACTGATCTTCGGTAACTGAAAATCTGGGAGGTGAGTAAATTGATGATATCACGAAGTTCGCACAAAAATTTTCTACGAAAATATTCGTAGCTTGCATATATTCTTCACTAACGTTCTCAAGGATATAGTGCTTGAGTCTTGACTTAATTAGAATTGCTGATCCACCGCATGCTCTCCCTCTCGGGTCCTTTGAATCATATAGAGTGTAACCATTTATTTTAAAGCAGCTTCTCGAAGTCAAGTGAGTCTCAGAGACCATCATTATATCAATATTTTTTTCCGTGAGGAAGTGCTCAAGTTCATTTTTATGTTGGCGAATGCCGTTTGCGTTCCAGAAACATAGTTTTAACGTGTTCATGGTTTGTTGACTAATACTTGAAGCAGAGTATTCTGCATTCTCAGCATTTCTTGCATCATGCTAGTAATATTTGTTGTAAAGTTGTTTATAGTTAGCACCAGATTCTCAATAGTAGCTTCAAGACGACTAAAGTTAAAGCTAGAGTTTGCATTCGTTGAATTACTTGGCGGTGGAACATTTTGTGTGGGAATAGAACTAGTCTTAGCAGCATCGGCATACGATACACGTGAATTAACTAGTTGGCTAGTTTGAGGCAGAGTGGCGCTATAAGCATTTGCTGATTGAACTGGAGCTAATTTAGATTTTTGACCCATAGCCTGTTTAACGAAAGAATATACACGGCATCCTCTGTAATTAGCGGTGTGATTTTCTCCACAATTACTGCATTTTTTTTCAGCTTGTACTTTTGGCTTGGTACAGTTAGCAGTACCATGCAATTCACCGCAGATAACACAAACTGTAGGTAATTTGCAGTAGGTTTTTGTGTGGCCATATTCTTGGCAATTATGGCACTGTACGGGACCTGAACGCTTACGTGGCTCTTCAACTGTGATTTTTCGGTGTAAAAGGTATTTTAGACTATAAATTGGGTGCGTCTCATTTTTCTTTAACTGTATATCATTCGGCTCCAGTTCAACACGAAATAGAGGCTGGGGAATCTTCTCTCTATTGATTATATTGGTAACAATTTTTACTTTAAATCCTTGTTCGATAAGTGCACATTTTACTTCTTCAGGCTCAACATATGAATCTATGCCCTTTAATACTATTTGTAGGCCTTTAGCACTCTTAAGTTGATATGTATAAAAATTTGTTTTATTTTTTTCAAACTCACTAACAATTTTTCGGAAATCTTTTTCATCATATATTTGGATTTTAGTTTCATCAATATTACCTCGTTTAATTGGAATGATGTGAAAAGTATTTTCACCAATGGTCGACAGTAGATTTTTTAGAAGCGCGTTTGAATTTTTTTCTCTCAGATAAATAGGTGGTGGCTTAAAAGACTTTTGCGATGATGCAGCGGGCTTGTCGTTTTTGTCTTGCAATAATGAAAAACGATTTTGACGATTGATAGAAGATGTGCTGTTATCCCTAGACATCTTTGGGGCGGATCCAATTTTAGTAGAATTTGGGCTTCGCCCGCGCTTTAAAATGGTTATATATCTGTCCATTCCTACTTGTACCTTTGGTTTTGTACTAATGTTGTCTTCAGTAACAACTTGTTTAATTGTTGACCACGAGCCCGAAGCGGATGATATCGCTGAAGTACTAGGCAATAATGTCAACGATTCACTAGTTGGCATTGGACAAAGCGAAGTTGATCGCTGACGAAACTGTGGTTTTGCCGTTAGAAAAAGTCTATTATCAGATTTTTGATTTTTATTAAGAGCTTCAGAACTCTAAGCAAGTCTATTATCAGATTTTTTATTTTTATTGTTATCATTATGAGCATCAAAACTCACAGTAAAATAGGCATTTCTGCCGTTAGAGCTCACTTCACTATTTTTTTCCTCTGGGGTACTCATAAAGAGTATTCCTCAAGGGTATTTTGTATGTTTTTTTGTTTACGGTTTTTTTTTTTTATTTTTGTTATTTCTATATGTAAAAATATTATCAAAGCAAAAAAATGCTTATTTATCAAAGTTAATATGTACTACGAATATTTTTTGTATGCTTTTTTTTTTTGTTTAGTTTGTATATAAGAAAAATTCCGCTATTACGTCTGTTCACTATGAAAGTACAACGAGAACTCCTGAAAAAGAAAACATAAAAATATTTAGATGAATTGATGACTTCCTCCTTTTCTAAAGTGGGTTAAAAATCGAAAGCAATCGATTACAATTATAAAAAAAAAATTAATTTATTGCTTTTATTTTTGGACAATCTTAAAAAAAATCAACAACGTTAAAATTAATAATAAAAGCTTTAAGAGCATATCACATATTTAAACTTAAATCTAGAATCGTGCGGATTCCCATAAACTCAAAATGTAGCTTTTAGCAATCCCATTCCTTTTGCAACTTCAATGATGATGATTATAATGAGAAGTAGCAGCATTATGATAGCTGTCCTTTTCGGAATTATGAGCGTAATGTGTCTTCAATAATGGTTCACGGTGAACGACAGCATTGAAGCCATTATGATTATCAGCAGTGTAGGTAACGGTGCGCTTGAAGCCATCGGCATCAATCAAGGAATATTGACCATGAACAACATCACCATCACGTTCTTCATGTTGACTTTTCGAGTCACCAGTCTTCTTATCCTCAACACCGTAAGCAAATTTGTATTGAGGATGTGCGTCATATTCGTTATCAGTTTTGGTGTAAGCCTCATGAGCTACAGGTGCTTGAATGTGTTTCACGGAATCAACATAATAAACAGGTTCCGGTTGATAAACGTGTTTTACTGGAACGTATCCAGCAGCCACTGTAGCCACAAATGCTAGAGCAATTATGAGCTGAAATATAAAGTCATTTAGTTTAGATCTGTTTTAAAATTTTAAGAAAAAAAATATATAAAATAAATTACTTTGAATGACATTATGCAGCTAAATGATTTTTGGCTCTTAATGCTTGAATGAACTAAAGTTAAATGATGTATTTTGAATTTAGTTAACCACTATATATATGAAAATTAAATTTTTATATTGCAAATTATATTTCTCGTTTTTTTTTTTAATTTTAATATTAACAATGCTTCTTTGTTGAGCTGTTTGTAGCGCAGTTGTACTACATAGTTTAATTAGTTTTATATGTGCATATACATATAAATGTATGTACAACAAATAATTAGTTTAAGAAAAACAACAATAAAACACCAAAAATTAGTAACAATTTGTATTATTAAAAAAAAACGGTTTATGTTTGCATTCGTTCTAATGGAAGTATGAATATGTTTCCTTTGTTAAGTATAATTTAATAGACCAAAAATATGCTTGTATGTGGTGAAACTTTCTATAGAGTTGCTAGTTCCAAAGATACAAATAATATTAAATTTTAACATAACTCTACAACTTTGAATAAATGTCTTGTCTCCGGCCTTTTCCGTTTCAACTACACTGAGAAAAATACGACTTTGCGCAAGCAAAGAAAAAATATGGTTGAGGTAACCACAATCAAGCAGCAACATACTATGATTGAATTATATGGTTGCAGTCAAATCATAATATTGTCAATGGAAAAGCAACGTTTAAATAATTTTCTGAGTTAATAATAATATTATGTACGAAAACAATTAACTTTGATATACCTAATCTTATTATTGTAAATAAGACAACGCTATTGTTAGATGTGACTAAAATATAATTTATACTTACCATACCATGTTCTAGTATTACAATAATATTGTTAAATATGACCATAGTATTGTTTTATGTAATAATAATATTTTGTTTTTTAATCATATATTTATTGGCAAATCTTTAGTTTAAAAAAACTGTGCGGTAAGTCCGAAATAAAAATAAATTAATATTGTTGAAATAAAATGTATGTATGTATGTATGTATAGAAATTTATACTTACATATATGTGTATACACGAAATACAGACACATCTGTATAAAGAGATATATATATAGATATTTATTTATCTACCCTTTTGTTTTTTATTTATTTAATAGCACGCGAGCACTACCGATAGCTTACAAACGAAACTAAACTGACAGAAGATATTTCTGAAAAAGATTTTTTTTAACTTCACATAGTATGGTCATCATCATATTATTTTTACACAATAATACAAATTATGTTGTAGTCATAAATTTTTAACAAAACTATATTGTTAAACTCTAACCATATCGCACTTTCTATGAATATAATAATGTAATTATTAAATTTAAACGTTACTGTGTTTATCGTAACGATACTAATGTTTAAAATAACATTAACTAGTTTTCAACGACCTCACATTTGATTCAGAGAACATAATATTGTTTTCTCAACCATTTTACAACCATATCTTTTCTTTGCGTGCGGAATCGAAAAAGCCTGTTTTCAATATAACATCCTACGTTGTCAATGACAATGTACGTTGTGATACGTTGTAAGCTTTTGACTATTGATAACGCGGGTGGTCAACTTGTATACGCACGTGTACGAATTGACAACCATGCGTCATCAACTTTTGGTTGTTTATGACGCTGGTTATCAACTTGTAAAGATTTTTTCTCAATATTTCGTTCTCAAACTAACACATACGTTATTTATACCCAACGGGAAAAGTGGTAATCTTCCCAAAAAGTTAGATTCATCTCATTAAAGGACTATGATAGGCCATAGTTAGTAGTGCTATTTATTCTGCACAAAAATGGTTACATAAAATTTTTCCGAAAATTCCTCTTTTGGAACTTATGGGGGTTGGGATTTCCCGGACTTTTGCACTTCCCGGGAAACGGGAATTAAAAAATCAAGTTCCCGGGAATTCCCGGGATTCCCGGGAAAAGCAAATTTTCTAAATTAAATACATTTATTAAATGAAAGTTGGTGAAATTTCGATTGTTTTATTAATGTAAGCATTCTTTTGAAATAAAAGTTAATAAAAAAAGCAGTTCTAAGACAAATTTTTAAGAATTTTGAATTGAATTTAAGCAAATGGAATAAAGTTATTACACAGCAAAAGATCATATAAAAACCAATTGACGACTGTTACCACAATTAGTAGACAATTTTCTAATAAGACCTACCTTCATTTTAATGAGAATTTGCCTTGCTTGTTTCTCATTCTTTTTGAAAAAGTTCCAGGCGGTTTCTTATCGTTAAGTACAAGCAGGTTATAGTACCATACTGCGCTGCGCCGAATTTTGAATACTCTGGGCCACAGTATGTCTAAGTGTCTTTCATTTTATTTCTCCTAAAATATTTTCTGCAGGGTTTCCATAATAGCGTCTACTTGTAATCAATTTAAGTTTCGTCAACTCAGAGTTCTGACAGCTTAAAATTTTCACTACACTTTTCAAAATTTGTTCACTAATGCGGGGAAAAATCACTTCAAATTCGCTTAGCATCGAATTATTTACTTTAGGAAACGATTATATCATTGCAATCATTGATACTTATACAATTTATTCCAATTTTTTTAGGAGATATGGTATGACCTCAATTTAATGGAATTTTTATGAAATTTCAGACTAGATTTGAATAGCTCACATTTTTATTTTATATTAAAAAAACATGGACATTTTACTTCTTGTTTATCCGAGTCGAAAGAATTCTTTCTTTCTTACAGTTACATTTAAAACAAAAACTCAATTTAAATTTTAAGTTTATTTCCTTCGAACAAGGTATATGTAAGTGTTTAAACAGGCGATGAAAAACTTGTCAACGTTCGTGTAAATTTACTCATACAATCATTCAAACGAACTTTTGTAATATATAAAAAAATAATAATATAATAATAATATATATAAAAATAATAATAAGCAAAATTGGATTATAAATTCTATATATTTATGAAATAACATGCACTTTAAATTTCCCGTTTTCCCGGGAAAATCTCAAATTTTCCCGGGAATATTAGACAGACATTTCCCGGGATTTCCCGGCCGGGAATTCCCGTTTCCCAAACCCTAGGTATAACTCATTATGAATGCGTAAGTAATATAATGCAATGCATTACACATTTTATTAAAAAAATTATTATTCAGTATATTATATTATAATACTTTTCTAGGAGATGTTCTTTGTTAACCGTAATTAATTCTCGAATGAAATATTAATAAAAATATTTTAATTTGAAATTTATTTGCTGGTGGTTCAGCGATGTCTATATGCATTTCATTGTTGCTGTAACAAATCGTCTGTAGACTTCAACCACACATTTTGAACAGTCACGAACCTCTTATCTTATGTACAGACTTTCAAAAACTATTTGAGAATTCACAAATAATAATATTTTTGAAAATCACAAAAGAAAAATAGGCTAGTAGGCTTAGAAACTTATACAAAATCCAGCAAATAATTTATATTCGTTATGAATCTGTTCTATTTTTCTACACCTTAATACAATTAGAAATCCTTTGGATAACAATAAAAGTAATTATAAGGCAAAATGAAAAATAAAATCTAAATCTAACATTTAAGAAATTTATTATTCGACATATTGTCATAAGTTTATTTTAATTTGAAATTTGAATATATTCATATCGAATATAAATTATAATTTATCTAACAATAGTGTTGTCTTATTTACAATAATAAGATTAGGTATAAAAAACTTAATTGTTTTTGTAGATAATATTATTATTGACTCAGAAAATAATTTAAGTTTTGCTCTTCCAGTCAAATCATATAATTGTCAAATTATATGATTTGACTGCAACCATATAATTCAATCATAGTATGTTGCTGTTTGATTATGGTTACCTCAACCATATTTTTTCTTTGCGTGTACTATCACATAAATACATACATTGCTCCGATAAATTAACGGATAAAATCAGAATTATAATTTAAAATTTTCATTGATATAAAGCGAAACTAATCCACAAAAATGATCAATTTCCAATTATTCTAACATTTTATGACTTTCCGCTCTTAAAATTATGCCACCCTAGGCCAGAACCTCACGGGCCTAGGCGTAAATCCATCACTGCTTACAGCAGAAAGCATAATCTTCTTATCGCAACAATTCATCAAACATGTAACTTTTTTCTCCGTGTATGATTTCTGTTTTAACATATTAAAATTGTGCACCACTTTCCACGACTTTAATGAATGAAACAATTTTTTTCTTTGATCTCTCTGCTACATTTTTATTGTTCATGTTTATCTGATTGATTATACCAAAACAGTTTTACATACAATAAAAGTTTGTATATTATAAAAAACACAAAAAACCATTTCAACATTAACTTCTGGATAAAAAAAAGTCAAAATATAAAAAAGAAATAAAAGCAACAAAATACAAAAGTCAAGGTTGCTATAAATTTAAAAATAATTTTTGTTTAAATATAACTTGTTTATTAACTGTCAGCCAAATGCAGATAAAAAATGTTACACATTTAAATTACAACTAATAAAAGTACATAAGTGAGGAAATTAACCATTTTTTACTTGAGGTATTTTCTCTTTCACAAAATAAATAGTAATTTGAGTTAAATAATTATAATGCAATGTCATACTTGTCAGCGAGGTTTCAATTAAGTTATTTCAAATATTCCCACAATTAAAATATATTTAACTATTATTGCTGTAGTTACAATTTCTTCCACGATTTTAAACTATATTTTGCTATTCAAGTTGCTTTTATGGCGTACTTATGACAATTTCTTCCAAATATTGTCCCCAATTGAAGAAACTCTGGCATATGTCAATAACATTTTAAGTACAACCATTAAAGTTAAGTTAATAATAAAAAAAAATAATTGAGAGGTTCCATCAGTAAAAAACGCATTGAGTTGGTTTCATATAACGCACTGCCTAAATTGTTGTATATATTCAACTTTGACACGCTCTTTTCAATAATTATGCAATTACTTTTGATTTATCGGTTTTAAGTGCTGTGGAGATGTGTGATTTTCTTTTGTTTGATGGCTAATTACTTGATCCTCTTCGACTCTGATTGACAAAAACCACAGTTGTTTTGTAATTCTTGGGGCATTTAAAATGTACTAGATGAAATTCATCTAACGTCAACCATACATTCGACTGAATGGCGAAAGTGGTCGGGTATTTATGATTACTCATAATCAGGGACAAGGACTCCATGCACTAAAAAAATGTTTTAGGCACCTAAAATATGACATCAAAAACGCAAAATATGCACTTAAAACAATAAAATATGAACATGTTTAAAAAATTTTATTCTAAAAAAAAGTTTTCAATTTACATACAACTAAATAAAGATATAAAAATATTTCTTTTTTCAAAAAGTGCGTGAACAAGCCTTATACATTTAATTTTGACACAATATTAAATATGATTGTTTCACTATTTTCGGGTTTAATAGCAGGCAATTTTCTCTTGAAATCATCAAAATTACCATTACCATTAAAATTGGTAGGTTCGTGTGCTTCTAAAATCGTTCTACAATTCTACAACAATTCAAGCAAACAAATTGTAAAACAAGTAAGAGTGCTATATTCGGCTGTGCCGAATCTTATATACCCTTTACCAACGTACGTACATATATATAGTATACAGACACATACATACATATTTCTTTTGTGAAAAAATTTATCATATTTTTAAAGTTTCCAATTTTGGAGCTGTAATTTTCTTTCAGAAGCATAAAATATATTCAATTTATAAAGAAAAAGAAAAAAATTGTTAGACCTATTTAATTTTACATAACACAAAAAGTGTGAGTTTTCCAACCCTGGAGTCATAATTTTGGATTTTTTTGATTATTGATACCAATCTGGTTCTTTAAAAAATACATAAAATATGTTAAGTGAAAAAAGCAAAAACGAAATAAGGAAAAACTTAAGGTCAGATTTTGTAAATTCAAACGATTTTTTCGTTTTGAAATTTGTATGGAAAAAATATTTTTTGAAAAGAATTTTCGTTATTTTTCATACAAATTTGAAACGTTTAGAAACAAAATTTTTTACAAAATCTGCTTATTAGTTTCATTTAATTCCTTTAATATTAAAAACTTCAGTAAAGTGCGACTTTGAATCGCGCACGGCTTTTTTGAAGTTTTTTCTTCAGTTTAAACGATTTTTTCAGTTTTGTCGCTTTTTTCTCGTTTTGGCGATTTTTTTCTGTTTTTGGAGGTTTTTTTTATTTTGGTGATTTTTTTCTGTTATTGGGATTTTCTTCATTTTGTAGATTTTTCTCATTTTGACGATTTTTTTTTCATTTTTGCGATTTTTTTCTGTTTTTGGGTTTTTTCTATTTAGGAGTTTTTTTTCTTTTTTTTTCATTTTGGCGACTTTTTTCTGTTTTTTGGGTTTTTTTCGTTTTGGCGATTTTTTTCATTTTGGCGATTTTTTTTTCATTTTGGCGATTTTCTTTCATTTTTGCGATTTTTTTTTATTTAAGCAATTTTTCCGGTTTTTCGCGATTTATTTTAGTCCTAGAAATTTTTTTTAATATGGCGATTTTTTTCTGTTTTTGGGTTTTTTTTCATTATGGCGTTTTTCCTGCTTTGGGGTTTTTTTATTTAGGCGATTTTTTTCTCTTTTTTGGGGTTTTTTCATCTTGGCGATTTTTTTTTCATTTTGTCGTTTTTTTCCTGTTTTGGGTTTTTTTTTTAATTTTGGCGATTTTTTCATGTTTTTTTGGGGTATTTTTCGTTTTGGCGATTTTTTTGTTTTTCGCGATTTTTTTCCGTTTGGCGATTTTATAATTCCTTGATTTTTTAGTTTTACCGTTTTTGAAAATTTCAAGAGTTTTGCTTTTACGGTTTCCAAGATACAGCAAGTTGTCAAAATTGCATAGTCAAAATTGCATTAACTGATGGAACACCCTTTAATTTAAATTTTTTGAAATTTTAGTGTTAATTTTTGTAGTCTGTATAAAAATACACTAACCTTACAAATTTCAAGTGTATATACATATAATTGTATGTATATTACATGGGATTTTAGAATTTTTCGTTGCTCGTTTTGGAACACCCTTTAATTTCCAATTCTCATGTATTTGTTGTTGTAGCGGCCAAAAGTCTACACAGTGTGTCCAAATTTCAGGTCTGTAGCTCTTACGGTTCTCGAGAAAATACTAATATAGTTTTAGACATAGTTAATTTTACATAACACAAAAAGTTAAAGTTTTCCAACCCTGGAAACGTCTTTTTAATTTTTTTTATATTTTGTTTTATTTAAAATACCAATTTTAGTCGTACTGAAGTGTAAAATAAATTTATTTATTAAAAAAAAAATAAAAATTTGTTTTCGGTAGTTACTTTTATATGGCAAAATATAGTTTACGTTTTCCAGCTCTGCAATCGTCTGCCCGATTTTGCTGAATTTCAATACCAATCTAAGTTGGACCATTTCTGATACATCAGTCCAAGAACGAAGTCTCTAGCTTTTCTGAGAGCTTCGGAAAACCGATTTCACGTACACCGGACGGACAGACGGACGGACGGACGGACGGACGGACGGACGGACGGACAGACGGACATCGCTTATTCGTCATCGCTATTCATAAGGACCCAGAATATATATATTTTTTTGGTCGCAAATTAAAATTATGGAAATTACACACGGAATGATAAACCTATATATACCCTATTGTAAAAAAACAGTTTTGCATTAATAATTTGTCAAAAATGTTTTTTTAAATTTGAATTTTTGAGAAACTATGACACAAAATTAGGCGTTTGTACCAAAATATGAGACATAAATATGCATTTATGACCAAATTATGCAAAAATATGCATTTTAAGCAAAATATGCAAAAATATGCACTAACCAATCGATGCCATTTTTAGGCAAATTCAATGTTTCGTAAAGATATTTCGTATTTGCTATTATCAGTGATAAGGAAAAAAACATGCATTTGCATGAAACCCCTGTCCCTGCTCATCATGTATATCACAACAGATCTTCTGTAAGGAAAAAATGTTTTTCTACACATTTTTAAAAAATTTTTCTTTTTATCTTTGGACTCGGTCTACACCGAAATAAATCATTCAGATAATTAATTTTTAGATTGAGTTAATTAATTGAATCACTGAAATTTTTTTATTGTATTTATAAACATCATTGCGTGGAGTATTGATGATACACTCAGAGAAAAAATAGCTTAAAATCAATAAAAACCATATTGAAATAATAAGAAACATTAACGAAAGTCTAGTCGTGTAGAAATTTCTTATCTCAATATGGAAAAATATTAATTTACAGTATTAATTACATACACAAACGTATAAAGCAAGGAGAACTACAATAACAACTGACACATTCGCTCAGACTATTATAATTTGTATTAATACATGTCAAAAATTCAAATAATACGTGCAAAATGTCATAACAAATGGTAAATAATACGATAAAGATTTGACATCCCATAATACTTCAGCATTTTTTGAAAATTTTCTAAACGATAATACTTTTCATCTGATCAGAGTTGCACTAATACAAAATCCAAACTAACAAGTAGTTTGTTTCGACAACGATACCGTGCCGTCGTTTATGGTATATGTCTTTGTTTTAAACCGGATGTAAATGTTGAATATGCTTATCGTATTGAATAGTTTTTCACATAAGGCATCTCTAAAAGTTAACGAAACTATTGGAATTGCTTTTTCTTTATCTTATTTAAATCAACTATTTTAACCGCCGTCTATTTTCAAAGGCCGGCACGACCACAGCGTGCATGAAACTGCTCTGCCGCCGGAAGTCAACGATTAATGTAGGCATGTTAATCCTCAACAGCTGTTTGCTTTATACTTGTGTTATGAGGTGTGATGGTGTGAATATAAAATGTCAATTTACTTTAGATTTTTTGATAGTCGAAACAAATGTCTTTAGATTTCTTTTTCGTAAAGTGTGATGAAAGTCTTTATACATATATAATAGTCTGAGTGGCCCTTAACTAACATCCAGATTTAAAGAATAAGACAGCTTCAAAAATAAAACGATACGAATCGACTCAGTCATAAATAGCATGAAACAGTTACATTAATCCAAAGAAAATATGTTGTATGAAAAATGTAATTATTACATAGATTTGACGATATTCTGGCACGTCATCAAATACTTATTAACCCTTAAGTGTATACCTGGGCCTGGCCAGGCCCTTTTTGACTTATTTCAAATTTTTTTCATATAACTATTAAATATATTATAACGAAACTTTATGTATTCCTCAATGGAACGGTTTTTAACAAGAATATGAGAAAAAACTTTTAATTTTAATACCGTGGTTTTGCCAATTGGCCAAATGAAATTTTTGTGCATATTGTATCCACCTGGGTCTAGCCAGGCCCAACCAGTTATATATTAAAGTCAATGCAAAAACAAGCAAAACTCTTTAATATTTATTCTAAAGTAAAAAAGCAAAAGCAAATTCTCTGAGAACCCAAAAGCAAAAACACAAAATACAAACTCATAAGCAATATAACTCTTCAAATGTAAATGAAAAAAAAAAATTTTTGATTTTTGTTCACAAGTTTTATGCAGGGAACACAACGGGGACGAACGACGAATTTCGTCCACCCCGACGAATTCGTCGATAAGAGTTCGTGTGAAGCGCAACAACGACGAATTTGCTCAGCGAACTCCTCTCTTGTATTTGATAAGGTTATTGTGTGTGTAAAGAGAGAGAAAATTATTTTTGCGTCGTTTGTCGGCGTGCAACATAAGAAATAAATCTATCTCAGAGTTCGTCACGCAAGCATAATGCTAGAAACACACCTGGGACGAATGACGAATATTTCGGTGCGAACTTTCGTCATAAAAAATAAAACACATTTGCGCATATGAAAATGAACACAACATTACCGTAGAACGAACTCTGAGATAGGTTTATTTATATTTTGTACGCCGACGAACGAAGAAAAGCAATTTTCTCTCTCTCTTTGCATACACAATAACCTACTTTATCAATTATGACAGCAGAATTCGGTGAGTAAATTCGTCGTTATTGTGGTTCATACGACGAATTTACTCAGCGAATTCTTAACGACGAATTCGTCAACGTGAACGAAATTCGTCGTTCGTCAAAATTGTGTTTATAGCATAACTCAGCAAAATTAGGCTTTTGTTTTATATTAGAACAGAAAGAGAATTACAGTTACTTTCTGATTGAAAAAATTAATAAACTTTCTTCTTTACTTCACTGAGATATCATTATACATAGTTGTTTTCTCTGTTGCTAGTTGTTGTTTTGCAATGACTTGTGAAGTTGATAAAGTTTTGCATACAATTTCAAAATCTGATCCAACTTATTTTGAAAAATTGGCTGAGGCAATTGCCAACGACGTCGTATTGAAAATGAGGATGATGATTTAGATGGAGAAGCTTCTCATATCGAAAAAGATTTACATATTGGCAATTAATTGGTAGCATCAAGCGATAGCGGTGATGAAAGCGAGAACGAAGAAGATAACCAAAGAGAATCAGCTTCAAAATCTTTTTTTATGGTAAGGATGGAACAGAGTGGTCAAAATCACCACCGGCTCTAAGAAAATTTGTCCCGCATAATATATTGAGAGGTTCCGGGGGCCCAACTTGCACAGATGTTGGTCCATTGGATATATTCAACCGCTTTTTTACAAATAATATAAAAGAAATAATAATAATTGAGACAAATAGAAATGGGAAGAAATATTACGAAGAAATGAATCAACATTGGAATCCAATAACAATGTCGGAATTGGAGGCTTTTAAAGACGAAATACAAGATACTTATGTAAAAACTGCAAAAGTCCTGTGTGTCTTCAGCACTTACAATGCGAGTATATTTGTTTTAATTGTATAAATTTAAACCAAAATATATATTTTTCTATTCCATCTTATAAATTATCTTAATGAATTGTTCTTTCTTTTTATTGTAATGTAATGTTGTTCCATTATTTTTTTGTTTAAATCCCTTTTTTTTATTAATTCATGGCTTTTCTTAGTAAGAACTTTTAAAAATACTGTTAATTTTCAGTTAAAATACAAGTGGTCCCAGCCAGGCCCAGGTGGCAGTTTGTGCCAAACAAATTAGGTGGCTACTTAAGGGTTAATTCACTTAAACTTTTTTTTTTTGGTTTCACAATATTTTGTATATTTGATATGAAAAATATTTGTATAAATGAATATCTTAAAAGAAATATTGAAAGATGTCAACTAAATGATGTAATTTATAATTGTATGGAATAAGACTTTCATTAATAATAAATTTTTATTAAAAATATTTAAGAAATCTGATTTTGCTTTCAGTGTAGTTCCTCTTGTTATTTACTATAAGCAATATAGGGAACAATGAGTTTCTATGTTGGACCATCTTTTTTATAACACATGTCCAATCATAACGAATTGCTGAACAAAAATAATCGGGAACTCTGAAATTGACTGCGAGAAGTTGAAATCTCACATAAATTTATTGCTTCGGGTGTACAATATCACTGTGTGTAATTTTTTAAGTCATGGAAATATAACCACACACGGATACCACTACGTGATAAAAGACAGAACAATACCCGTGTCTCCCAGTTTTTACCCAAGTCATGTAATTTTTTTTGGGCCCCCAAAGATTTGGCGCCTCGGTGTCATTTTTGCAAAAACTGGTAATTTTCTCAGGCTCATATCTGGAAAACCGTTCAGAATTTTGATTTTCTCTCTCAGGCAAAATTGTAGCTCTTATCATAAAGAAGAAAAATTGTGAACATATAAATCGAAAAAAGCTTCATCTTCAAGATCAAAATCACAAACATTTTTAAAAAATTAAATTTTTTACCTTTTTTTCCTGTTCAGCTACATAGGTAGCAAACCGTCCAAAATTCAAGGGAACAATCAACTACAAAAATGTACCTAAGACTTCAATAAACAACTCAAGCGATCACGCACCGACCGCAGCAGCACAGGCAAAGCAGTAAACTTAGCGCACGCATCAAAGGACGCAGCACACAATATAAAAGCTACACGACGCTCACACAGCGCGACGTCAACGTGGGTTGAAAGTTATAGAGTTATTAAATTTTTTTGCTTTTTTGATCTTGAAGATGAATTTTTTTTTATTTTATATGTTTGCAATTTGTTTTCTTTATGACAAGAGCTACAACTTTCCCTCATAGATCAAATCAAAACGGAACAGTTTGCGAGATATGAGCCTGAGAAATCGATCAGTTTTTTGGAAAAATGACACCGAGGCCCCAATTCTTTGGGGGCCCATAAAAAAAGTGCATGACTTGGGGCAAAACTGGGAGACCCGGGTCTTTTTTTTTTGTCTTTTATCATGTAGTGGAGTCCGTACGTGGTTATATTGTTCCGTGTTTCACTGTGTATTCATAAATAACTCATTGACCTTTTCATTTTCACTCCTCAAAAGGTAAAAAAAAATCAGTAGAAACATCTCCATACTTTATTATTAAATCATGTTAGCACTGTGTTAATCCTATTACCACAACAAGACACAATTTCAAAAACGGAACCACAAAGTAGAAATTATAATATACTTATGTATGTACAATACACGTATGAAAAAAGAACAATTTTGGCAAACCTGTTTGCGCAAATTTCGTTTAATTTTTTATTTCCTCAAACAATAAAATAAGAAAAACTTAATACTACACCCTCGCTAAGAACATGAATTTTTTTTAACAAATAAAAAAAATATAATTGAATTAATAATAGCAGTGGTCTTTAGTTGAAGGTACGCTACTATATGTAACGTTTATATTGAACATAATGTGGGCTCTGTGAAAACCGCGGTCGTATGCCACTCGCTCAGAATCTTGTTCAAAGTGTTCATGACGGACCAAACTACTCGTAATCAAAAAACACATGTCATATAATTTTTCATATCCATATGTCATATACATATATTTGGTAAATGCTGTCTCAAATGAAAATATAAATTAAATATAACAGTTTAAGCATCACTATTGGAATTTAAATCAATTTTATCAGTTTACACAAAAAACAAAACTGTTTAAGGAATTATTTTAAAATTTAAATAGACTATAACATGCATTGCTGTGGGTCTTGTCCGAAAAAGTGAATATTTCAAAACCTGGTTGAAGTTACATAACAAATTCTAATCATGTCCGCAATAGATCTCATTAGAAATTAAGAGCTGTTATGAATTAAAATCAAAATAAAATTAAAATGATTAAATAAATACGCCACGTTTGTTTGACAGCAGTAGTCACAGATAATTCTTATTGGATTCAAAGAGAAACAACAAAAATAATTAAATTGAAATCAAAATGATTTGTATTACTTTGCAAATACCTTAAAAAATATGCTTACACATTAAAAATAAAGGGGTTTTTTTAAGCTTCAGGAGCGATAAAGTTTTACTTTTTATTCCCTTCACCAAAAAAGGGTAAATGTTATATATAGCTTTGTCAAAAATGGAAAAGGGTATATACATATGTATAGATTTGTCATTCCGTGTGTAATTTCCATAATATTCATATGCGACCCATAAAATGTATATATTCTGGGTCCTTATGAATAGGGAATACGAATAAGCGATGTCCGTCTGTCCG
Organism: Tachina lurida; assembly: GCA_944452675.1. Lineage (NCBI taxonomy): Eukaryota > Metazoa > Arthropoda > Insecta > Diptera > Tachinidae > Tachina > Tachina lurida. The sequence goes on along the minus strand of OX101752.1, from coordinate 118,748,095 downwards.
TCTTATGTACGTGAAATCGGTTTTTCGAAGCTCCCAAAAAAAGTTAGAGACTTCAGTCCCCTATTGAAAATCAGTAAAATCGAGCAGACTGTTTCAGAGATGGAAAACTTAAAACTTTATTTTGCCATAGATAAGTAACTAGCTAAAACTAATTTTTGTTTGTTTCGTAAACAAACTTTTTTCATTTTTCAGTACGAATTAAACTTGTATTAAAAACCAAAAAAAATAAATAAAAGAGATGCTTACAGGACTGGGAAACTTTAATTTTTTTTGTTATATAAAAGTAGCCTACCAAAATAGATTTTTCCTTTTTCTCTATAAATTAAACATATCTTATATTTTTACAACAATTATATTGGTGTAAGAAAGATCTGAAAAAAGATTGTTCCAGGATAGGGTAACTTACACTTCTTTTTCTTCTTTTTTATAAATTAAATATATTTTATGTTTTGAAAAGAAAAGTTTAGTACAGAAAATTAGAAAAATAAAAACCACACCTCCAAAGCTGAGAAATTTTATATATTTTTTTTGGAAATTAAAGTAACTAATCAACACAAGTTTTTTTACCTTATTTCTTTTTTTCTTTATTCACTTAACATATTTTATATATTTTTTTAAAGAACTAGATTGGTATAAGGAGTCAGAAAAATATAAAAAGGATGATTCCAGGATTGGAAAATTTTATTTATTTGTATATAAAAGCAACTAGGTTAAATTAGTTTTTTCTTTTTGTTTAGAAATTAAATATACTTTATGTTTTAGAAAGCAATAGTTTGGAATAAAAAATTATAAAAATATAAAAGTTTGCTCCAGACCTGGAAAACTTAAACTTTTTCCGGTATATGAAACCAATGAAATTAAAGTAATTATGAAGAGTTGCAATGCAATTCCCTATATGCATTCGTTCCCGGTTTTGGAACTCATTAGTAGACTTCAACCCAAAAACGGGAAAGAAATGCATATAGACAATTGCTTGGCCATAAAAACAAGCCAAATTTTCAAATTGAATAAATCAAGACTTTATGTCAAATACTTCGGTATTTCATCTATAAAATTAATTATTTTTTTGCTAAATATATATTTTCTATATTTTAGAAAGAAATAAATTAGTATTAAGAAAAACAGAAAAATGAAAATAGTGGTTCCAAGGTTGGAAGTTGAAGAAAAAGTTTTTTGGTAAAAAAAAATAACTGAAATGATTTTTTATATAAACGAAGGTTTGTGCCATGTTATTATGCTCTCAGCACAGTTATGTTTCAATTCGATGGCCTCTCATTGCTAAAGAAGTTATAACTATAACATAAATTAAAGAAAATGTTCCATTTCATTTCCCTCAAGCCATTCCTTTCTGCTGATCAGAATCGAAAAAAATTCTTTAGGAATTTAGAACCCTTACTTGTTGACATTTTTACCAATGCAAATTATCCTTTTGGAAATAGTATACCCCCGGCAGAGTTAACTCAGAGTTAACTCACTGACTAAAGCAAATCAGCAGTGCTACCAGTTGGGCTTTTTATATGTGTCCAAAATTAATTATTTTTTTGTTTTACGAAACTCGGTTAAAATAAAAAGTTATATGAATTTAAAAAAAGTTTTATTTATGATTGCAGTAAAAAAAGCTTTTCTGAACTACGTAAATCCATACTCAAATCTGGATCCCATAAAATCTTTGATTTGACATGCATATTATGACTATATTAAAAGGATACCGTGATATAAACTGCAAACTCCAAAATGCATTACTGCTCATAATATGATATTTTACTAGTTGCAGTTACCGACATGTTGCGAATATTATACCATAGGAATGTACATTTGCGAACAGGCGCAAGATATGTCAGATATTTTTAAAACAAGATTCTAATAGAATTAAATGGTAAGACTTTAATTCATTAATAATGAGCTAACGTAAAAAATCATTGTATTAATGAAGAGTTTCATGCATATAATGAAAACTTTCAATAAGCTAATGAACAATTTCATTCATACAATGAAGAACTATTAATGCAACTTTATTAGCTGAATGTATGTTTTTTCTCTTAGTGAATTCAGGTGATATAAAAATGAAGTTGATTAGTAGCGTGACTGAGCAATTGTTTAGTCGTGAGTTAAGAGTTACTCACGATTTACTTACTGTCTTCACACTCGGCAGAATTTTTAGATCAGTGCAGCCCATTTTTTTCCTTTGTAATAAACTTGTTTAATAATTTTCACAAATGTATATGCAATTAGAGCAGCTTAGGTAAAAAAACAAAATAATAACTCTTTGTGTTTAATAAAAAATATGCCGAAATCCCAATTACCTGCAGCATATTTTGAGTTTGTTAGATTTAATATGTGTTAAAATCATAATCTAACCATTTGTATAAAAGTTAACCAAAAACTACAGCAGCCATCAGTCACTTTTTGTGTCTACTTATAAAAGAATCAATCAACTAACTTACAACCAGCAATTTGTAACAACATGACCTCCAAGGTAATTTTTTTAAACCTTTGATTGCTAATCAAGTCGTATGTACATATATGTGCATAGTCACCGTCAAGCATTAAAAGCATATTTAAGTGTTACAGTTTAAACTTTAATATTGATTTTCTTTTATTTTGTTTGTACAGATCATTTTCGCATTTGCTTTGGTAGCAGCAGCCAGCGCTGGCTATACTCCGAACTACTACTCTTACCACTCAGCACCAGCTCCTGTGCATACTGCACCGTTAACGGTTGGTCATAGAGTTACTTTGGGCACTGAAGAACACGATGCCCATCCTGAATACAAATATTCTTATGGTGTTGAGGACAAGCTGACAGGCGATTCCAAGAGCCAAGTTGAAGAACGTAATGGTGATAAAGTACGTGGTGAATACTCCTTGATTGATGCTGATGGCTATAAACGTACTGTCAAATATACTGCTGATGATCACAATGGTTTTAATGCTGTGGTAGAACGCGAGCCTCTTGTCAAAACAGTTGCTCACTATGCTGCTCCCATTGTCGTTAAGTCGTCTGGTTATGCTTCTCCCACTTTTATTAAGAACGTTGTTTCCCCTGCTCCACATCCGCCACCAACTCTAGTCAAAAGTCATTATAACTCGCCTATGAAATATACCTCATACGACGTTCCCACTTATTACAATTATAATCATTAAATTACTTAGTTAAATTTAATATATTCGCACATTTCCTTTATTTATTTAATTTGTTACTAAAACATTTTATAAACACTTTTTAATTGTGATATGAAAACGAAAATTAAAAATTTTAATATTTTTTACTTTGGAATAAAGAAAGTTTGAAAGATATCTGTGGCGAAAAGGAAAAAGTGCTTAAGTCGAGATAAGCTAATTTTGAGTTAATGGTAGATCCGTAATCTGCATATTTGAAAGTATCCCTGGTCAAAATCTAAATTAATTTGTGTGATTTTTCAAGAAGTTATAGCAAAATTAATTGCGGCTTATCTCTTTAAGACTTCTTATCTCTTTTGGAATAATGGCTTAATTTAGGTTATACTTTGGTATATTCCAACTTAAATGTATTATTTACAGTGTGTAGAACGATGTTTGTATAAAAAATAAAGATTAACAGAGAATTTTCCAATTTACATGTAAAAGAAATAAAATTCTGAAAATCGACTTGAACGCTTAAAAGTGCTCTCCCACAAGACAGTCATATATGACTCAAGCAGTTTTTCCTTATTGCCACAGATATAATAATTTATATTTTATCACGTTTTTATTAACTCGCTTTGAGTCTAGTTGGTTTGGGGGAATTTTGAAATTAATTGTATTATAACTTTACAATGAGCTAAATATTTGAGAAAACGGAAAACGTAAAAAAGACTACGTTAGCCCAAAATAGTTTATTATAATACGTCACGAACTTCTTCTCAAAAGATTCAAAAAACCTTGATGTCTTTTAGTGGCCAAGACCCGGGTTTAAAAAAGTGAACGGAAAATTTAAAAATTTTCAATTAGATCATGTACTTTACTTTACCAATTTCTACAAAAACTTGTGGCATCGAACACTAAAATTTACTATAACTGGGGTATTCACAATTATTCTATCTTATCATTTTTAAATAATTTAAAACAATATGACATGACAACATGATATTAGAGATCACCTTGTGGATCCCCCAAAAGATTTCTCGCTAGCAAGAGAAACTTTATGCATAAATTCGTCACTTATGCTACGTTCATGCCAATTTTCTTATACATAAGGCCGCTACTATTTTGTAGAGTTGGCAAACTGTCGTTAGTACATACCACCGATAGGATGGATACTTTTGTTTTTTATAAATTAAAACAAAAATTCGTTGTAAATGAAGATCCGGTTATACCGGAGTTCTTTAAAAGAGTACTAATTTTTGTGAAATGGTGATGAAAAACTGTTTCTACCGGATTAATACTACCGATAGTTCTTTGTAAACGGTGATCGTTAGAGCAGAATAAAATATATTTTTTAAGCACATGTAAGTACATAATAGAGTTATTAATTAATACAAGTAATTTTAGGAGTTTTGGCTGCAAAAATTTTTCATATTCCAAACTCATCCATACTCGAGACTGTATAAAGTACGGGTATGGGAACTAAGAGAAAAGTAACTAGATCGTTCTTGAAGCTAAATATTTTAAAAGCTAAGAAGTTTATACAACCAAAAAGAAAATGCAAATCTGAATTCTTAACAAGAGGCAAAATTAAATGCTATTTTTAACTTCTTGGGAATTTTTAGCTATAAATACATATTTATCAAAGTACACTAAGGGAAAAAACGTGCTAAAACCAATATTTTACGCTCGAAATCAAATCATTTCAATCTTAATAGTCTGTTAAATGCGAAAATTTTTGATTCAAGAATAAAATCTTAAATTTTTAAGATCGCATTTAAGAATAAAATCTCATTTTATGATCTTAATAAAAATCTTAAATTAAGATCACATTCCTGAAAATTTAAGAATACGATATTAAAATTAAGACTACGTTCTTCATTTAAAGAATGCGTTCTTACAGCCGTATTTATAAAAATTTTAAACAGCATTTCATAAGTTGTTTAAACAATATTTGCTAAAATTGTATTCATAATACATTTTTAGCTTAAAAACGTTTTTTAAACCTTGAGTGAATCAGCAAATTTTAAAATTGACAACCCCCCATGTTTACACCAATTTTAAGATGACGTTGTAGTAATTTTGCTTTGCTTGTATGTATGTATGTACTTAAATATGTTTATGTCAGTGTTGTTTAGAAAAACAATTTAATTATTTTATAGAAACTATTGCCGGAATATCAAATGGACTCCAAAAGAATATTCAAAAGAAAAGGAGCGATTCAGTTTCCATTCCCAGTCATTATTTTCTAATTTTATGTACATATTAACAAAAATAATAATAATTATAGAAAATTAACTAGTGATGTATAAACACTCAAAACAAATAAAACAAAACTTGTTATTCTAGTGCTTCTTAATTTGCAATAAAAAAATTCATATAAAAAGCACTTTTTAGTAAGATTCGTTGTGAACTGTTTGTATTTTTTATTAAATGCAAGTTGGAAGACATTTTTTATTTTATAAAAACAACATTTCTCTGAAAATGGACAAACAAACAAATATAAACACGTGTACTTTGTGAATTAATAATCGTTGTTGTCCAGATCTAAGATGCAAGTGACAAATAAAGAATTCATGGTTGCCACGATATTTACAGAAAATCAAGTTAATTGATTTTTAGTTAAAATACTGATTATGAATACCAATATTTAAAAACCTTATTTAGCCTTAAAATGTTTTTTAACTAATAAGCTTTTTAAACCTCAATCTACTTTTTTTTTATTAATACTGCTGTTAAAGCTTAATACCACATTCTTAAATTGAAGATTATGATCTTAACATTAAGATTAGGTTCTTGATTTTTAGAATTCATTCTAAATTTGAGAAGGTCAATCTTAGTGATCAAATTTCAAGATTGAAATCTGTAGATTTCGGCAATCTTAATTCAAGAATTTTGTTCTTAAATTTGGATTCTTATTTTTCTCTTAGTGTACGAGCTGCTCCAAATACCAAACCAAATAGCCACTACGGAGAAAATGTCGCCGAGATAATGATCAGAGATTAATTGCTTACAAAATTATTATTAAAATGAAAGAAAAACTATCTCTTTGTTATTTTGGCTAGTATTTAGGTTTAAGTTGATTTCCTTTTAAGCTAATTGGGCCTAATATTACAATGCAAATAAAAATTCATTTATTTACAGTTTTTCCCGACGTTTCGTAGATTTTTTGTCTACTTTTTCAAGGGATCGTCTATTTAAATAATAAACACAATTATAAAAAACAATTTTGCTTTGAGTCATTTTAACTTACAATTCATGGAATAATTAATTACATAGGTACATATAGTACATATTTTACATATACTACGTTTATACGCAGGGCTTATTTGCAAATAAAACAGTAAATTGTTGCCATATTATTGTTTTTATTGCGACTTACTAATTCAGAAAACTATTCACGATTAACGCACTATTTGCAAATAAAATGCCTGAGGTTGCCACGCTTACAAATGTTTGATAACAAAAAACAATAAATGGATAAATATTGCAACAAAAAACATTGATAGAAGAAAATAATGACGATTAAAACAAACAATTATTTGATATTTTGTACATTTACACTATTTATTTTGTCAACATAAGTAAGTTTTCTATATAAGTGCTACCAAGTTTGTGTACTTTTGCTATGCCGTATAAACAGTTTATTTGCAAATAATTTTATTTGCAAATAGTGCGCGTATAAACGTAGTAATATTGAATAACAATACTCAACATTAAAAGATATATAAACAAATATAACATTTTTTTAAACACAACTTAACTTAATATCACAGATCTGTTTCGTTTAAAGCTACTTTGTAGTTTGTGTTTATGTTTGCTGTATCTTCTTTTAGATTCATTGTTTTGTTTATTTTTTGCTGTATTCTTAATGTTTCAATAGTGTATCTTTTTCTTTCCATTTTTTCTATATCCAAAATTTTAACTCCTTCGAAGTCAGCTGAGTGTCCAGTTTGTAATACATGTTGTGCTAGTGCTGTTGTTTCCTTATTTTTACTATGTCCATTTTGTGTTCTCCCATTCTTAGAATAGAAAGAAAAACTAATTTTTACGGTTAATAACATCGGCTCCATGGTACACGAAAAAATCAAATTTTCATCGTGACTTAAATATGCCACTAGTAACGGAAGAATTGCAAAATCTACAGGCAAATATTTAATGAAACTCGAATCACATCTCAATCCACTTACTCGTAATATCTTGAACTTTACTGGACACATTCGCTTCAAAAAGAGGGTCACAAGGACTCTAATACTCAACACTCCAGATAAAACTTCTTGAAAATATTTTTTGCTTAGTATGACTCTTATGTATAATTAACTACTATCACTAATAATTATATTTAGATCTAAGATTTGAATACTTGTTGTTAGTTCATTTTTAAAGATACAATAAATAAATGTACCAAAAATGCATGCTGGAAATCTCGCTTATATTAAACGTTTATATGTATATTAACCCCCATATTCATAAAAAATATTTTAGGTTTATTACAGGTTTATTTGACAAACTTCCCATAGAAATATGTCAAATAAGCGCTTAATAAACCTGACATACTTTATATGAACATGGCAGTAACTATTTAAATTTTTATGCTTTGCCGCCACTAAAGAAAACACCCAATATTGTTGAAAGAACCAGTGATTAAGCAAAATTACGATCCCACTTTTCGATCCACATCTGAGAATATTTAGAAGCAATGATGCAACAAAAAAATATTAAAAACATATTTTGCAGGTGTTAAAACAACACCAAAATTACTTAAATTACTCCCAAATACTAGAAACGAATTGAACATGTTAATTTTGACTGAAATGCAGCAAACAAAGAAGAAACAACTTACATACATATTTGTAGTGATAATACGACAGAATGAATCTGTTATGGTATGAAGAAATTATATTGCTCGTATTTATGAAACATATTAAAAGACTGTTATATTGAAAAGAGCACAACAAACCCACAATTTGTTTATTAATGATTTTGTATAAAAGTTGACCGAAAACTACAGTAGACATCATTCACTTCTCGTGTCTACTTCTGAAAAGAACTCAATCAACCGTCATGGCCTTCAAGGTGAGTTGTTACAACGTTTGTTGATGAAACAATAAAAGTCTGCATTACAAGCAACAATTATGTTATCATTTAGCTGGTAAACCTTAACATTGAATCGATTTATTTTTTCACAGTTCGTTCTTACCCTTGCTCTTGTAGCTGTCGCCAGCGCTGGTTATATTCCAGCAGGTCAAGTTTATCATGCTGCTCCAGTTGCTGTACATGCTGTTCCTGTCTCTCTGGCTCATAATGTAGTTGAGCAACACGAGGAATATGATCCTCATCCTCAATACAAATATTCTTATGGTGTTGAAGACAAGCTGACAGGCGATTCCAAGAGCCAAGTTGAAGAACGTGATGGTGATGTAGTACGTGGTGAATACTCTTTGATTGATGCTGATGGTTATAAGCGTACTGTCAAATATACTGCCGATGATCATAATGGTTTTAATGCTGTCGTAGAACGTGAGTCTCTTGCCAAAACAGTTGCTCATTATGCTGCTCCCGCTGTTGTTAAATCAGTAGCTCCAGTAGCCCACTACACTGCTCCTACTTTTGTAAAAACCATCACTCCAGTTGCTCATTATTCTGCGCCTATTGCTGAGCTTTCAGCACCAGCTGTTGTTAAAACGAATTTCCCGGCTGTTCATCTACCTGCTGCTGTTCACTACACTTCATACGATACTCCTACATATCATTATCATCATTGAGTTCTATAAATTTCTGTTATTTATTTCATTACCTTAGACAAAATTCTTATCAATGAAATCAATAAAATTTTACGTTATTTTATGACTGAAATCATATCGCACACTAAATCATAAAGAGTCACAACTCAAAAAAAATTGTTGAGATCCTTATAGATTTCTTCAATTAACTGGTTTATAAAAAAGCAAAAGCACTTTGATCATTTTGAGTTGTGACTGTTTATGATTTAGTGTGCAATTTGTATTTATTCATGGATTTACAATATTTATAACTGTAAAAACCGGGGACCGGGGATCTGATGAACTTTCTGAAGCAACGTTTTGTTGCAAGCCTTATTTCCATTCATACCGAGAATAAAAAATCAGGAATCGCAAATAATGATTATTTTCCAAATTTAGACTGAAAACCTCACATTAACAGAGAAGTGCTACGTGAACAAAGAATATATACCATGATACTCCATGTTACATGGACTACCTATAGATGCAATGATATTTATGTTTTTGGATTTTTATTAATAAACTCAACTGTAGCGATAAAACAACAAGTAACTGTTATTTTGTAATGATTAAAAAGTAATTTTTAAAATAAGAATTATAACCGTTACGCTACCTGAAAAAAATACTTGCTTGTTTTGGAAGGAACTAAAGTACAAAGCATACAGAGGTAACACGAGACAGAAGAATGAATACAATATACTTGTCTCTTTTTTCATCAAGTTAAAAAATTGATTCTTGCTTTTTTATCCAGCACTTTTTACACTTCTGTATGTTTTGTGATTAAAGATTGAAGTCGACGTGTCATAACCATAACCATATTAAACAGCTGTTTGAAGTAAATATATCTTCTGTATATATATATGAAACAGGATGTGTGTATGTATGTAACGTATGGACTCCAAAACGGCTGGGCCGATTATGATGAAATTTTCAGGAAATCTTCAGAATATTTAGGCGGGTGAAACTGTGAAGTCTGATTTTCTGTCTGCTGGCGGAGGGGCGTGGTAAAATCCAATTTTCATATTGCACCACCAATACCATATATATATATATATATATATATATATATACATATTTATATTTTTTTGCGGGGAGAGGTGGGGAGGGTAGGGGTAGCGAAGCACAGCGGGTTAAGCTAGCTTATGACTAAAAATTACGTGATTATAGGAGACAAGCAATGACCATAACCACTAATATCACTGAATACTCATCATCATCTGCCAGAACTATAACAACCTGACAGCTTTAAATAATTTATTTTCAGTTTTTCTTGTTTAAAATTATGTTTATTTTCTTTTTCCAATGTATGGACGGATTCTGAAATGAAATTAATCAATTGCATCGTCCATATTAGTTGATTATGGTTATGCCACTACTAACACGGCAAACCCGTTTCTTACAAGAATGCAAAAAATTACTTAAACTTCCTATATTTTTATGAATAGAACAGGCTAATGTTCGTAACGCTTTTTAAGCCAAATTAAATGTGATAATTATTAATGAACAAATAACATCAAAGTTAGTTGTAAATATTCTGACAACAACACATAGTTGAACGGAACAGCCAGCCGTTTTCGAAGGCCACTAAACCTTCCTCATCAGCGTTCTTCTGTGTTTTATTCCACTGTGTGTGGTGTCAGTTGATTATGTAAACTTCCATTAAATTATTACTGGTAAGAAATTATTATTATGTGGGACACGGAAAGTTAAAAGGGACATATTTATGTTCAGAAAATATGTTTTGGAGGAAAACGACTTAGAAGTTAACAAGTTGATTTTGATGAGCCCAAACGCTTCTTTGGTTTGAAAGTCATTACCTGAGAGGTTTCGGGTCGCTCATTACGGATTCAGTATTGGATTTTAAAAATTCTAAAATTCCAATATGGCGGAATATTGTTTCTAATATTTATGGATTTGGTTGAAACTCGTCACTCGTCACTCGTCAAAAAAATAAGGATGAGAAAATGGTAGATTTAGGAATGAAAAGAAAAGGTTCAGAATCAAAAGTGAAATCGAAGAAAAGAATATGGTAGAAGGAGAACTAGTTTTAGTTAAGTTTTTTTTAAGTTATTGTGCTTTTGTTATATATAAAATAAATAGTTAAGTTGTAAATCTGCTGTTGGTTTCGTTAAAAACATGGGATATGTGTATATCTATTATAATAATTCATCTTGAATTTTCAAAACCTATCCCAATAAATTGTTTAAAAACTAGTCCGCCAAATTGGATCAGCTTTTTTTAATTTTCAAAATCTGACATTAAATTCATAATCAGCGACCGCAAGACCTTTTAGTTTCAAAACGAATCTGATAAATTAAAAAAAACTCATCAATAAAATTGGTTTCGCAATTTTGGATTTTTAAAATCCAATACCAGATTCGTAATCAGAAACCCCGAAAACTACTGAGTGGCGAGTTTCAAGCCAATTAGATCAAATGCAGAAAAATTTGTCTCATCGGATAAGTTTTTATTTTTTTAATCAAAAGTATATTTTGAAGCTAATTTCTAACAAAACTAATGCAGTGATTTTGTTGCGTTAGAAATAGCATATTGTCTAATATAAGAATCACAAAAAAAGTAAAAATCGATTTTTTCGACCCATAAGTCCCTTTTAACTTTCCCAGTCGCATATATAAAAAATATATAGGTAAGTAAGTACCACTCATTATTTTGTAAGCCATTAAGAAAGTATTACCCATTACGAAATTCAATGACATATTAAATTAATAATTCATTCGTTCATTGCCTTTTTTTAATAAAAATATGAATTTTCAAAATTACTCAAGTGGTCACTTATTGTGTCAAAAATAAAACAAAAGCCTAACGCGGATTGATCCGAGCATGTATTGCAAATATAAGCTCGACAGTCGTCCGTGTCAACCTGCGAGGATCGGTATCCAAGTACTCGGATACAGTGATTGATACTAGATACAAACCGCCGCATTGAGATATCTGATAAAGTCAGTTAAATCAATCTCTGATAACTGTAGTACATGGCTGGCTAAAAACTTTTGTATCTGGAGATATGTAAAGCAGGACATTGGCAAATAGAGTGGGAGAAAGTATCTTCCTTTATTACTTTACGATAGCTACGGCAGAATTATTATAGGACAGGCATATCATGCTAGCATGTCCTCCGATCGTTCAGTGCTCCGTCACGGGTGGCATGATCCTCATGAATATAAGAAGATGTAGTTTTTAATAGTACTAAATAGCTGTTCAGAACTGGCGGCATTCACAGCAGAGCCAGGTCTAGCTAACTCGTCTGCCCCTTCGTTACCTGCTAAATTGCTGTAAGGTGGAACTAAAATAAAATTGAGGTCAGCCTGATCACTCAATCTGGATAGCAATTTCTTGCACTGCCCAACTAGAATAGAGGAAGTGGTATATGATCTTAGGGACAAAAGTGATGCCTGGCTGTCGACAAAGATACCGACTTTGACCTGTAAAAAGAGCGCATAGAACTAAAGAAAAAAATTTAGTGATCGTGCTCCCGCCCAATTGTTTGGTAATGGCACCAAATGGAAGCTCTCTCTCTCTCGTTCTAAAGATTACGACGCAATAAGAAATCAGAGAATTGACGCTTAAACAGAGCACTTATCACAAGAAGAATAATCACTAGGATTGATTCGAAATAGCACCACAATAAATGAATTTTATTCTGTGGGTGTTCTAATTATGTAAGGTATGTCAGAATATAATCTAACATAGAAAAACCTACGTCAAACAAGCTTGTGAAAAGCAAAAAAAATTTTACTCTAAAAAAACGAAATGACTTTTTAAAAAAAACCATAGGTTCCCAATCGTTTTTTAAGCGCCCTTTAATTTCTTTTTTCGTGAATATTAACGTAATCTCTGACGATATATTTCTATTGACTGCTTGATGCTTCTGCCTGTTTGAGTAAAAACTAGAGTATTCAATTAATCGGGGTTTTGCTTTAATCGGTTAATCGCTCGATTAGTTAATCGAGGTTTTGGTTAATCGGCTTATAATTGGTTAATTAATCAAGTAATTTGAAGAATTAAAAGTGCATAAATTATTTATTAATTTGAGTTTATTTGTAAATCGAAAAACCACACAAAAGGATTTTTAACCTAAATGATCAAACAGAATAAGTCCACAACTTCAGGTTGCTGTCAAATTAACAAAGCCCATAATAAAATGTACGGCAGTAACTTTAAATGCCCTCTAATTTTTGTTTTATTTTCTTTTGTGCTTCTTTTTCTTTGTAGTTTTTTTTTCACAAAATGTATGAAATAATTTATTGAAAGTATGGTAACATGTCTCAGAGAATATTTATTTATATGTGAGAGCATAAGAAAAAACGCTCTCAAAATAAAATATATTCTATCTATCGACTGCTTTCTGAGGCTAGTTTTTTGTGTCATTTTGTATGGAAAATGTGTTTATGCCACAATTCTGTTTGATCATTAAATGAAACAAAAATAATAATAAATATGTATATTAGTACTTCAATAGTTTAAAGAGATTTTCTAACACAATCTTTCAGAAAAATAATTTGGTTTAAGTGTTTAGGACTTAAGAGAATCAATTTTGATTAAACCTGACTTGGAAAAATTTTAAAAATTTAAAAATTCCATAATACAGAATACCTAGTTTGTCAGTCCTTTTGGATTTCTCTAGACATATATAATCTTGTATTATGCCGTTAGAGTCCTTTTTTATTTTTTAATTCTTAACACTTCTAGTTGTTTCGGTTAATTTTGTTAGAACAATTTCATTTATTACTATCGATAGTTTTTCCTGTTGGCAGAACATCATCTGACTCATACTAGCATAGCTCAGCGACGAATATTCTGCAAAAAAGTTTATTCCTGAATTTCTTAGTTTTCGTTTTTGTACTTTAAAACAATGTTGCTAGAAGAAAATATTTCAGAGTGTAGGTATAAAATTTAATTCGTCTCTCATTAAATATAATCCTTAATTAAATCGTTGGCAACAGTACTAATTGTTTTTATTAAATTATTAAACAAAAACTTAACAATTCCCTCTAGTTAAATTAGAGTAGCAGAGTCCTTACTAGACTCTTTTATAGCCACGTCCAAAGATTTTGAATTTTACTTATTAATTTTACTTTTATCACTGAACATACTTCTTTGTTTGTATATGAGACGAAACCAATAACTAAACATACAAAAATGACGTTATAATAATACAAAATATTTAAAAATTTGTTAATCGACTGAAATTAACCGGTTTAACTGTTAATCGAAAAAAGCCAATTTTAAATTAACCGATAAGTTAACTGGCTAGTAATAAACCGCTTAACCAATTAACGGTTAATCAAATGAATTCCCTAGTAAAAACTTTCTTTTATCTGCGCGGTGAAAATATTTTGTATTCTTTGTTTCGATTTTATCTCGCATATCTTATCTTAGTATATATAAAAATCAAAAACACGTTTATTTGTTAGGGGTGAACTCTTCAATGCCCCAACAGATTTTCGCCTTCCACCCCACAAAATATTTGTAAAAGACCGGCGCGTGTTTTTATATAAATTCTACCCCGGTAAATGCTACGCCCCTTTCAGAAATAGTGATTCGTCCGACAGATGGCCCAATATTTAGTTTTTTTTGTGATTTTGCACCGTAACTCAAGAACTACTGCACCGATTTAGACCAAACTTTATATACATGCTCCATGGGGCGTGAGGAGTGTTTCTGTGTAGTTTGGAGTTCGTCCGACAGATGGCCCAATATTTAGTTTTTTGTGTGTTTTTGCACCGTAACTCAAGAACTACTGCACCGATTTCGACCAAACTTTATATACATGCTCTATAGGGCGTGAGGAGCGTTTCTGTGTAGTTTTAAGTTCGTCCGGCAGATGGCGCAATATTTAGTTTATTCGTGGGCAAAATCCAATTTTCATATTGTACCACCAATGCCATATACAACACTAATGTTTGCTTAGGGACAGCAACGCGGACCGGGGTCAGCTAGTATATATATATATATATATATATATATATATATATATATATATATATATATATATATATATATATATATGTATATATTGATAAAATCTAAATTTAATGTTTGTCATTAGCGTGAATATACGGTGTATAATATTTTCATATAAAATTTTACTGTTCTGGAAAGTTTCACGTGAAAAAACTCTTAGCTCTTAATCTCGATAAGGGGTATTCCTGAACATCTGTCCAACCGATTGTTAAAGAACTCTGCACACACTAAAACCATTTTAATTTATTTAAAATAGTGTCATAAGCTGTGCATATCGATCGCACTTTTTGAAACGAAAATGTATAGCTTAAAATTATCACACACTTACTAGTGTTGTTCCCCGGCTAAAATTTCAGGGTGTTCAGATTTTTTTGGTTATGTCGACTTGTGTATCAAATTTCAGCTCACTTGCACAAACTTTAATTTTTATGCGCGTAACTTGGCGTTGCGGGCTACCATGCGCATAGACAGCATTACCAATATAAAGAAAGTAAAACAATATTGTTGTTTCATTTACATTAAAAAGGTAGGTGTCAAAAAATATAATGTTACGTCCGCTACAGACTAATTAAAATTTTTTGCATGAAACGAGACATATGTCATCCTCAAATACTAATTTTTATTTTACTTCTATGCAAAATTTGCTAAAAATTATGCAAATCCATGTTGACTTCAGAAGTGACTTCCATTTCTAGTAACGTCCGCAATGACAGTTTCGGCACGAATTTTGTTTTACTCAAAAACAATTAAGTAAATAATTAAATGTAATTTCAAAGTACTCCCAAAGGAAGGAAGGTTACATATATAAAAATATCTCAATTTTAACACAAACGGGATCAAAAAAAATTATCGTTAGCTAAAATTCAAAATATCGTAACTACAATTTTTTAAATTTTGTTGGAGAAAAATAAGGTAAATTATTCAAGTCGTCTGATTGTTATGATAAAAGCTTGCAAATTTTTAGGACGGTTTTGCATTTTTTTTTGTTAGTTACGTGCTTTTGGTCTGAGTGTATGTGTGCGAATGTAACGGCCGCAACTCAGCATTTACCCATATAAATATGTATGTATGGCTTCGTTCAGTTATAATCATCCTTGTTACGGACATTTTATTTTTTTCGAAAAGTTCTCGCTCGCTGGTATTCCTTGGGGTCCACAGGCTCTTATTTGAGAACTGTGGCATTGAGCATATGAAATTTAAAACAATTTGCCAATTATCATGAAAGCAACCATGATCTGCTACATATGTATGTATGTATATACAAAAGATTTATGTATGTATGTACCAAAAATTAATTCTTAACCGGAATTAGCAACAATGGTCAAAGCTCATGTGGGATTTATACAATTAAAGCGTTAAGACATTTTTTTTTTATTTCTTACATTTGAATACCTACAAGACGTTGAGAAAGAAAAACAATGAATTCATAAAACAACAAAAAGTTGAGAAATTTTTATAAATCAATCAGTATTATTTGCTATAAAAGTTGACGAAAATTTTAAAATTGTATCATTCACTTCTTGTATTCATTGCTGTAAGAACCAAATACCTTGACATGGCTTTTAAGGTAAAAGAAACAAGCGTCACTCTTGGAACTTATAAAATGTTTCAATAATAAAAAAAAAACAAATAAAGCAAAACTATTTCATTGCTACATAACTGCTTAAAAGTTAACTGATTAATCTTTTCTTACAGATTGTTTTCGCACTTGCATTCGTAGCTGTTGCCAGCGCTGGTTATATTCCAGCCTCTGAGGTATATCATGCTGCTCCAGTTGCTGTACATTCAGCGCCAGTAGCTGTAGCTGAACAGGTTGCCGTAAAACACGAAGAATACGATCCTCATCCTCAGTACAGATACTCGTACGGTGTTGAAGATAGTTTGAGTGGCGACTACAAGAGCCAAGTTGAGGAACGTGATGGTGATGTAGTACGTGGCGAGTATTCATTGATTGACGCTGACGGTTACAAACGTACTGTTAAATACACAGCTGATGCTCACAATGGCTTCAATGCTGTTGTTCATCGTGAGCCTCTTGTTAACGCCGTTGCTCCTGTAGCCCATTACAGCGCTCCAACTGTAGCTCATTATACATCTTCTCCTGTAGCTGCCTACTCTTCTCCCGCTGTTGTTAAAACTATTGCTCCTGTAGCTCATTATACAGCTCCCGCTGTTGTTAAAACCGTAGCTCCAGTGACTCATTTCGCTGCACCAACTGTTGCCCACTATTCTGCACCTGCTGTCGTCAAAACTGTTAGTCCAGTTGGACACTATACCGCTCCAACTGCCCACTATGCAGCTCCTACACATTTTACATCTTATGCTTCCCCAGCTGTTTCATACCATCATTAAATTGTTTAAATTCGCATTTTATTTGTACGAATATTTATTTAAATAACTTTAAAGAAAACTTATGTGTGAATAATAAATAGTATACTTTAAGTAAGTGAAATATATTTATAACTTAATAATTACACTATGCAAAAAATAACTTCGAAATCTAATAAAAATAAATATTGAAAAAATAAATAAATTTCAACATACTTTTTGTTGATATATTTAATTGAAAATATTTTTTCGATTTTCCTTTAACTTACAATTTCTTTAATTGTATTGACATAACAATAAAATTAACTGTATTTACAATTTATTTTCTTCTGTGATTAAAGCGTTTATATCCCAACAGTGAATATCAACTAGATTTCGATATTGAAAAAATTACAACAATTCTTTGCAGGAAGAATTGGAATCTGCTATCAAAAAATTTCTAACAGATGTAAGGCAAAAAGGCGACAATTTTAACGTTCTGCGAAAAGAATTTATACTTTATAAAAAACAAACAGCAAAAGAACCAAAATATTATTATTGCTTCACAAGGCAATAAACACAATAAATTCTTCTTCAACTCAAATCTGGTAACTTCTGCATAAAAAGAAGATTTCGTGTAAGCGACTCTACATTTAATGCTTTAACGTTTCTGAAATTTTATTACTTGGATAATTAAATATAAAGTTTTAATTCTTATGGCCTGATTCTGTAAAATAAAACGAATTTTCGTTTCTGGTGGGAGCGTAAACGAAAGTATTTTATATTTTGTAAAACGCTACGTTGTTTTCGTTTCATGACAAAATATTATAATAGACAAAAATATTATTCAAATTTTATTATATTATGGAATATGCACAAACGAAAACAAGATATTCGTAACCAGCGGCATTAGTTAAGGGCCCATAATAATTTATTGGATGTTTCTGAAACTTTGAAATATTCAATATTTGGAGTAAAATGTTATTGGGTATGGATATGCTTTATGTGTGATACACATGGATTTAGTTTAGATAGTTCGTCAAGGTCAAGTTCCTATCCAAAATCTCACAATTGAAATCGTAAAGGTCTCATATCATTTCCAGACAACCTGCTTACTTTACAATATTTTTCTCTTAATAAAGAAATTAAAAGATATCCTCTATTATCTTTTGTATTAAACATAAGTGTAAAAATATGTCCAAGTATGCAAGTTTCATAGAAATAATATGGCACCCTAACGATTACAAAATAATATAATATTTTGATAAGTATTGCGCCAAACAAGAACTTTATAAAAAATTGTATCTCACTAATTTTGATGCTCAAGACTTTGGAATAGGAACTTGGCCTTTTTTCTCATTTATATTTTTGTGAAGATCTAACTACTTTTTGTTTTCTTTATAGGAATAAGAATTTACATTAAAAACTAATGAAATTACTCAATAAAAAAAATTATCCGTTTTAATATCAACACTAGTTTTCAATAAAATTGTTTGCAGTAATATGAACTTTGATTCTTAAAAATATCTAGAGTATTCCGTTATTTTCTATAAAACTAATGACTGAAATATCATTTTGATTATATCATTTATTTAATAGGACCACAATGTAGAAGATCTATTTTTTAAACATTCAGGCAGTACGTATATCAACTTTGCACACCGTTTGTAATTTATAATATATTTGCAATTCACCAGTGATAAAAGAGAGAAAAAGATCAAGTTAATAAAATGCAAATTTTTTTGATTGCAAAAACGATCTTATGTGAGATATCACGTATGCATAAATTTTTATATTGCTCCATATATTAAATCTTATTTCTATATATGGATCGACATATGAAAAGCCTCATAATTATATTTCCATATATGAGCTCTCATATATTTCGCCATGTCACAGAGTTCAATTTCGTTCGGAATCGGAATTCAATCCACCCCATTTTTTTAGGAGATGGTGTCTAAAAAAGAAAATTAAAATACGGAAATTTGTCAGGTGAGTCCAGACTGTGGGAGGCGGTGGTACGCTGGGGTATGCTCCAGCTAGGTCTTGATATTTTGAGGCTTATTCAATTCAGATTTCGAACGGAATTGAACTCTGTGACATGACCGATTATAATAAATTTCATATATTAGTCCATATATCAATTCAATTCATTGAATTCATATACATTCATATATATTTATATACATTCATATATTAAAAATATATGAACCCTACATATTTTTTTTTAGCTGGGTACTTATAACATCTAAATTCGAAAGCATTTTCCCTCGTTTCGAATTGCATAGTAGACCCCCAGTTCTTATTAATGTTTAGTAAATGGAAATATATAACACCAATATCTTGTCATGACCTTATCCTTATTTTCTATGTTAGGGGTAGTAAGATCAAATCTAAGGTCCTGACTAGGATATCTATTTATGTTAAATGATTTATCATTAGCTCCTCTACATAACTGATAGAAGATCGGGATTGCAGAACAGTTTTGAATATATCCATTTTTAACTAAATATTTATAAATTGTATTTATACCAATCTTATCAAAAACAAAAAAATACCAAGAGCATAAAAGTTTCCCGTTTTAGCCAGACAAAAACAAACAAAACAAAATAATAATAATAAAAGGGGCAAAAAAAAATTGATTAATTTTTATGTACTCGTGCGTACTAGCTTTTACCCGCAGATCCGCACGCGTGCATCTGTTTAGAAAATACATAAAACCGGTTTAAAACCGGTAAAACAATCTAGCCCGAAATGAAAAATCGATTCCGAACCGGATAAAAACATCCTATATAGGTGAAAGAAGTTTCAAAATCGGTTTAGCAGTTTGGGTATGAAAACAGAGCAAACAAACAAACAAACAAACTAGCTTTCACATTTAAAATATTAGTAAGGATATACATACACAGAGAAAACAGTGCCCAATAAATCTTCTATATATATAAAACAGGATGTGTGTATGTATGTAACGTATGGACTCCAAAACGACTGGGCCGATTTTGATGAAATTTTCAGGGAATCTTCAGAATATTCAGGCGGGTGACACTGCGTAGTCTGATTTTTGATTTTCGGTCTGCTGGCAGAGGGGCGTATGCCATATATATATAAATTTTTTTTTTGTGGCGCGGTGAGGGGTAGCCAAGCACACCAGGTTAAGCTAGTACCTCATAAAATAGAACAAAATTAATAAGATATCTCTATGGTTTTTTCTTCAAGAAGAAAATCTTATTAATTTAATAAGGAAAACCTTTTTGAAAAAAGCAAGAAGAAATCTTGTAGTTTTTATTAGGTTATCTTATTGATTTTTTCAAAAAGGTTTTCTTCTTGTTTTATTAGGTGACCTAAAACTAACGAATATGCTAGCAAGCAGCCTGAAAACCATTGCAAAAATGCTTATACAAAAATGAAAGGGGTCATGAAAAAAATTGTCTTTATGTCTATTTATAAATATGAAATAACAAGAAACCTAATAATATCAAGAAGATTTCCTTATTAAAAAAATCAATAAGATGCTTTACACATTATCATATGATAACCTAATAAAAACAATATTGAATACCTTTTTGAAAAAATCAATAAAGCAACCTAATGAAATCAATAAAAAATCCTTATAGTTTACAATTTATAAGAAAACCTAATAAAATTAAAAAGTTTTTCTCTATGTTTTTTTTTGTGCCAAAAATAACCGAAATTGATTAAAACAATTGTGAATTATATGATTTCTTCTTGTTTTTATGTGGTTTTCTTCTTGATAAATTTAATAAGATTTACCACATAGAATTAGAAAGGAATCTCTATGAAAAAATCTTGATTCTATTAGGCAGTTTTTTCTGTGTTTACGTACATAGAAAATCGTAATATGTATTGCACGAAGCTATAAACTCACGTTTATAAATATATGTAAGTAGTTACACAACAATAAACAAGAATTTTATTTGTAGTTCTGTTCCCAAAATACATATTTCATGCTTAAAAATGCAAAACAAAGAATCGTAACTTAATGTTTGTGCAACAAACCAAAATTTTGTACATCTTAATAATAATAAAGTATAAATTGAGCTGTAATTTTCAGTTTTCAAATTTTATACGTCAAACTTTTCTTTCAGAAGCGTAAAATATATTCAATTTATAAAGGAAAAGAAAAAATTTCTTAGAACTTTTTAATTTTACATAACACAAAAAGTGTAAGTTTTCCCACCCTGGAATCATAATTTAGGATTTTTCTAATTCCTTATACCAATCTAGTTCTTTAAGAAATACATAAAATATGTTAAGTGAACAAAGCAAAAAGGAAAAAAGAAAAAACTTAGTTTTATTTAGTGTTTTATTTTTGGGAATTGCTACAATTTAAGTTTAACGTTTATTAACGCACTAATAATCCCAAATTATTATTTTATTTAATTAGTAAAATAACTTTTTTATTAAAAATACATTTAAATTGATTATTGGGGGGTTTAGCTGGATCCTATGCGCATTTCACTGTTGCTAATGCAGATCATCAGGGAACCTTTACCCAAAAATCTTAGAACAACTAAAGTTATTATGTTATAAACTATCATTTAAACAAATGAGAAGTTCAACAAATAACAAAGTTGAAACAAGAACTCAATAATCAACATGTTTTTTATTTTCTTACTTTACTACATTGGCTGACTTTTTTTCTTGTGTGGCAACACTCTATTCTTATATAGCTGTTGTTGTTATTTACATTTATTTTCTTTACATAATTTTTACAACTACAACTAGAGCTGAAAAAAGGTCAGCCAATGTAGTAAAGTAAGAAAATAAAAAACATGTTGATTATTGAGTTCTTGTTTCAACTTTGTTATTTGTTGAACTTCTCATTTGTTTAAATGAAAGTTTATAACATAATAACTCTAGTTGTTCTAAGATTTTTGGGTAAAGGTTCCCTGATGATCTGCATTAGCAACAGTGAAATGCGCATAGGATCCAGCTAAACTCCCCAATAATCAATTTAAATGTATTTTTAATAAAAAAGTTATTTTACTAATTAAGTAAAATAATAATTTGGGATTATTAGTGCGTTAATAAACGTTAAACTTAGTTTTATTTAGTTACTCTATTATCAAAAAAAGTTCAAAGTTTCTATCTCTGGAGCCTTGGTTTTCATTTTTATAATTTTATAGGCCAATTTATTCCTTCAGAAGCATAAAATATATTTAATTTATAAAGGAAAAATTAATTATTTAAACCTATTTAATTTTACATAACACAAAAAGTGTAAGTTTTCCAACCTTGGAGTCATAATTTTGGATTTTTCTGATTATTGATACCAATCAAGTTTTTTAAAAAAATACATAAAATTTGTTAAGTGGACGAAGCAAAAACGAAATAAGAAAAAACTTAGTTTCATTTAATTCCTTTAATATTAAAAAAATTCAGTAAAGTGCGACTTTGACTCGCGCACGAAGGGTTCCGTACATTCAGTTCTGACCATTTTTTAATGTGGCTTTTTTGCTTTTTTGAAGTTTTTTTCAGTTTAAAGGATTTTTTCAGTTTTGTCGCTTTTTTCTCATTTTGGCGAATTTTTTCAGTTTTGTCGCTTTTTTTTCATTTTGGCGAATTTTTTCTGTTTTTTTCGGTTTTTTTCATTTCGGCGATTTTTTTCTGTTTTTGGGTTCTTATTTTCATTTTGAAAATTTTTTTAATTTCGGCGATTCTTTTTCCATTTTGGCGATTTTGTCCTATTTTGGGGGTTTTTTTCATTTTGGCGATTTTTTTTCATTTAGGCGATTTTTTTCTGTTTTTAGGGCTTTTTTATTTTGTTTTTTTCATTTTGGCGATTTTTTTCTGTTTTTGAGGCTTTTTTTCATTTTGAAGATTTTTTTCATTTTGAAGATTTTTTTTCATTTTGGCGATTTTTTTCAGTTTTTGGAGGTTTATTTTTATATAGGAAATTTGTTTCATTATGGTGATTTTTTCATTTTGGCGTTTTTTAATTTTTTGCGATTTTTTCCTATTTTGGGGGTTTTTTTCATTTTGGCAATTTATTTCATTTTGGCGTTTTTTTCATTTTGGCGATTTTTTTTCTGTTTTTGGGGCTTTTTTCATTTTGGAGATTTTTTAATTTTGGCGATTTTTTTTTAATTTTGGCGATTTTTTTCAGTTTTTGGGGCTTTTTTTCATTTTGGAAATTTTTTTAATTTTGGCGATTTTTTTTCATTTTGGCGATTTTTTTCTGTTTTTGGCGATTTTTTTTCATTTTGGTAATTTTTTCCTGTTTTTGAGTTTTTATTTTCATTTTGGCGACTTTTTTCAGTTTTTGGGGTTTTTTTCGTTTTGGCGATTTTTTTTCATTTTTGCGATTTTTTTTCATTTTGGGTTTTTTTTCATCTTGGTGATTTTCTTTAATTTTGGCGATTTTTTTTTTCATTTAAGCAATTTTTCCGGTTATTCGCGATTTATTATAGTCTAAGACATTTATTTTGTAATTTGGTGCTTTTTTCGTTTTGGAGATTTTTTTTTTGTTTTTGGCGATTTTTTTTGGTTTGGCGATTTTATAATTTTTTAATTTTTTAGTTTTACCGTTTTTGAAAATTTCAAGAGTTTTGCTCTAACGATTTCCAAGATAAAGCAAGTTGTCAAAATTGCAAAGTCAAAATTGCATTAACTGATGGAACACCCTTTAATTTAAATTTTTTGAAATTTTAGTGTTAATTTTTGTAGTCTGTATAAAAATACACTAACCTCACAAATTTCAAGTGTATATACATACATACATACAATTGTATGTATATTATATGGGATTTTAACATTTTTCGTTGCTCGTTTTGGAACACCCTTTAATTTCAAATTCTCATGTACTTGCTGTTGTAGCGGCCAAAGGTCTACACACTGTGTCCAAATTTCAGGTATGTAGCTCTTACGGTTCTCGAGAAAATACTAATATAGTTTTAGACATAGTTAATTTTACATAACACAAAAAGTTAAAGTTTTCCAACCCTGGAAACGTCTTTTTAATTTTTTTATATTTTTTTAATTTAAAATTCCAATTTTAGTTGTACTGATGTGTAAAATAAGTTTGTTTATTAAAAAAAATAAAAATTTGTTTTCGGTAGTTACTTTTATATGGCAAAATAAAGTTTAAGTTTTCCAGCTCTGCAATCGTCTGCTCGATTTTGCTGAATTTCAATACCAATCTATTTTGGAAAATTTCTGACACACCAGTCCAAGAACGAAGGCTCTGGGAGCTTCGGAAAACCGATTTCACGTACAGACAGACGGACAGACAGACAGACGGACATGGCTTATTCGTCTTCCCTATGCATAAGGATCCAGAATATATATATTTTATGGGTCGCTTATTGATATTATAGAAATTACAAACGGAATGACAAACCTATATATACCCTTTTACCATTTTTTTGGTAAAGGGTATAAAAATATTCAACTCATTGCTAATATCGAAAAAAATATTTAATCGAAAAATACCGAGAGGTCACTCACTAAAAATTGCACTAGAGCAAACAATTATAAATTTGCTCACAACACAAATATGTATGTATGTTCTTATGTACACAGCACTCTTACTTGTTTTTTATTTACAAAGTCTAATTAGAGCATATACATACCTAAATGAAAATCGTTACATCTTCGAAAGGCAGTATGAACTCCACAAGCCATTATTTTAATGGTCTAACTTTTTGACGTTGACTGCGTATCAAATTCATCATATACTACGTTTATACAAGCACTATTTGCAAATAAAATTATTTGCAAATAAATTAACTCACTGTTTATACGGCATAGCAAAAGTACACAAACTTGGTAGCACTTCTATATAAAAACAAAGCTTACTTATGTTGACAAAAAAAATAGTGTGAATGCACAAAATATCAAATAATTATTTGTTTTAAATGTTATTATTTGATTCTCTTAATGTTTTTTGGTGCAATATTTGTCCATTTATTGTTTTTGTTATCAAACATTTGTAAGCGTGGTAACCTTAAGCATTTTATTTGCAAATAGTGCATTAATCGTGAATAGTTTTCTGAATAAGTAAGTCGCAATAAAGAGAATAATATGGCAACAATTTACAGTTTTATTTGCAAATAAGCCCTGCGTATAAACGTAGTAATAGTTGCATCTTAATACAACTACATTATAGACCTGCGTAAATAGTCTTGAAATGTAAATACGTCTTGTTTTTTAAATATATTCTCGTGGCTGTAGAATGCTAAACCAATAATAAATGCTGTCGCATTATAAGCAAAGCACCATAGATGCATTTGTGTGCGTGTATATGAGTGATAACAAGCAATGTCGTCAAGACTTCTTGTTATGAACAAACAGTCACCAAAGTAGTGTTGATACGTGTATGCTTGTTATTTTCCATATTGTACGTTTGAGTGTGTGTGTAAGATGTAGATGGTAAGCCAGTGTTACCAAAATGTATATTTAAAATTACACCTCGAAGGAGCCAAAATTACCCGATTTCAACGGAATTACACCCAATATTAAAATAAGTATTTGACACATTTCAAAAATCTTGTTTAAGGTCTACTTATGATTCGGTATCAGCCCCAACGAAATGCAACATATCGAGAGCGTATATTAAAAATACGTCAACTCAAATTTGGTCAAAATGAGTTTCCGATGGCAAAAGCTCCCCTATGTAATAGTCATCTGTAATATAAATTTCGAATCAAAAAAAATATTTTTTCTCGTTTTGTATAAATTTTTTTATTCTGCTATCTCAAAGTATTTTTTTTTTTTGGTGAAAATAAATGCTAACTCTCATGCAAATTTCCAAAATTGAACAAAAAGGAAGTTCATTATCAATCTATCTCATATGTTTTTTCATTTGGCATGTTGAATACGAATCAAGTAAGGATTTTGAGATCCATCCTATGGCTAGTTTTTTATAAAAGAAATATTATTTATTTATTTATTAAATAAATACATTAAAAGTAATTCAATATTTGTTATTCTATACAGTAATTAATGAGAAATATACAAACAAAAATTACAAAATAAAAAGCAACAGAAAAATCTTAAACTAATAATAAGGTCATTGGAACTTTTTTACTATTGTTTAAGAGAGGTTGAAAATTATTATTGCCATTTTTCTTCTTTGAATAATATAAGTGCAGCAACTGCATCAGACGATAATTTATTATATTTTATTTTATTTATTTATATATTTATTATATTATATATATGTTTATTATATAAAACAAAAACATTTCAAATTACCCGTGAACTACACCAGAGAGCAATTACCCACGCGCTACACATGAACATAAAAATTACACCTGATTCGGGTAATTACCCGCGATTCGGCAACACTGTGGTAAGCTATTATGTGTTTAAGGGAGGTTTTTTTTAAGCAAGCGCACACAACTAATGTAAATGCATGTGCACGTTTGTTTGTGTACAGAAAAATAGAAGAGCATACACACAACGTGTGTGTGTATGTACATGCATGACGCTTGTATACGCGCCCATGCTTCACAAATTTTTCAGTCACGAAGTATTTTTTTCTTTGCTCCTATACTTGCAATAACTGAAACAAGTTCTTGCAAACAGTGTTGCTTAGCGTTTGTTTTAGAAGACTTCGCTGTAGTAAAGCATTTGAAAAATCCCTCATGTCTTGAAAGTTCTTATAAATGGTCTTGTGCAGGACTTTAAACTACATTGCAAAAACAAATATTCAACGCTTGATTGGACTATAAATAGGATATTCGACTGATACTTCTAAACGAACAAGATCGCAACAAATTGTAAATATCGACTCAGCCTTAGGGCAATCCTTCTATTATTCAAATTTCATAGTCTGTTTTTGGAAAAGAAGCAAACAATTTGTATTTATTGGCAAATGCGATCAAAAATTAAATAGATTGGTATTTCACAAAAGCAACTGATTTTTATGAAGTAGCACTAAATTTTAAATGATTATTTACATTTAAAATTTAGTTTCACTTCATAAAAATCAGTTGCTTTTGTGGAACCCCAATCAATTTAATTTTTGATCGCATTTGCCAATAAATACAAATTGTTTGCTTCTCTTCCAAAAATTTTAGTACTTAAGTGGATTTTGTTAATTCAATCAATGAGAAAAAATTTAAATTAGAAACCAGGATATACATAAAGTTACATATCAACACTTATGAAATACAAAAAACAACTCAAAAATATATTTTTTCATTTTAATGTTAATGAAGTGGTGAAAAGTGACACAAAAATATAATTTTGGCAACACCCCTACAATTTTTCGCATAACGCAAGCAAATATTTGTTGTATTTTAAGGCTAAACTTAGTGCAAAAAAAAAATCACTCGACTACGAGTATTTCATTTTTTCTTTCATTATTATTTACAGATGGTTCCTTTCTTACTAGTCTGACTTTAGACTTTTGTACATTCTTATCACTGTTTCTAGATCATTGTCGGAACTGCTCATTGTGACTCTTTTTCTGCTCTACTTTGTTCTAAAGTAGTCTACGCAACAATAACAACATCAAATCCATTCATACATGTTTTTTTGTTTTTGCTAAAGACTACAAAATACAAAATAAATTTAAATACTCGTACCTTGTTGAATGCAAGAACGTTGTTGAACCGATTTTGATTGTGTTCTGGGCAAATGTTGAAAAGTACACAGATATACTTTATATAACACAAAAATAATACTTTAAATATTCTTTATATTTATTTGAGTTTTACACTATGCAAAAAAAAAAGAAAAAAAATTTTAAAGTTTGGCTGAAAACAATAGACAATAAGGAAAATATCCTTTGTGAAATTACTATTGTCGATTCGTATTGCATGCACCCCAACCAGTAGCACAACTCTGCATTCGCATGCAAAGGAAACCAACCAACAAGCAAACACACAAAATATTTCTTCCGTGAGTGCAGAAACTTGTTTTCATTTCGAATTTAAAAACGTAAAAGTCCTTTCGGGCTTTTATAAAAATAATAAGAGTTCATAGATCTCTCTGAATGCAATTTTGTTTTGTTGTTGCAATTGATGCAGTGAATTGTTGTTGTTGCATTAACATATTTTGCTTGATTCTTTATTAGATCGCATTATCCGTGTGATGTGTGTAATTTGTCCGAGAGATAAAAGATGAAATACCGACGTGCTAACTGACTGGCTGTTTGGCTGGCTGACAGTTTCATTCATTTAATTATTTTTATAATATAAAAACTCTCGGGCTCAATTAAAGTCTTATAACAAAAAGCAAATCAAGAAACTTTCATCGATGCCAAACAAAAACTAAATTTATTACTAAAAACAACATCTTTAAAAAAAGGGAAAAATAAGAGATAATAAAAAGCTCCGGATTACAGTGGTTTCCAAAAGAAGCATTCTGAAACTTTATTTATTTATTTATGTATGCAAATTTTTTTTTATAAAACATGTTCTAATAAATAAAAAAAAGGTTCCAAATAATAAAAAATAAAATCTTGGAAATGAAGTTACGTGTAACTTTATGCATAATTTTGCTACTTAGGTCCAAGTTCACAGCCTTTAGTTAACCAACACCTGTGATTTAACTAACGATTTTACTTATCAATTTCATTGGTTGGTGGTTTAACATCTTCATTAGTTAACTAAGGACTGTAAATTTGAGCCTTACCCAATTCAAGCATTTGAAATTTAACTGGAAACAAAGTTGAATTCAAGAATTTTTTCAAGTAATATTCCAGTTCGAAAATATTTTGAAATAAAAAATCAAACAACATACATATATGTTCAAACCTTGTCAAATAAATAATTTATTTATTAATAAAATTAAAATTGTGGTGAAAAATATCAAAGATAAATAAGAAAGTGAATTTTTAAAAAACAAAAGGTGATTAAAAACGTAAAAACAATAGTGCAGAAAATTATTGTAAGAAAACTTGTCGACTGCATTTTCCTTTATATTTTAAAAGAATTTTTTTGGAGCTTGAAATACACTTGAATTCAATTGTGGTACAAGGTTGAATTACAGTATAATTCAAGGCTTGAATTCAACTGTAATAGAATTGAATTGTCCAAATTGAATTCAAGTTCCCTTTTCACTGGAGAATTCTATTGAAATAAAGTGTAAATCAAGCATAATTCAACCCTTGACAATTGAATATGTGACTTGAATAACAATTGTTTTACACTTGATTTCAAGCAAAATTGCTTGAAATTCAAACGTCTGAAAAAATAGATTCTGAAGAACAAAACTACAAAATTGTTACCAGAAAGTGAGTCCTACTTTTAGACCTTAACTTCTGAACACTTTTCCAAGCTCTATATTCTGGTAGAATAGCTTTTCTACTGCAGTTGTTTTCACGAAAAGCAGATCCTAATATTAAAGGCTACCAGGACTTGGTACACATCGCTCATTTCTAATGAGTTTTCTTAATTTTTGAGAAGAATTTATTTGTTTCTCTGTTTACTATGTGGTTTCCACAATGCAAACAAGCGACTTGCCTAGAAAATGTGTAAAGGAACCACTCAAAGCTCTTAGTGGCTTTCATATATTTTTTTCTAGAGAAGTCGCTTGCGTGCATTGTGGAAACAGCAGAATGAAACAACATGCTATTTTCGAAGCCTGCCACGCTTTAATCATCAGCTTTCTTGTGTTTGGTCCACTGTGTGTAGTGCCCAGTAGTGTAGCATTTGCAATGCTAATAGAATGTGTGAATTGGTTTAATTCATAGTACTCCAATTACCTGAAAGCTCTTTATCTAATGAAATCTCAAATTTATTATTTCACTTCTGTGAGCTTTCTTAGGAAGCTGTCAAGAATAAATACCATGGTAAAATTCATACCAGGTACCAACACAAACCCAATCGGTTAATGTATACAATGTAGTGTTGCCAATAACGAATACGGAAATTGCACATGCATGTATCTTAGAGTTCGACCGATTAATCGGCTTCGGCTTTCGGCCAAAAGTTGGTAATCGGCCAGCATTCGGCGTATGGCAAAAATCGGCTGATTAGCCGAAGCCGAATATTTTTCATTCCAAGCTTGAAAAATAAAATTATGTTTGGTCGTTGCTCGCCGACAGTTTCTATTGTGTTTAACGTTTTGAAAGGGTTGCTTTGAAATACAACCCTGTTGCTTTCTATTTTCTTTTACTTGGACGTTCTTGTGAGTGATCATATGAAAAAGCAATCTAGAAATTGCAAAATAGCCACCATATATTTTTTGTAGCTATGCTACTTATGGGACGATACAGGGGTTAGAAAATAATTTTCGTAACATAAATAATCGACACTTTTACAGTTATAAGTTTATTTTTGTTTTGATGTCTTTATACTTAAACCAGAGCACGAAAATAAACGAAACAAATTGTTTGATTTTGTTTTTTTTTTTGTTTAATTCTTTGGAGTGAGAGAAACAAAAACAGTGAGAACGATTGCTCAATTTGTTCAAGGAAAAAAGAACAAATTTTGTTTGCCTTGCACTTGCGTATATACAGTGAATAGGACAAAAAACTAGTAAGACAAAGTTGTTTGTGTATTTGGTATTGCTAGTGCTGCATGTGTGCATGTGTATTTTGTATTGCTAGGGCTGAGTGCAGCGTTACCGTTGAGCGACTATAGTCGCATTTTGCCCCTTTTTCGAATTCCTTGCCACTTTTTATGCCCCTTAGTTTAAAATCCCCTTTTAGTATCATTTGCATTATTTTGTGCAACTTTTTGACCCTTTTTGTTCAAAGTCAACTTTAATTTTTATCTTTACAATAAATGTACGAAAATTTGTACAGATTCTACCACATTCGGCAACAAGATTTTATTTCCTATTTGTATATACATAGGTACATATTAAAACATACAATTTGTTTTGGGAAATTGACAGTATGGCACAATATTATTTTCTGTGGGAGTATATGGTGTTAAAAAGCATTGGTAGGAATATTTTCATTTGTTTAAAATTTTTAAATATGAAATTACATACAGTCATTCATAGATAATTCCAACTGTATTTTCCACAACCAAATTTGATACTTTTATATAGTTTTAAAAGGTGAAAAACTTTATGCTAAGGGAAATAATATTATATGAAAATACCACACTGAATTCCTATCATCAAGTAGTGCTTTTGATTTAAGTTCCCATAAAAACCCATTTGTGTTTTCTGCAATCAGTTGCTCATCTGCTGAATAAATCATTGAATGTCATGTTAAAACAGTAACACACGTGGCCAATTCCAAAAAACAAATGATGTAAAAATATCTGAGCTTTTACCACAAAAAATACCGATTTTCGGAGGAAAGTTGATATTGATGAAATGAAGCTTGTTTTAAGGAAGATATGATGAACCCGTTTAAGCAAATGGACAAATTAAATGCAAAAATATATCTCGATTCGCCAGTTTCAAAGTCTGCGAGTTACACCTTATTTTTTATTTACATATATAAAGTAAAATTAAAAAAAAACACATAAAGCATTAACATAAATTAGTACTCGTATTACGAAAATATTATCAAACAGACTAAAAGTAGACACTTGTCAGTCCATGCTGTCTGCTTAAAATTTATTTCAAAACAATTTGGAAGAATGGATTCCAAGTAAAAACTTATTAATAAATACAAATGTATAATTTCAAAAGAAAGGATATATAAGGTATTTAATAACTATGCATAATGCCTAAAAAGAATAATATTATCCTCTTCAGAATCGTATTTTCAAATCTTAATCAAAACTTTATATAGATATATAATTTTTTAATTATGATTGAGGGTGGCGTTGGCTGAAGTATTTAGCACGTTGACTACAAAACCGAAGGTCCTGGGTTCAATCCCTGTATCCGACAGTCATTAAATAACAACACCACGCATTTTTCTGATGTGCATTAGTGTCCCTTTGTGTGTGTTGTTGTAGGAAAGTTCAAGTGATGAAGGCATAGTCACTGGTCACTGAACTGTACCGACTTCAGCAGATACTAATCCTAATGTAACATCATTAATTAATTAATACGACCCATTTAACATCAGAGAGGCGCTGCAACACTGCATTATTAAAAACGTGCGAAAAGCAGAGTTGTAGAAGAATGAAGCTTTCCTCTATCTCTTCTTTCGCCACCTGTCTTCTCTCTCACTATCCCTTTGCTAAAGAAGGTAACACCTAGTATTAGCAGTAGGCATTAATTGCCTGAGTGTTAATTCTCTTTATAAAAAAAAAAAAATGGTTTTTAAGTAAATAAGTGATATGAACCATGTCCCAAAAATGATAAAAAATGTATTTATGTATTCTTTAATATTTTGTATATCTTAAGAACTGGGGCCAATTACTGCATTCGATATCGAACGAAATTTCCATTTGTTTTCTGTTGGAATTTCGATTGATATCAAATGCAGCAATTTGACTTCTGTTTTATTATTAACATAGATTTAATGATTTTTTATAATAGCTTTCTATACTACGTTTATACTGGCTTTAATTGCAAATAGAAGTATATATGAAGCCTGTGAGACATAAAACAATTATAAAACTAAACATTTCTTTTTCTTTATACATACATACATCTCATCCCCAGCAATAAGTAATTATTCTCGTGAATTAGTAAGTTACAATTTTACTTGCAAATAATATGTGCGTATAAACGTAGTATTGAGTTGTCATAAAATTAATGTTTTTGTACTTCTTATATATGAGAAATTGTTGTTGTTTGTTGTTTGTTTTAAATAAAAATAACTTAATAAATATGCTTGTTTTTTTAATTTTTCTTGATTTTGAAGTTGCCTCTGTTTTCTTTAAAATCCCCTTTTTTTGAAAATCCCCTTTTTGGCTAACGCTGGCTGAGTGGTGCTGTAAGTATTGAAACACACAGCCACGGCTGCCAGATCTGACGATTTATCGTCATTTCGACGATTTTTGGTGCCGAAAAAAGCAAAATGATTTGACAATTTTTTCCTTAAAATGGACGATCTTTCAACAGTTGAAATAAGGTAGCTTTTTATGAAAAGTCTACTGTTAAAATTCATATATGCATAACCAATAAAAAATTTTGGTGTAATTTTGCAGACTCTGTCTTAATAATTTATTGTTTAATTTAAAAATATTTATTTGTAGATGCTTTAGGGTTCAATTTGGGTTCAATTCAGAAGAAATTCTGAGCCATTAGTAAAATTTCTTTTGGATGAGTTTGATTTAAAAATAAAATTACAACACACATCGATGCAATTTTTTAAAGGCACCGTGAAAAAATCCAATCGCAAACTTTAACTACAGCAAACTAATTATTACTACAGTAGATTGTAATGATTGACTTTTTGAAACTTGTATAAACGTTAAGAAATTTTTTATAGCTATTCTAAATACAAAAAAGTAATATGAATAATTTTATAATATCAATTAAAATATTTGTAATGCCAATTAAAAAATTAATTAAATGTTTACCTATAAGCAATCATTATAAAATATAATTTTATTGCATTGTTATTTAACACTTTGTTTTATATAACCAAGCAGCATAGCTACAACCGGGTGTCCTACGACACCTCTCTTCTTTTTTCTTTCTTATGTATCCAATAGATATTACAGCTATTTCAGTGATCTCAAAAAAGCAAAGTTTTTTCTTAATTCTTATATAACGTAAGTATCATTTTTAAAATTTAAAACATTCGGTTTCGGCTTCGGCCAAAAAAAACGCCTTCGGTCGATCTCTAATGTATCTCCAATTACACATTGAAGAAAATTACACTCACTTAAAAAAATTTGAACACAGAGTAAAATTTCACACAGATTACACATGAATTTAATTACATGACCTACACATGAGAGTAGAAAATAAAGGTTCTCAAATTACATTCAACGCAATTAAGACATGAAAAAGTATTCTTTACTCACCAGGTGGTAGTACAAGCTATTTATATGAAATTTTTCCACAAGATTAAATACGAAATGTTGAATTATTTTGCATCATTAGCTCAAAAAACGCATTTTTTGAGTTATGACTAACCTGACCAGACATCCCGCTTTAGGCGGGATTATCCCGCTTTTCTGAGGTTGATCCCGCCTGGAATTTTTATCCCGCTTTATCCCGCTTTTTAGAGTTTTGAAATTTCTTATCTCTTAATATATTTTTATTAATATGTAACTGATAAAAATTTATTCCAAATATTTTTTAGTGTAGTTATTGTTTATTTTTTTTTGGATCTGGCAGCTCCTCAAATGAAAAAAATAAAAATACAGACGTACACACTCAAAGATCCTTTTGTTACAGTGCTTTATATGTGCAGACATTCTGCTGCTTTAGGAATTTATTACCAAGAGGGCTTATTAGGAGAATAACAACTGACATTCACCAAACTGTCAATAATAAAATAAAAAGTTCTTGCTTATTTTTTTATAAAGAGTTTGACACATTGGTGTAGTCAGTTAATGATAATATGGACTAACAAGGCCACTTGCTATCATTCGCCTTAACTTTTTGTACATTGTTTTGTATAAAAATCGTATTTTGTTTTGTAAATGAAGTCAAAAAATCTTTAATTTTATTTATTTTACGTTACTAAATAAAAATTTTTGTTAATAAAAACTTTTGTTTATTTAAAATCGATTCTTTTGAGTTAAAAACTGTGTTTCCTAAGTACATACGAAATTTTTTATGTGCGTATTACACATCCCGCTTTCAAATAGTTGTTTATTTAAAAATCCCGCTTTTTGGCCGTATTTTCGTCAAAATCCCGCTTTTTGAACGATCGTGTCCCGCTTTTTGTAAAAAGCTTCTGGTCACGTTAGTTATGACACTATTGAAGTAAATGAGCGATATGTTGATGTGTCTAGCACAAACTTAGCGTGCACATGATTATTAGAAAAAATTTTCAAGATCACGATATGTGTTCTCGACATCATCAAGTTTTGCAGAAATATTTGTTGATGGACCAATAAACTAAATAATTTACTGAGCATCAATACCATTCAAATACCTTCAGATAGAATAGAAATAACGCTAACAAAATAAGCTTAATATAATCGTGGATATCTATAAAAGATATATTATATATACATATACATATACATATATATAATAACATACACATTTCTTAGAGCACTTTGTAAGAAAATAATGGTCCAGCTAATTACGAGCCATGAAGGTGATATTAGTTTTAAGAACAAAACATTACTATAGGCATTACTATTCTATTAAACGCTTGTACCAATAGTAGCAAATTTTTGGATTGTTGGAAAATTTTCTCTACTGTTACTATTTTCAAATCTGGATACCATAGCCAAGTAACTGACTTTAGGCCAACAATTAAACAACAATTTTTGATAAGATTATTAAAGATAAGATTTTCGAACACGTTTCTTCCTGTACGTTACTTTTTATACGAATATTGGTATCATAACTGCTAAAGCCCACTGTATGATTGCTTTTATACGGAAACATTTTAAGGATTTTAGAAATGCGTATACACTCAAATCTTTGTGAATTTCTCTGGTTCATTGCGTTTTGGAATATTGTCTAAGTTCTTGGAGTTCAATTGCCTTCAATCATGTTTAGAGCTACCATTCTATGAGGCTATGAGGAAATTCTGGGGTTTTCACGCACTAGCAGATAGACGAAAGTATATTTCAATTACGTTTCTTTGTAATGATTTATCTGATAATATAAAATGTCCATAAGCCCCAAACTTTTTTAATATATATCGTCCACTTAGAGTTCTAAGAAATTATAAATTATACGCAAAATGAGCCAATTTCAAGATGTTTCCATTTATACAACAGCTTAACAGCTTAAGCCCGCCTTTTACTTCTAATATAAGTTATTATATTTTTAAGTTATTGTTATCTATATATATAAAAATGAAACGGTCCATGTATGAAATCGCATAACATGAGAACGGCTAGAGCGATTTGGCTGATTTTTTATACCCTTTACCAAAAATGGAAAAGGGTATATATAGGTTTGTCATTCCGTGTGTAATTTCCATAATTTTAATTTGCGACCAAAAAAATATATATATTCTGGGTCCTTATGAATAGCGATGACGAATAAGCGATGTCCGTCTGTCCGTCTGTCCGTCCGTCCGTCCGTCCGGTGTACGTGAAATCGGTTTTCCGAAGCTCCCAGAAAAGCTAGAGACTTCGTTCTTGGACTGATGTATCAGAAATGGTCCAACTTAGATTGGTATTGGAATTCAGCAAAATCGGGCAGACGATTGCAGAGCTGGAAAACGTAAACTATATTTTGCCATATAAAAGTAACTACCGAAAACAAATTTTTATTTTTTTTAATAAATAAATTTATTTTACACTTCAGTACGACTAAAATTGGAATTTTAAATTAAAAAAATATAAAAAAAATAAAAAGACGTTTCCAGGGTTGGAAAACTTTAACTTTTTGTGTTATGTAAAATTAACTATGTCTAAAACTATGCAGGGTATTTTCTCGAGAACCGTAAGAGTTAGAGACCTGAAATTTGGACACAGTGTGTAGACCTTTGGCCGCTACAACAACAAATACATGAGAATTGGAAATTAAAGGGTGTTATAAAACGAGCAACGAAAAATTCTAAAATCCCATGTAATATACATACAATTATATGTATATACACTTGAAATTTGTAAGGTTAGTGTATTTTTATACAGACTACAAAAATTAACACTAAAATTTCAAAAAATTTAAATTAAAGGGTGTTCCATCAGTTAATGCAATTTTGACTATGCAATTTTGACAACTTGCTGTATCTTGGAAACCGTAAGAGCAAAACTCTTGAAATTTTCAAAAACGGTAAAACTAAAAAATCAAGGAATTATAAAATCGCCAAACCGAAAAAAATCGCGAAAAACAAAAAAAGAATCGCCAAAACGAAAAATACCCCAAAAAACATTAAAAAATCGCGAAAATGAAAAAAACCCCAAAACAGGAAAAAAAACGACAAAATGAAAAAAAATCGCCAAAATGGAAAACCCCAATAAAGAGAAAAAAATCGCCTAAATAAAAAAACCCCAAAGCAGGAAAAAACGCCATAATGAAAAAAAACCCAAAAACAGAAAAAAATCGCCATATTAAAAAAAATTTCTAGGACTAAAATAAATCGCAAAAAACCGGAATAATTGCTTAAATAAAAAAAAATCGCCAAAACGAAAAAAAAACCCCAAAAAAACAGAAAAAAGTCGCCAAAATGAAAAAAAAGAAAAAAAACTCCTAAATAAAAAAAACCCAAAAACAGAAAAAACCGCAAAAATGAAAAAAAATCGTCAAAAGAGAAAAATCTACAAAATGAAGAAAATCCCAATAACAGAAAAAAAATCACCAAAATAAAAAAAAACTCCAAAAACAGAAAAAAATCGCCAAAACGAGAAAAAAGCGACAAAACTGAAAAAATCGTTTAAACTGAAAAAAAAACTTCAAAAAAACCTACCTTTCGTGCGCGATTCAAAGTCGCACTTTACTGAAGTTTTTAATATTAAAGGAATTAAATGAAACTAATAAGCAGATTTTGTAAAAAAATTTGTTTCTAAACGTTTCAAATTTGTATGAAAAATAACGAAAATTCTTTTCAAAAAATATTTTTTCCATACAAATTTCAAAACGAAAAAATCGTTTGAACTTACAAAATCTGACCTTAAGTTTTTCCTTATTTCGTTTTTGCTTTTTTCACTTAACATATTTTATGTATTTTTTAAAGAACTAGATTGGTATCAATAATCAAAAAATCCAAAATTATGACTCCAGGGTTGGAAAACTCACACTTTTTGTGTTATGTAAAATTAAATAGGTCTAAATTTTTTTTTCTTTTTCTTTATAAATTGAATATATTTTATGCTTCTGAAAGAAAATTACAGCTCCAAAGATGGAAACTTTAAAAAAATTATAAATTTTTTCACAAAACATATATGTATGTATGTGTCTGTATACTATATATATGTACGTACGTTGGTAAAGGGGATATAAGATTCGGCACAGCCGAATATAGCACTCTTACTTGTTTTTATTCGATTAGAAATAAAGAAAAAAAAATTAAAAAAATGACTACTATTCACTTTTCATTTTTCCTAGCACAAACTAACAAAGGGGACAATCATTAGTAAAAAACTTCCGAGCAAAGCTAGTTTAAACTAAATATTAACATGTATTCATTGTAGTAATCTGTTAGAACTAGGTGTTGTAGATGTAATGAAATAAATAAATAAACAGAAGAAATAAAAAATGATTGAAAAAGCTAAAAAAAACTTCATATTCTTATACAAAAATACCCAAAGTATTATTGAGAATTACTAAATATAGAAATACATAAATCTACAATGCATCATCAAATATTTTGAATCTCAACAAACACATTTTATCTAATTTTTTACCGACTTTAACTTTATTTTTATTTTGAAAGTTTAAATCCACTGGTGAGTCGCCTATGTAGCAAGGAAATGTATTTATATGCCACTGTACTATTGCTAACTTACTGTAATACTGTGTTCAGACATACGCCTTAATATCTCAATTAGGGCATTTTGTGTAATTAAGGCCTTAATTGAGCACAATAAGTCAATTAATAAATTGAGCAATTAGTAGTTAATTGTATCACTAATTGCATAAAACTCGAAATGCAACCCTGGTCACAAGCATGATTATTGAGAACTGTGTTCAGTGAGTAGAAAAATTTCCTACAATGGCGGACCAAATGTCAAAAAATAAATCAATAAACGAAACAAACAATGTTTTTTTAAATTCCTAAATAAATCTATTTTTTAACAAATAATCTTTTATAATTAGCAAAACAACTTGAAGAAGAAGAGACGTGCGTGGGGTGAGACCACACAGAAAAAAATATTCCTGCAATAAGCAACTTTAATTGAAAATAAAGCCAAAAATCAATTAAAAATGTTATTCAGTCAGTTAAACTTTTGTTTAAAAATAAAATATTTCCGCAAAAAAACAACTTCAATTGAAAATAAAACCAAAATTCAATTTAAAATGATATTGAGTCAATTAAACTTTGTAATTAATTAAAATTTTAAGCAAAAGTGTAATTGACTTAAATACTATTTTAACTGAATTTTAGTTTTATTTTCAATTAAAGTTGTTTATTGCAGGAATATTTCTTTTCTGTGCAGGGAAGCTGATGTGTTGAAATTGTGGCCATATCGAGTACAGGAGCTTCGTGATGTGAAATAAATAAATAAAAATAATACAAAGTACATATTTATTTGAGAAAACACAAAAGTGTAGCAATAATGAGTGTTTCGGCATGATCTCATTCTACAGGGCGACAGTATGAGAGAGTTCATCAGATAATTGGAAGGTTTAAACTTTTAAGCAAACATATTTGGAAAAAATTTATGTTATGTGTTTTTGTTAATTTGTTCACACAACCAACATTTAAAAATTAAACGTTTTACTTGAATGAATAATGTGTAGAGGTGTAAAATAATGGTAAATGTTTAAAAATAATAATATTTATTAATAATAATAGTTGCAATAAAGTAAAGTCGAATTTTATGCATTTTAATGGTTTTTAAATATTTTTTTCATATCTTCCACATCATCAAAGTTGTTATCATTTTCCAACTTCTACAGTGACATTTGAGTATAGAATTATCAAGTTTTTCGTTTTCTTTTTTCTTAAGCACTGCTAACTTTGAAGAGTTTGACATTTCTCTTATATACTAGTAAAATTTCTTTTAAAGCCGAATTGGCATCAATTTTTGACATTTACAAACACGCATTTTCGCGAGACAAATAAAAACAATGTTTTTTTTAACTGTCAAATGGTAATTGAGTAAGCTAAATTGAGTATGTGTGAACATTAGATTTAATTGCTCCATTAAAATTAAATTGACTCAATTAAGAACGCATGTGTGAACACAGTATAACATCAGTTTGGTTATCTACAGTGCACAGGTCAAATCAACACTTTTTCTGTGCTAAATTAAAAACGCCTACCAAATCGTGGTTTCAAAACAAATTGTGAAAGAATTTCATAAGTGAGAATAATTCTATTAAAAAACTTAATTTAACCCATTAACGAGCAAAACTCAACCCATTAATACGAGGGCGGGTCAGTAAGTCTGTGACTTTTTGAATTTCCTGCATCATAATTTAAATGGCAACACTGACTCCAATTGAAACTGCGTTTAGTTTGTGTTTGACAGTCATTGATAGTAGTCTAGCTGGCGTTTGAACATGAAAATGGAAAAAGTGAACTTCGTGTTCATAATCTAAGCATTATTTTTTGCGGAAAACCCCTTCACTCAAACCAAGGCTTAGCTTGATAAATGCAAGCCCAGTGGTCTGGACGTGCACTTGAGCTCTCTACATCCGAAACAATTGCAAAAATTCACGATATGATTTTAGCCAATCAGAGACTGAAAATGAGAGAGATTGTGGAAGCCATCTCATATGAGAAACCTTTCCGCAAGATGGGTGCCGCGTTTGATCACAATCGATCACAAGCGCATGTGCAGTTTCCATGACAAAAATACATGAATTGGGTTACGAATTGC
Source organism: Tachina lurida (assembly GCA_944452675.1). NCBI lineage: Eukaryota > Metazoa > Arthropoda > Insecta > Diptera > Tachinidae > Tachina > Tachina lurida. The sequence continues at coordinate 118,707,531 of OX101752.1, read as the reverse complement.
TCCCTCATATGCCCTTTTATCCAGATTTAGTACCGATTGACTATTTCTTGTTCCCAAACACTTGTAAAAAGGGGCCGGCGGAAACAAATTTGATTCCAACGACGAATTATCCCACAGATAAATGCCTATTTTTAAAACCTCGACATACCATATTTTATCGGAAGGGAGAAACGATTGACTAAGTGTTTAGAACTGAAAGGATAATACGTCGAAAAATAAAATAACTTTTGATATAAAAACTTATGTTTCATTCAAAAAGCCATGGACTTATTTACCTAATTATTTAAATCTGGTTTATTTAATAAAAACAATCCTCTTCATTTTCATTAATTTCATCAATAGAACAGTCCTTTTTATACAGAGGCTACCTACTAAAAAGACTCAATACTCAACAAAGGTTGAGAATCTTAAAAATATATAATTTTCTAAAGCGAACATTTTTTAACAAGTGCACTCAGCGGGAGGGCCCCAAACATAAACATTGTTGGGAGTGTTTTGGCAGACTAAATGGCTCAAAATGATGTCCACTACGAAGAACAGGAATGTGATTTATTGTGATTGCTAATTAATAATATTAGTAATTATTTCTATATTCTTATGAATAGAACAGGCTAATGTTCGTAACGCTTTTTAAGCCAAATTACATGTGAGAATTATTAATGAACAGATAACATCAAAGTTAGTTGTAAATATTCTGACAACAACACATAGTTGAACGGAACAGCCAGCCGTTTTCGAAGGCCACTAAACCTTCCTCATCAGCGTTCTTCTGTGTTTTGGTCCACTGTGTGTGGTGTCAGTTGATGTATATGTCTGCCTTATATACGAAACTTTATTGCAAATGGAATATGTGAATTGGTTTGATTCATTGCATTTCAATTTGCTCATGAGTTTTGTAATGAAGGCTCAAAGTTACCATCTCTATATTTACAACAGTCTTACCATTGTCGTTTCACAATATAATAATATTTTGTTTTTAATCATATATTTATTGGCAAATCTTTTGTTCAAAACAGCTGTGCGGTAAATTCGAAATAGAAATAAATTAATATTGTTGAAATAAAATGTATGTTTGTATGTATAGAAATGTATACTTACATATATGTGTGTACACAAAATACAGACATATCTGTACATATGTATGTACATATTATTTTTATTTATCTACCCTTTTGTTTATACTTTTTTTATTTATTTAATACCACGCGTGCACTACCGATAGCGTACAAACGAAACACTGAACTGACAGAAGATGTTTCTGAAAAAGATTTTTTTAAAAACTTAACATAGTATGGTTTTGGATAACATTATATTGTTATTTACATCATATTATTTTTACATAATAATATAAATTATATTGTAGTCATAAATTTTTAACAAAACTATATTGTTAAACTCTAACCATATCGCACTTTCTATGAATACAATAATATAATTATTTAATTGAAACATATCTCTGTTTATCGTAACGAAATTAATGTTTAAAATAACAATAACTAGTTTTCAACGACCACTCATTTGTTTCAGATAACATAATATTGTTTTCTCAACCATTTACAATCATATATTTTCTTTGCGTGTAGGATCACTCCTAAATATTTAATCCTATCGGCTAAGGTGATAGATAGTATTTCCTTGTAAACTAGGATCTTTGTCTTCCTGATAAAAATATTTTTTATATTTATGATTTGAACAGGCTAAAGTTCGTACCGCCTTGTAAGCCAAATTACATGTAATAATTATTAATGAAAAAATAATACCAAAATTTTTTGTAAATATTCTGACTAACAACAAATTTATTTGCATGTGATATTTTAACGAACTGTAATATTTGCATTCGCTTTCGCAAAAATTACAATGTATTATTCGCTTTCGCATTCGCATTCGCTAAACTGGTATTCGTTACATCCCTACTATTAAGTACATTTTATTAATTTTTGCCACTGGCCCATGACTATAATTAAAAAGACTTTCTATTTCTGGTATGTCTGTTTTTTTTGTGGGCTAATAGTCAGTCTTTACAGCCGAGCACAACTTAGCGAAATATTGAGAGTTCTTTCTGCCTCTCTGCAAAATTGGTTAAGGACCTTTTCCCTTAGAAGTATCATGATATCGTCCTTATAGCAGACAGCCTCATAGGCTTATTTTGTCAGGTCCTTTAGCAGGTTGTGTATGGTGGCTACCCAAAGAAGGGGTGATTTTATTCTTTATTGAGTCCCATGTTGCAAACTGGTTTTAATGTTGACATTGTGCATACCGCAGCTTATCCACCTGCTCTCCAGCATGAAGTTTACCCAATCAATTATTGAGTGGTCAAGTTGGATTTGGATAAAAGTGACGGTACTAACATTGTTGAAAGCACTTTCAATGTCAATACAAACGTCAAGCGTATACAAATTATCATTGAAAGCTGTGAAAAGCCGTTTCCACTGACCTTCCGTTAACATAAACATATTGTCTAAGCCTCACACTATCGTCTGATATCCTGCTCTTAACAATGTCATCCACTAACTGTTCCATACTCTTGAAAAGAAAAGAAGTAAGCTTAATTGGTATGTAAGCCTTTCGAATCGCATAACTAGCCTTGCCAAGCTTAGGTATGAAAATTTACCTTGCCTCCTACTTTTAGGAGTATATGCGAATTTCAAGCAGTCATTCTTACCAGATGAAATGATAAGGTGTCTACCTCTTTGTGTAGAAGCACAGGAAAAATAACATCCGGCCCGCTTGCCTTGAAAGAGGAGAAGCTACTTAATGCCTCAATTAAATGTCGATAGTTTTCACATATAATATTCGTATTCGCGAATATTGTTTCAAATATGTATGTATTCCTATTCGTGCTCGCAAATATCCAAAATGGACATTCGGTAGTCGTACATATTTACATACGTACCACTGTCATATACATTTCTAAGTTGAATTAAAACAACACAATTTTTCATACCTTTTCGTCACTGTGCATTTAAATACGATTATATTTGTATATGTATGTGCCTTTGTGCACATACATACATATCGAGCATTTACTCAAAGAACGTCATAACTCAAAAAACCATTTTGCCAGAAAACGCATTTTAATTTTTAAATTTACACAAAACTTAATGGAAAAATAAAACTTTATTTTTCGCCCAAGAAATGAGTAAACAAGATATTGATATGAAATTTTTACACAATATGAAGAACGTTATGAGGATTAATTCTGCATCATTAGCTCAAAATCTAGATTTTTGGAGTTATGACGTTCTTTGAGTAAATGAGCAATATGTAGTTTTTTGCACATACAAAAGACTCATACATATGTATGTATATGTGGGCATGTATAGCAAGATTTTACCACTTGACCTGAGATTCGATAAAAACGAATGCTCACTAAAGCGAAGAAATTTCGAAATAAAATTGTTCGATATTTTGTTCGCCAATCTAAGAAAAATTCGAAGGTCCGCTAAAATTCCGAACTGCAAACTTCTCTCGAAAGTTTTTCGAATGTGTGAAGGTAGCTGCGTGGAACTGTGTCAGTCTGTTAGTATAGAAGTACCAAGTTCGAAGCATGACAGCACTGTAAATTAAAAAATAAAATAAGAACACATACCTACATATGTGCAATAATTGAATGAAAAGAGTTTGCCACGATAGCCTAGTGGATGTGTGTTAGCCTGTTAGAATGGAGGTACCATGTTCAAAGCCTGCAGCGTAAGTTACGGAATTAAGCAAATAAATAAAATAAGTAAGTTAAAATAAAGAAATAAAAATAAATATTTTTTTACTTTTTCTGCTGCATTTTTCCGGTATCGAAATTAATTCGATAATCTCTCACTTTTGATATTGCTAATGAAATCCAAGACCGAATGTTTTTTGGGACAAAACTGAGCGACAGGTTAACATTTTTCGAATCATTTTTGAGTGTCACTCTCGATAGTTTTACACGATAAATATTCGAGATATATTCGATATCATTAACAAAAGCCGTGGTCAACTGGGTTATTATATTGCATTTTTCTTTTTTATTGGAATACAAATATTTGACGAGTGCAATGACCAGAAAGTGATATTTTACTTCTGAATTGTTGGTTATTTGTGTTGTTTTGGATTTGCGTCTGTCTGTCTGATTATTTGTGTCGTAAAAAAACTATTTAATGCGTAAAAACTTCTTAAATGAAATCTGCAAAGTACTCACAATATCAGACAAAATAATTCGCAAGAATTTCATAACATAAGGAAAGTTTGGTTTAAAGTTAAAATGAGATACAATTATTTATAATCTAGAAAATCTGAAGGAATATGAAAAACATCAAAATCGCTTTAAAAATACTATTTAACAACTTTGTAAGCGAAGCACCAGCTGTTGTCAATAAATTTACAAAATTCATTTTCAGTTCTGCATATATTCGTAAAGGATTTGTTTGTGGTACTAAAAAAAATACCATCATGCTTATATTCGATCATTTGTTCATCTTCTTCTGTTGGCAAATCTTACAAGTGTGTTCAAGGTCATTACAAGAAATCACAACCAACAGCTTTGGCAGTTCATTACTCTTTCGTCTAGTTACCCCAAAAAGCAAATTCAAGAAACACTCGTAAACTGCAATTCGGTACACCTGGTATTTTAGTAGCTGCAAGATCTCGAGTAGAAACAATAATGGAAATTGTTCTTTTCGTCTTTGTTCTCCTGATTCTTTCTATCTCGTTGTTATTATACCCTTTACCAACAAAAATGGTAAAAGGGTATATATAGGTTTGTCATTCCGTTTGTAATTTCTATAATATCAATAAGCGACACATAAAATATATATATTCTGGATCCTTATGCATAGGGAAGACGAATAAGCGATGTCCGTCTGTCCGTCTGTCCGTCTGTCTGTACGTGAAATCGGTTTTCCGAAGCTCCCAGTAAAGCTAGAGACTTCGTTCTTGGACTGGTGTGTCAGAAATTTTCCAAAATAGATTGGTATTGAAATTCAGCAAAATCGGACAGACGATTGCAGAGCTGGAAAACGTAAACTTCATTTTGCCATATAAAAGTAACTACCGAAAACAAATTTTTATTTTTTTTAATAAATAAACTTATTTTACACATCAGTACGATTACAACTGGTATTTTAAATTAAAAAAATATAAAAAAATTAAAAAAACGTTTCCAGGGTTGGAAAACTGTAACTTTTTGTGTTATGTAAAATTAACTATGTATAAAACTATATTAGTATTTTCTCGAGAACCGTACGAGCTACAGACCTGAAATTTGGACACAGTGTGTAGACCTTTGGCCGCTACAACAACAAATACATGAGAATTGGAAATTAAAGGGTGTTCCAAAACGAGCAACGAAAAATGTTAAAATCCCATGTAATATACATACAATTATATGTATATACACTTTTTATACAGACTACAAAAATTAACACTAAAATTTCCAAAAATTTAAATTAAAGGGTGTTCCATCAGTTAATGCACTTTTGACTATGCAATTTTGACAACTGCTGTATCTTGGAAACCATAAGAGCAAAACTCTTGAAATTTTCAAAAACGGTAAAACTAAAAAATCAAAAAATTACAAAATCGCCAAACTGAAAAAAATCGCCAAAAACAAAAAAAAAATCGCCAAAACGGAAAAAAGCACCAAATTAAAAAAAATTTCTAAGACTAAAATAAATCGCATAAAACGGAAAAATTGCTAAAATGAAAAAAAATCGCCAAAATGAAAAAAAATCGCCAAAATGAAAAAAAATCGCCAAAATGAAAAAAAAATCGCCAAAATGAAAAAAATGCCATAACGAAAAAAAACCTAAAAAACAGAAAAAATCGCCAAAATGAAAAAAAAATCACCAAAATGAAAAAATTCGCCGAAATGAAAAAAATCGCCAAAACGAAAAAAACCCCAAAAAACAGAAAAAAATCGCCAAAATGAAAAAAACAAAAAAAAAATCGCTTATATAAAAGAAACCCAAAAACTGAAAAAAATCGCCAAACTGAAAAAAAAATCTCCAAACTGAAAAAAAAATCTCCAAAATGAAGAAAAGCCCAAAAACAGAAAAAAATCGCCAAAAAGAAAAAAACCTCCAAAAACAGAAAAAAATCGCCAAAACGAGAAAAAAGCGACAACACTGAAAAAATCGTTTAAACTGAAAAAATTTTCGGAAAAGCAAAATAGCCTGCCTGAATCGTGCGCGATTCAAAGTCGCACTTTACTGAATTTTTTAATATTAAAGGAATTAAATGAAACTAAGTTTTTCCTTATTTCGTTTTTGCTTTGTTCACTTAACATATTTTATGTATTTTTTAAAGAACTAGATTGGTATCAATAATCAGAAAAATCCAAAATTATGACTCCAGGGTTGGAAAACTCACACTTTTTGTGTTATGTAAAATTAAATAGGTCTAAAAATTTTTTTCGTTTTCTTTATAAATTGAATATATTTTATGCTTCTGAAAGAAAAGTTTAGCGTATGAAATTTGAAAAATGAAAATTAAAGCTCCCAAGATGGAAACAAATATGTATGTATGTCTGTATACTATATATGTATATATGTATGTACGTACGTTGGTAAAGGGTATATAAGATTCGGCACAGCCGAATATAGCACTCTTACTTGTTTTTGTTTTCATTTTTAATTTAAAGTTAAACAATTCCTTGCATACAGATCAGGGATCGATGGATAGATAGATGATGGTTGGCTGGTTGGTTGTCTCTTATTGTTGTTGACCAAGTAGTGTAAATACAAGTTGCTGACCTTTTTGAGTGCATCATTCTAAATGATGGAAACGGCAGCAGTAACAACAACAAAAACAACAACAACATGATCAACAACTAATGCAATGAACAAACAAAAGTGTTCAACAATGAACATTCAATGACACTCCCTGGTGCCTTTAGTATTTTTAATGTTTAAATTACTTAAAGGATCACAACAATGCAATCGCTGCGAGACAAACCCTTCTTTTATACTTCTTACCGTTCTGTGCGAGAGTGTATGCGCAAGTCTCTTCTGTTTTTTTTAGACTTTTTATTCTAAAACTTGTACTATCAATTATCAGACAGCCAGACAGCCACCACTATCATCCTTTAGCTTTTTCTTGTGATTCTTTACGATACCATTTGATGTGTTCTCTTAACTTGTCCAGTTAAAAGTACATACGAGTACATATGTACATATAAAAAGTAGTTGGCAAAACGCACTCCATATGATAAATAAATAGCGATTTTAATTTTTACTCAATTCTAGTATGTCAGTTGGATTATTTTTGTACTTCTTTGGTTTTCTACTTCTTTAAGTTTGTGTATAAATAGAAGTGGTTATCTCCTGATATATCATTCAGTGTTTTGTGTTGAGACCGTTCAGAGTTTTATTATTTGGAGACTTCATTATTACTATTTGCCGGACATTCATTTGCACGTGTTAGGTTTTTCTGATTTAACCGTCAACATCACATCATCTTCGTTAACAAGGGAGCAGATTAATTTCCAATTCGTCATTCTTTGTAAAAAAAAAAGAAAAGTAATAGAAAAGATTATGGGATTAGATACACATATAAAATATCCTTTTTATCTGTCTGGAGCAGAAAAAGGTACGATCCAACTTTAGCTTTACAAAGCTATCGATCAGTATTTAAATCATATAGTTATGTAAAAGTGTGTAGTGTTTAAAATCGTTATAAATAATCTCATAAATTGTGTGACTTGAAAATAAAGTGGCAAAATAAAATACTTTATTCATATATTAAAAAATCTAACAGACAAATTGCTATATAAAAATATTTTAATTTGTTGCAAATACCTTTCTATTTAAATACAAAATTTTCAATACAAAAAATTGTAAATGGTGTAATAAAATGTTAAGCCCAGCAGCGCATGAAAACCATTTGTTGATCACAAAAAAAAAAAAAAAAATATTCAAAGACTGGCTGATGGGACTAAAAAAAGCTATCAAAATAAGCTCAATTTTTATACCCTTTACCAACAAAAATGGTAAAAGGGTATATAGGTTTGTCATTCCGTTTGTAATTTCTATAATATCAATAAGCGACCCATAAAATATATATATTCTGGATCCTTATGCATAGGGAAGACGAATAAGCGATGTCCGTCTGTCCGTCTGTCCGTCTGTCTGTACGTGAAATCGGTTTTCCGAAGCTCACAGAAAAGCTAGAGACTTCGTTCTTGGACTGGTGTGTCAGAAATTTTCCAAAATAGATTGGTATTGAAATTCAGCAAAATCGACCAGACGATTGCAGAGCTGGAAAACGTAAACTTCATTTTGCCATATAAAAGTAACTACCGAAAACAAATTTTTATTTTTTTTAATAAATAAACTTATTTTACACTTCAGTACGACTAAAATTGGAATTTTAAATTAAAAAAATATAAAAAAATTAAAAAGACTATGTCTGTCACAGGGTATTTTCTCGAGAACCGTAAGAGCTACAGACCTGAAATTTGGACACAGTATGTAGACCTTTGGCCGCTACAGCAACAAATATAGGAGAGTTGGAAATTAAAGGGTGTTCCAAAACGAGCAACGAAAATCCCATGTAATATACATACAATCGTATGTATGTATGTATGTATATACACTTGAAATTTGTAAGGTTAGTGTATTTTTATACAGACTAAAAAATTAACACTAAAATTTCAAAAAATTTAAATTAAAGGGTATTCCATCAGTTAATGCAATTTTGACTATGCAATTTTGACAACTTGCTGTATCTTGGAAACCGTAAGAGCAAAATTCTTGAAATTTTCAAAAACGGTAAAACTAAAAAATCAAAAATTGTAAAATCGCCAAACCGAAAAAAATCGCCAAAAACAAACACAAATCGCCAACGAAAAAAAGCACCAAATTACAAAAAAAATGTCTAAGACTAAAATAAATCGCGAATAACCGGAAAAATTGCTAAAATAAAAAAAATCGCCAAAATGAAAAAAATCGCCAAAACGAAAAAGCCCCAAAAACAGAAAAAAATCGCCAAAATGAAAAAAACCCCAAAACAGTAAAAAATCGCCAAAAAGGAAAAAATTCGCCAAAATGAAAAAAATCTCCACAATGAAAAAAACCCAAAAACAGGAAAAAAATCGCCAAAATAAAAAAAATCGCAAAAATGATAAAAAAAATCGCCAAAAGGAAAATATCTCCAAAATGAAAAAAAAAATTGCCAAAATGAAAAAAAGTCGCCAGAAGGAAAAAAAAACCCCAAAAAAACAGAAAAAAATCGCCAAAATAAAAAAAAAACCAAAAACAGGAAAAAATCGCCAAAATGAAAAAAAAATCGCTAAAATGAATAAAATCTCCAAAATAAAAAAAGCCCCAAAAACAGAAAAAAAAATCTTCAAAATGAAAAAAAATCGCCAAAATGAAAAAAACCCCAAAATAGGAAAAAATTGCTGAAATGGAAAAAGAATCGCCAAAAAATCGCCTAAATTAAAATAAACCCCAAAAAACAGAAAAAATTCGCCAAAATGAAAAAAAACAGAAAAAAATTGCCAAAATGAGAAAAAAGCGACAAAACTGAAAAAATCGTTTAAACTGAAAAAAACTGCGTGAGTCAAAGTCGCACTTTACTGAATTGTTTAATATTAAAGGAATGAAATTAAACTAAGTTTTTTCTTATTTCGTTTTTGCTTTGTTCACTTAACATATTTTATGTATTTTATAAAAAAACTAGATTGGTATCAATAATCAGAAAAATCCAAAATTATGACTCCAGGGTTGGAAAACTTACACTTTTTGTGTTATGTTAAATTAAATAGGTCTAAATAATTAAGTTTTCCTTTATAAATTAAATATATTTTATGCTTCTGAAAGAACAAATTGGCCTATAAAAATGAAAACCAATGCTCCAGAGATGGAATCTTTGAACTTTTTGTGATAATAGAGTAATTAAATAAAACTAAGTTTTTTCTTTTTCCTTTTTGCTTTGTTCACTTAATATATTTTATGTATTTTTTAAAGAACTAGATTGGTATAAGCAATTAGAAAATCCTAAATTATGATTCCAGGGTTAGAAAATTTACACTTTTTGTGTTATTTAAAATTAAACAGTTCTAAAAAATTTTTTCTTTTCCTTTATAAGTTGAATATATTTTATGCTTCTGAAAGAAAAGTTTGGCGTATAAATATTAAATATTAACGTATAAAATTAATTTTTTTTTATTTCTTTGTTCACTTAACACACTTTATTAATTTTTTAAATCAGAAAAATCTAAAAGGTTGATTCCAGGGTTGGTAAATTTATTGTTTCTTTTTACAAAAGTAACTAGGTCAAGTTAGTTTTTTCTTTTTGTTTATTTTTGTTTTATATACTTTATGACTTAGAATGAAATAGTTTGGCATAGAAATTAGAAAAATAAAAGACATAGCTCCAGAGCTGGAAAACTTGAATTTTTTCTGGTATATGAAACTAATTATTTCTTTGGTAATTACATATATTCTATATTTTATAAATAAATAAAATTTATCGCTAAAGATAAATAAAAGGACATGTTCCGTTTCATTTTCCTGATACCTTTCCTTTCTGCTGAACAAATTTCAAAAAAATCCTGTAGGAATAAAACGTTTACATAATACCACGATGTATACCATTTGCAATGGGAACTTTAAATTGAGACACTAAGCGCAGTTTTTCAACATCAATGATTATTAATTGAGGGAAAATATAAAACAAGTTAGTTTACTTGGTATGGAGATGCAATACTAAGAATATTTTAGAGTTATTAAATAGCAGCACGGTTTTTGAACATCTCGAGAGCGAGTAAACAAGCCCCAATATTTTGGTAATGTATTGACGTGACGTCGATGTTGACTGAAATAAGAGTGAATGCAAAATATATCTTAACCACAGAGTGTAGAGTAAAATATTCAAATATTGCTAATATCGAAAATAAAATAATTGAATCAAATTCCTTAATCGAAAAATACTGAAAGGTCACTTACTATTAATTGCTTTAGAGGAAAAAATTATAAATTTTTTCACAAAACAAATATGTTTGTATGTGTCTGTATACTATATATTTATATGTACGCACGTTGGTAAAGGGTATATAAGATTCGGCACAGCCGAATATAGCACTCTTACTTGTTATTAAATTTGTATGCCATTTACATCTATATTTATGCACAAAATATGCTCAAAGCTTTTATATAAAATCTTATTAGGATGGGTTAATATGTTGAACAAAAACCGAGTTCTTGTCACTTAATTATATTGAAAGTCTCTGAATATAACAAATCAAACAACAAAAAAAAACAAGCAACAAGAATTAAAGATGTGCCTCAAATTTTAATGAAATTTTGAATAGAAAATAATAGACCATTTGAGACCATTTAAAATCATTTTTGATGAAACACTTTTATAAAAACACAAGCAACACCAATATTCATAGTTTATGAAATAGCTCCTAAAAGAAAAAGTTGATTTTTACATGGAAACAAAACCAACATTATTAAAATCCTGTTTTTTACACTTAAAACTACACCCTCTAATTACCGATTTTAATGTACATTCTTATTATTAATTAAATATAATTCACTAATTTGATAACTTTGGAAAAAATAGTGCAAAAAAGCTAAAGAATAAATTCAATTGTCTTTAGTGCGATTTAATACCTAAATATTATCACATTTATTTTGCATTACAGATCGACACGAACTTTGGCCTAATAGAATCATAGCAGAGCAGCCAATAAGTTCGAAAAAAATAATTAAAAGCTAACTTTAATTAATAGCTATAAGATTTTAGCACAATTAAACAAAGATACACTCAAATAAAAGATGCAACTTGAAAATAATAATGCATCATATCGATTCAATAATTTTTAATATAATATCAAAATTGTGTTGAAATATTTGAAAATAAATAAAATTAATAATTAAATGCTTTAAATTAAAATTGTTTCATATTGACATAAGAAATTTCAACATTATTGGACTTTCGTTAATATTTCTTGTTGATCCAATATGGTCTTGATATATATAATTTTTTTTCTCTAGGTGTACTTAAAGTAATAAACCAAACCAAAAAATAAATTCAGTAAAGTGCGACTTTGACTCGCAGACCAGATATGTAATACTATAGGAATTTTGGCATTTTTTGGAATTTTGTTTCGGTTTTTTGCGATTTTTTTGGCGACTTTATAGTTTTGGAATTTTTTAGTTTTAGTGTTTTTGAAAATTTCAAGAGTTTGCCTCTTACGGTTTCCAAGATACAGCAAGTTGTCAAAATAACATAGTCAAAATACCGCTAACTGATAGAACACCCTTTAATTTTGATTTTTAAGATTCCGTACACCAAAGCTGAAAAGGTACCCTATTGTTTTCGCTACGCTGTCCGTCTGTCCGTCATAGGCTGTTTTCTCCAGAACCTTAAGAGCTACGGACCTGAAATTTTAGTCACACATATGTACATATATCCGTAGCAATATATAACAATGAATCAAGTCGATTAAAGTAAATATTTTTTTTCTAGAAGAAAATTTCTTAACGTGGTGGTGCTTTCTTTGCATATACATATGTATGTATTAGTGACGTAACGAATGTCAATTTTTGATATTCGTGAATACGAATACGAATATTTGAAACGATTTTCGCGAATACGAATACGAATATTGTATGTGAAATTAATAGATATTAATATGAATATGAAATTTAATTAAACTATTTTTTTGAGCTTTAGGTCTGTTTGTATTGTGCTTTATTCTTTCAATATTTCGTTAACCTTCGGTTAACTTCTTCAGGATATAGTATATTGTTTTTGATTTTTCTGGAAAAAGAAAAAACAGAAAAATCAAAAACAATATACTATATCCTGAAGAAGTTAACCGAAGGTTAACGAAATATTGAAAGAATAAATCACAATACAAACAGACCTAAAGCTCAAAAAAATAGTTTAATTAAATATATAGAAAAAGGTCGAAAAAGTAGATAAAAGAATTTATGAATACGAAATATTACAAAAAAAATTATGAAAAAGGACTTCATACTCCTGTTGGCGTACTTTAAAGTTAATAAAATCTACCCAAAATATTAATGATCTTCATTAAATGATATTTGAAAATGATACAAAGCACAAATTTCTATAAAAAATTTAATGGATTTGTACAAACTAATATTTTTAGCCATTTATTTAAATTTCGTTTAGGATTTATACATTTATTATTTAATTTGTTTGGAAAAATATTCGTATTCGTATTCGCCTGAACATGGCGACTACGAACGAGTACGGATACAAATATCTAAAAATGACCGAATATTCGACGATTCGAATACGAATATTCGTGCATCACTAGTACGAGTATGTACATACAACGTTCATGATATAACTTAAATTTCTTAAGTCGACTTAAGCGATTATTCCATATTATCACAGCTACATACATTTGAATTTCAGAAATGGTTGCCAAAAACATGTTGATATAATAATCGTTTTTAAATACACAAAATTCTAAGACACTTTCCTTAACAATCGTTTAAAAAACTTTATTTAGTTATTTTGCATACGGCTCTTAAATTTTTAACATCTCTGGGAATATTTATTTCAGTATTTTATTTTTATTTAACGCGTGTCAAAATGGTTGCGAATTTAAAAAATTTATTTCTTGTTGGCCTAGCACGTCTAGATGGTGCACATCAAGATTCAACAACGAAATGCATCCAGACGTGCTAAACCAGTAACAAATAATTTTTTAAATCCCTAAGAATAGATACGTAGTAATATAATAAAATTAATAGGTGTAATTATCATAAGTAGAATTAAATTTTTTTTATTTATAAACTGTCAGTTTCTTACACAATTTTATTTTGTATTGCAGATGCTACTGGATATCCAAAATATTCCATGTGCCTACTTTGTGAACAATGCTGATAGATAAAACTCTTAAGGAATGCTCAACTCTGAGCACTGAATCACCCAACGATGCTGGGATACTTCAAACGACGTTTCGATCATTAAACCAAATTTAAATGTTGTTGCTAGTTTAGGTTAAATCAATAAAAAATTGCAATAGGCGTAAAAAATGTTTGCTGGCCCAGCAGCAAAGTGTGTCTCTGTTTTTCTAAATGTCTAACTGTAGGGCATTTCTTTACGACTTAAATTGAACCACATTCTTTTTTTGCAATGAACATTTTAAATCTTCTAAATGGTAAACGTGGAAACAAGACCTCCGCATAAATAAAATTTATTACAGGTACATACATACATACATATCTACATATGTACATACATAGCTATGCATAGGTATGTACATATATTTTTAATTGAATATAAGCAAAGAATATAAATTTATTTATAAATTTGATATTTATTTATAAATTTGAATTATATTCTTTGATATAAGTACATACTTATAGGTAGTGTACGTTGTACATGAATTAATCAAGTTGAAAAGTAATTAACGTTTCTACAATAAATCAAAAATTTCACACAAGTCAATTCATTCAAAAATGGAAACAACCATTACAAATCATACACGGCTTAAAATAAAACTTTAAGTAGAGCTGAGTATTTTAGACATACATACATATGCACATATAAATTTAATTAGATTGCAAATTAAACAAAACAATATAATACTTTATAATTTTGGTAACTTTTTTATCTATTTCTGTATGATTTTTTATTGGTTGTGACCAACTGCTGCTACACAATGTTCCGTTATGCTAAAGTGTCTCGCCTGTCTGACCAGAGTTTAACATGTGATAATCCATGCATGTGTGAATTGACCTTGATACAAAAATAGTTGCTTGTAAACGTGAAACTATTTTTGTATAATAAAATAATGAAACATGCAAATTAGATAAGAAAACTATTTAATTTTTTTTTGTTTTAACATTTTAACTACCAAAAATATTTCCGTTTTTTGTTCACTTCTATAAACATTTTTAAATTGAAAATGTACTTAAACCTGAGCTGCCCAAAGTAGCACCAGCAGCGATGCCAATTTAGCGCCTTTCGCGCTAGTTTTAGCGCGTTTTAACTATTCCAAACGCGCTTTTTTCCCTCTTAGCGCGTTTAATACAAAAAGCGCTAAGTTAGCGCGTTCTGATATCATTTCAGTTCAATATAATTTTACTTTTTAACCGACTTCATTTTGTATAAATTTAACAATTTTCTAATATTAAAAATTTACCTTTTTTTTAATTCGTTAATGATTCAGATGTTGTAAATAAAATTCCCTTGACTGTGGTTGGAATTAAAAACGCATTTTAATATTGGCAAATATTTTAAAATTTTACAGCTAAAATTATTGTAAATGGCAAATATTTTGTACTCGTACTCGTGACCCAAAAAATATATATAACTTATTAAGCATCTATTATTTTTGTACTTCAAAAAGCATTTGAATCGCAACACTATTCGATAGTTTATCTATATAATTAATAGGCGAACAAGTTTTTTGTAATCCCTTTTGCGCCGGAACTACTGCACCGATTTTGGAGAGACTTACATGATCTTAAAGGATTTTCTGCACAGATGTGCACAATCTATATTTTATTGACATCGGTTCTGTATTTTGGGATATATAAGCGTTTAAAGTTGCTACTACTACATGCAAACATAGTACACACGCATTTATTAGCTTACACTTAAAAATGAAACAAAACATGTGTGTGTGTGACTGTGTGTGTATTTGCAGTATTTGCTATTGCTATTCCAATTTTTTTCTTCTTATTTGTTATTGTATGAAACAGTGATGCCAACAATTCAGAGGCAAAACGAGCCAACCGAGTAGTCAAAAAGAGCTAAAAAGAGCTAAATTTAAAAATTTTTGATTTTTGCGTTTAAAAATCTATGAATGTATTTATTATTCAATTTGTACTTCAAGATTTTTAACAATAATAAAAATAAAATTAAGAAAAAATAAAAGATCCGTTGCTAAAAACGGTGTATGTACTGCGGCATATAATGCAAGATTTGCGTGCGCAATTTCCGTTTGTGTTGGAACGTCTGGTGAAAATGATATGTCTGGTTAGGATAGCACAATATCGTTAAATTGAGCCATACATTTTTTATGCTTTTGAGTCTCCGAATGGAGTACTAACTCAAAATGTTTCGCTTTTATAACTGAATTGCAATATTTGAACAAAGCTTTAGATGGATCTTTTGTTGGTTTAATCCATTTTTAAACGCGGGATTTGATTTCCAAGATTTTCTATATTTTTGGCATTAAGAATCCATTTCAATAATTTGTCAAAAATTTTCTAATTATTCAGAAACACACAGTACATACATAAATACATCTTACATAGTTGCAAAAATGTAAATGCCTCAAAGACGAAACAATAGGCTAAAAACGGGAAAACTCATTATAAAATGCGAAAAGTGCTAAACGTGCCGTTTCCACAATTGAAAAGAGCTGTGTTTTTTTTAAAGAGCTAAAGGGAAAAATTTCGAGTTAAAAGCAATTAAAAAGAGCTAAATCTAGCTCCAAAATAGCTAAGTTGGCATCGCTGGTATGAAAGCCATAAAAGGGATTTGTTTCTGGTTTTTTTTTTAATTTTATGTACGAATTAATGTTTATGTAAATATGTATGCATATTGTATGAATTTTTTAATGAATTTTTTATAACGTTTAGATAATTTTTCTTTGAATCTTAATATAATTATTGACATCTAGAATACGGACGATTATGTCGTCCGTTTGGTATATCTAGTATAAGTTGTAAGTTGTAGAATTTCGAATATTTGGAAGGCGAGTCTGATTCTGTATTAAATGATTTTAGTTATTTAGTATATAATTTCGAATAAGCAATATTGCATAATCTGAAAAGAGTTACTAAAAAATTTAATTGTACTCGTATTTACTAATACATACATCGACCTTTATTCAAATTTAATTTAGCGCGTAGGAAAATAGCGCGTTTTGACTATAAATTGTTGATAATGCTGCAACTTAGCGCGTTTTAGCGCGTTTTGAGAAGGGGTATAGCGCGTTTGGGTTTTAAATAGTTGGCATCGCTGAGCACCAGAGTGCCAAACATCAATCGGCTTCTTATACAAATGAATACACATACGCGAATACATTTCTCTCGTGTTTCTCTCGGTGGCCAGCTCTGACTTAAACACAATGTGAGCATAGTTTTATTTGAAGTAACAATACTTAAGTGGTTCCCAATAAAGAGGTTATTACATCAAGCATGAAGATTTTAAACATTGACGTTAATTTTATAGCACAATTGTGATAGCTAAAATCACACAGATTCTTAAAGCCCAGGCACATAGAATCCGTCCGTTAAACTTCGAATTTTTCAACTGACAAATACGCAACAACATATAAAGCTGAAAGTCCATACCATCCGTTCTATGCATATGCGTTGTATGCATTTCTGTACGTCCTATGCGATTCTCAATTCAAGTTACATGCAATACGTTTTATGCGCCAATTATTTTTGTTGTGATCAGCTGTAGTACATATATATATTTTTATCAAATAAACACAATTTTGGGAAAAAATGGAAAGTGAAATTATAACTTAAGGAATTTGTGGAATTAATTGAGTTAATATTCACAATATTTTATATTAAAAATAATACATAATATTTTTCACAGCTTAAATAAGATTCTTTTCCATGCACTTCCTTAAAAAAGTAATAAACACAACTGAGGTGACACGCAGTACATAAAATTTTTTGAAGAATTTTTTTAAAATTTTTTTAATGTATTTCGAAAGCTGTTTCTTTTACTAAAAAGTTTTTAATGACAGTAATAGAAAATTCAAATACACTACACGAACATATTCATCAATATCATTGAAAATAATTTGTCATATTTGGCTATCAAAAATAGCTCACCTTTTTTCACGATGAATGAAACGGATACAAAAGTAGAAAGTAAACCAACTTTATGCGTCTATACGTTTTTGCGATTTG
Source organism: Tachina lurida (assembly GCA_944452675.1). Taxonomy (NCBI): domain Eukaryota; kingdom Metazoa; phylum Arthropoda; class Insecta; order Diptera; family Tachinidae; genus Tachina; species Tachina lurida. Next base: position 118,689,679 of record OX101752.1, on the reverse strand, counting down.
CTCTGTAACTTGGCACATAAAATTACCCTGATTCTACTTTTTTGACACATGCATAAAACGCAACAACGCATGGAACGAATGTTATGAACATTCAGCTTAAAAGGCAAGAATGGATGGTATGGACTTTTGGCTTTGAGGCCGGGGCACAATGAATCCGTCATGCGTTAAACTTCGCCTTTTTCAACTGACAGCTAAGTTGAAATACATGGTTTCTTATGAGGTCGGTTACATTCAGTACGTGTCCGTCAACTTAAAGTACAAAATTGGGTAAACTTTTAACTTTTTGTGTACATTGAGTAGCTTGAGAGATATTGGTTGGTTTTTTGGTATGTTCTGATCTAGATTTTTGTGTTTTATGGCAGCAAAAATTAAATTAACCGAAAGAAATAAATACAAAAAGTTGAATTTAATTAATAAAATGGAGAATCGACCTATAGAAGATGTTGAAATGCTTCCGTCAATAAAGTACTCATTGTGCCAACTTTCTCCGTCGTTGCGTTAATGTCAGTTGAAAAAGGAGAAGTTTAACATATGACGGATTTATTGTGCAGCGGCCTTTACTCATTTTGTCGTCAATGAGACAACGACGATAAGACATGAGTAGGGGGTGTACTAAATTCGGTATAGGTACAGTGAAAGAAAAAAAGTACTATGCGATCACCAAAGCTTTTTGCGATATTCAATATGTTTTATGTTACAAAACTTGTAAGGAAAGAAATCAATGTGTACTAAAAGGTCGTATTGATTTTTTTTAGCACTTTCACTAAACAGCATTTTCTAGTAAAACTTTAAAGACGGGAATATGGGTCGCTTACATTTTATTTTAATTTTTTTCTTATTTTTCAAGTTTCTATGTGACAAGCTTTTTAAAAATTTCTTTCTGGAGATTCTTCACAGTTTCCATTGAAAAGTTCAGAGCTCCTTAACTTGGAAAATATGGATCGCCGCCAATTTTTATGTATCACATATGCTCCATTTTATATATTTTTTGTTATTTACTAAACTACATTTTGTTCTAAATATTTATTTTTTTCTCTGTACCTCAGAGACGAATGAGACTGTTTTCGCACATACAACTATAGTTTTGTTGTTAAAATCACTGGATTTAAATCGGGAACCGGGACTAAATTGTAAAACAAATTAGTGCCGGTTCACAAACTTCAACTTTTGGCGATCAACTCGTAGTTCAGCTGTACGAAAAAAAAGAGATATTTGTATTTCCGTCTCCGTCCTTCTTACAGATGAGTTACGAGTGATCAACAAAAGTTGAAGTGTGCGAACCGGGACTTACATTCAACAAAATTAACATTCAACTCTTAATTCAGCTGCAAGAATATTTTTTCTACACTCAAAATATTATGTAGGTAAATTATTAGGGGAAATAAATGAAAAATCATTTGAAACAAGTAAAATGTTACTTAAAACCCTTTCGCTTAAATTTCATTTGAATCAAGAGAGATTTTCAATTATTTTTTAATGTTAATTTTTAACTAGCAAAATATGTAAAAATAAACAAAAAATCGTTTATTTTCTTTAAAAAAAAATTAAACTTATTTATAAGTTAGATATTTTAGAAATATTTATTAACAATTGAAAATAACTGAACATTTTGACTGCACGAAAAATCATTTTAATTTTGTAGTTTTTTTTTAAGCAACATACATACAAAGTTAAAATATAATTTTTTTCGTAGGACAACTGCATTTTCAGTTAAGTTTGACTTTACGGTAAACTTCTGAAACAACTACAAACAGTTAATGAAAAACTTTTTTGAGTGTACAAGCTTAATTTAAAGTTGATCAACAAAAGTTGACGTGTGTGAACCGGGACTTCACAGTATCAAATAATTGCATATGTCAATTTTCTCATAATTAAAAAAAAGCTAGAGAGCAAATTACGACATTCGATACGATTATAAACTTAAAAATATTTCCATATAAACTCCATTGAAATATTCCGTGATTTCGTACGATAACGAGTGCCCTAATTTGCCCCCAGTTTACCAGAAAACGAGTTTGCCAGAAACAGCTTAATGGCAAAAGAATATTTCATTTTTCTCACAAGAGTTGAGTAAACAACTTATTTCTATGAAATTTTTTCACAATATGAGGAACGATCTGTGGATTAATTCAGCATCACTAACTCAAAAAGAATGGTTATTGTTCAAATGTAATCTACCAAATATCTCGAGCAAAGAAATATATGACTTAGACCACTTTCATAATTAAGGGCACATATGCTCTTTATTAATATAAACATTCGTAAATGTGTCTTAAGTCTCATTTAATTAATTTGAAAGCTAACTTGGTTAACACAGTCTAAATTAAATTTTCTGTATTTATCATTGAACTAAAACTACACAAAGCCATGTAAATTAAAACTTTCACTTAGAATTGACAATAACCTTGTTTTCTAATTTTTGCTATGTTTAGTATTTTTGTTTTAATTAAAAAATTAAAATTTACTAAAAAATATTATATGGTGGCTAAAGTATGAACATTAGTTATTAAACAAGAATTTTTAATAAAATGGAGAATACGTGAAATCATCTTTATTGATTTAACGCCTGCAAATTCGTTAGCATAATCATTTCTAATAGAGACTAAGGGAATAGTCAAATAAAATTTCATTCAACAAATCGAAAGTCACATTTTAAGTCCATTTATGTTTATTATAACTTCAAGTTGGGAATCACTGATATTAGTTTTATGACGCACACTTAAAAATAACTAGAGTACTACAATCTAATAGACAGACAAACATTTTGCGTAAATGACGTCTGAGCAAGCGTATTCTCAAAATATTTTAATGGCTCTGAAAAATATTTTGTTTTTGGAATCTGAATGCTTTTTTTAGCTTTTTACTTTTTTATTTTTCCTTGCTTTTATTACCTGAGACGGCTTTTTTTTAAACTCATAATAAGCTTCAATTAAAGTCTGTTTTTAACAATTCATTTTAATGAAATAATTTGAATGCTTAATTCGAAACGATTTATTTTATTTTCAAATTTTTTTTTTCGTGCTACTGTGTGATGTATGATTTAGTTGTCCGTCTGTTTGTCAGTTTTGTGAGCAAGTATGCATAAAAGTGTGAAAGGGTAGAGCGACAATTCATTATTCAGATGGCTTAGTATGTACATATGTATGTACTCGTATGTGCAATGTACATATATTGTACATACCTACATATATCTTTTTCACCTTCAAGGCAACTTAACAAGTGCGTACTAAATAGTTTTAACTGTAAATTTTTTGTTTGTTACAATTGAATGAATTTCATGATATTACACAAGCAGATAGCAGAAAAGCACTTTTTGAACTTGACATCAAGGACCAATTTTAAATTAGTTCATCGTCTGTAAACAAAATTAATTCACTAATAATAAAAATTTAAAAACTAATTGTTTTAATATTTTATTGTAAATAGGTACATGAACTTTTTATTTGAGTTCATTGACTAATTGAATTCAGTCCGTTTAAATTGCTGCAGAATGCATTTGCTATTGATAAAAAAATTATCAATTAATTTGATTTCCTTGAGCTTTAAATTCCTCAAAATCATGGAACAAGTGTGTATTTACGTATCGCTCATACTGATAATAATAGAATGTTCTTCGTAATATCATTAGCAATATATATATACAACGAAGCCAGCATCAAAAATAGATTTTTTTTTGCCTCAAAAAATAAAAACACCCGTTTTTCTATGACAAACTACGTACAAGAAATAGGAAAATTTGTATGACAGCGGCATCTATCGTGAGTTTTAGATAAAAATAAATATCAAAAATGGTTTCCTCGACCCCAAAAATAGTAAGTTATTCAAAACTTTCAAGGATAATAAAAATAAATATCAAATTATTAACGATATTTTCTTGTTAGAGAGCATTCCAAAATCACCAACTTCAAATGTGTGTAAAAAATAATTCGACACTAAACTAAAAATGACTTGATTAGATTTTGTATCACAGTGCAATTAATAACACTGTGTGACACAAATGGATGAAATCGAAATACCTGAGACGTGTTACTATTTTTCTGCTAAGTATTGTCGAGCTTAACCCTCCGATGAGTGAGAAGGTCCCTAGGGACCTTTTTGCCTTTTCAAACTGAAATTACTCCTACTTCGGCCACTACAATACCCCCCAAAGTTATGTATTCCAAGAGTATTTTGTTGCGCATCTTTTGGAAAAAAAATCAAGCCGATCGGATCATTACTTTAGGAGTTATTGAGGTTTTAGTGAGAATAGTACGCGGACGTTTTAATAGGACCGTATGGACCTTGTACTTGAGCATCATTATAATTTTTTTATTGTTTGAACACATAATTTACTTGTTCTGAACACAAAGACCTAAACTCAAAGATATTAGAGATAATGATAAAAACAAAAAATTCTAAGAAAAATTCGAAGACATGAACTTTATTGCTTTCAAGGAAAGGCACAATATTCTAATTTTATACTACTAGCAATAAACCACGAAGAAAAAGGAGTGGAAGCCAGTGACAGTGAAAGAGTTTGACGCCTTTGTAGCTATTCTTTTGTATGCTGGACTCACAAGATCAAACCATGAACCAGCTATGGAATTATGGGGCGCGACGCGTTGCCCAATATACAAAGCTGCGTTGTCGTACGATCGCTTCATTGTATAAAGCAATTTATTCGATTCGACAATGGAAATACTCGACAACAGCGACTCATCAACAGCAAAACTGCGGATTTTGACGATATTTGGCAAATGTTGCAACATAACTTGGCAGCAGCTTACACTCCTCATGAAGCACTAACAGTTGATGAGCAGTTGTTCCCTTACAGAGGCCGCACCCGCTTCACATAATATATTCCGTCAAAGCCAGCTAAGTATGGTTTGAAAGTATGGTGGTTATGCGACTCACAGAGTTATTATCCTGTGAAGGGAATGATATATTCTGGAAAACTGCCAAACCAACAACGGGAGATAAACCAAGGACAGAACGTAGTGCAGGATCTTGTGGAAAAATATTTAGATGCTGGCCGTACTATATACGCGGATAATTTCTTTACCACTCTTGACTTGGCGCGTATTTTGATGAGGAGGAAGACCGCATATGTTGGTACAGTGCGCTACAACAAAACATTCATTCCACAGGAGTTCAAGAAGAACCCGAGGCGCACCATCAATAGTACATTATTTGGGTTCAACGAAGGGGATATAGCGTTATGCTCATACGTGCCGAAAAAAAATAAAGTGGTGAACGTGCTCTCCACAATGCACTACACTTGCTGCGTTGACGAGCAAACCGAGAAGCGGAAGCCCTATGCCATATTAGATTACAACGCCAACAAATGCGGCGTTGATACCATGGATCAAATGCTAGGCACTTACAGCTGCAAAAGAGCAACACAACGATGGCCGTTGGCCATGTTTTATAATATGCTGGACGTCGCTGCATTGGCTGCTTTTACGATTTACAACGAAATGAAGCCTATAAAAAGGAGTGACAGATGGCGGTCGTTCTTGTTACTGCTAACGAAACAATTGGCCACACCAAATATCGAAGAACGTCCCCTGAACAACCATATAATCTCATATCCAAGGATACGCAATCCAATGGAAGCATTCGATGTCAGGGTAAGAAAAACATCTTCAAATTCAAGAATAGAATATATATTTATTTGTTTTTTATTTTTCTTTTCATTTCAGGTATTACCAAGACCGATGGAAGGCAATGCACCGTCGTTTGCGGCTAGGTCAAGTAGACCGTCATGTCACCTTTGCCGTTCTGAGTACGGGCAGCAGCGGAAAACGCGGGCATACTGCTTCGGCTGCGGCAACGCTGTTTGCGGAGAACATAGCACACTTTTACATCGCTGCAACACTTGTGCACAGGGCGGGGGACAAGAAGTACACGCTCAACAACAATAATTTTTAAACTTTTTTATAATAGTCTTAAGAAAATTCAAGCAAAAAAAAAATTAAAAAAATTTAAACAATTATTTTTGTATGTAGAATTTAGTTATACACAATAGAAACAAAAAAAATATTTTATTTATTTTATTTCATATAAAAAAAAATTTTTATATGAAATAAACATGATTTACAAAAAAGGTCCGTAGGGACCTTTTCACACGGCCGTGAAGTTCAGAACTGTCACTCATCGTAGGGTTAACAACAATCTGTATTTGAAATTTTCAAACACCCCAAAAATCATGAGTTACGGGTAAAAACCCGTTTTTTATCAAACCTCTAACTAAATTGAGTATCAACTGATTTTAAATGTATAAACGGATTTAGAAAGAAGGCCCTAAGAACTTTTGGACAATATATATTTTATTTCAGTGAATTTCTGATGTACATTCGTATGTGTGTATTAAGAGTTATTAAATATTTATTAGAATAGTTTTTGTTAAAACACTACCTGCATGATGTTTTTCTCGATCTATTTATGCGCTATATGTGTATTTAAGTTTCCAGGATGCTGAAAGTATAATTTAATAGACTGTATATTAACACAAATTATAAAATTGATACAACAGTGATAGCTAATTTTTAATATGGCTAGCAAAAACCCAAGATATAATCATGATTAACTTACACAGAAATAATTTTTCACAAAAACTTTGTTATATGAGATCAAAAAAGTAAACTTACAAATATTCAGACTTAAAGCCTGGTACGGAGTTCATACGGAATTTCAGGTTCTCATACACACTGTATGTAAAAAAAATTACGAAAATTCACGATGATAAATTTCCTAAAGGAATTTCCATTTGATAGTACGGACTTTAAGAGAAAAGTAACGGAATTTTGAAATTAGTTGCCTATCTTAGGGATATATAAACATAAGTGGAGACTTTTTTCAGTCAACTGAAACAAAAATTAATGTTCAAACAATTGTTTGGTTACGGAATTTTTGACATTTCTAATTTTCATCAAATTGTAATTAATTTCTAATGTTTTTGTGCATTTCGTGAATATCCGTAATTTTTATAGCTATTGCTATTTATGGCGAGATACAAGGGTTAAAAAATAATTTTCGTAACAAAATTAATCGACAATATTACAGTTATAAATTTATTTTTGTTTTGATTTCTTTGTACTTAAAAGCAGCGTACGAAAATAAACGAAGCAAATTGTTTGAATTTGTTTTCTCTGGTTCTTTGAAATGAGTGAAAAAAAACAAAACAGCAACAATGAGAAACATCGCTCAGTTTGTTTTTGTATTATTTTTTGCAAATAAGCACAAGCCAGAGAACATTGCCGATCGACTGTAAGACGAATAACAGCCGCCGCCGGCAACAAACAATATATTCATTTAATCGTGCTCCGCTAGATGGGCTATAAATGGAAACGTTTTGAAATATTTTCGGCGAATTTGACATCATCATATAATATAATTTTATTGCATTGTATTGCATTAAGTTTGTTTTATACTATGTTCACACTAATTTTTTTAAACATGTTAAATACATCGTCAGCTGGTTTCTGGCTTGCGGCACAGTATATTCAAAATACATTATGTCTGCAGCAAACCAGAAACCAAACGACGACATTTTCACAATTATGTTTAAGACGAGTTTTCTAAGAACCAAAGTTTTTTAAGAACTAAACACAACCGTTCATATTATATTTGAGATGTTTAAGGTTTTGTCAATAAAAAATTGTAAATTATTGTATTGTAAAAAATTACGAATAATTATGCTTTTCAAACAACAAATGTTTTTGTAAATAATTGCGTATTTTTTAAGTAATTACTTGCTAACCAAATAATTTATCAAGTGCCGCCATTTAATAACAAAACAAAGGTGCCAGAGTTATCAAAAAACGGACTGAACATACTCTAATTAAGTGTTTAAGGAAGTGCTTAAATCTTAAATAATTCATTTGAGATGTTTAACAAAACACTTCATTTCAAAATCATCGTGTTTAAGCTCTTAAACACGAATGAGGCGTTAAAAACGTTTAAAAACATAAGTGTGAACATAGTATTATATAGCTAAGTAGCAATTGCTATAACCGGGTGTCCTAAGACACCTCTCTCCTTTTTTTTACATATAGTTTGTATGAGAACCTGAAATTCCGTATGAACTCTGCACCAGGTTATATATTGAAAAAGATTTTTGTATAGTTATGCTATTAATTGTGCGATACAGAAGTTCGGACTTGATTTTTGTAAACAAAATAGTCGACAACTTCAATGTATTTTGAATAAAAAAGATTATTTTACTAATTAAGTAAAATAATAACAATTTTGGGATTATTAGTGCATGAATAAATGTTAAACTTAAATTGTAGCAATTCCCAAAAATAAAACACTGAAAATCTTTTATTTTATTTCTTTGCCTTAGCACGTTACAAACTTCGTACATTCTGCATGTAACTTATAAGCTAAAAAACTTAAAACTCACGAGATTCTCTATTAATGTTATTTTCTTTAATATCCGTTTTCAGTTTTTGTCAAATATTATTTTGTACTTAATTATTTCTCTTAAAACAAATTTTATGAAATAATTTATACTGTACAGTAATTTTCAACACATTTATGCTCCAGGGATTTTTGTTTTATTGAAAATATTAACAATAGGAGTATAAAATGGATGAATACCCATTTCGAATTTAAGATTTTTGTTAAATATTTTTTGACATTATTTAGATTTTAACACGTTTGTGTTGTATAATTTTTAGCTGTCGTATTACTTTATGCTGTTCCCATCATCGTATACTCTGTTTGGTGATCAATCTTAAATTTTCACCGTTGCTGTCAAAAATACTTTTCCCAAAAGTGAGCATGATTTTTGTGTGAGACTTGATGAGTATGAGTGACATCATCATCCTCTTGTATTCTCAGCTGGCCATCAGATTAACAACTTCAATACTTCGCCCGTATGCTGGGTTGGGATTCCTGTTGAGCGTTGCCATTTGTTGACACTTTACACTAGAAATTACAATGGCTTTTAGAGAACATACAAAATGTAATAAACATGCTTACACACATACACACAACCGTGGATATAGCTTGTGGCTTTTAAATTTTTGATACCTTTTACTACCAGTAGTTTGAGTGCATAAAATTATAGCATAAAATAAAACACAATTTAATCCACTGGGATATACCTACACACATACATACATACATATTTATGTATGTATTTGTATTATTTCAAGTAGAAAGATTCCTGTTTCTGAGCAAATTAACGGCATTTGATTTTTGGTGTAACAAACAAATTATCTTCATATTTGTTATTCATTTTAATTCTGATATATTCTTACCTTACAGCAGACCACTTTTCTGCAGTTCAAAAACTGTTTGTTCAGTAATTTTTAAAGGAGACAAACATGGTGCACAAACTTGTACCTTGTCGCCTCATTCCTCCTAATGTAAGGAAATCAGACGTTTCGAAACAATCAGGAATCCGTTTTTGTGTGACTTTTTTCATTGGCTTAAGTTTTAAGGCTGGGTTAGCCGAACGTTGCTGTTATCGTACTGTACCGTACCGTACTGTTAGCTCGTTTGTTCACTTATAGAACATTTAAAAACGTGCGTACGCTTTACCACTGTGATTGTAGTAAAAACAAGTAAGAGTGCTATATTCGGCTGTGCCGAATCTTATATACCCTTTACCAACGTACGTACATATATAGTATACAGACACATACATACATATTTGTTTTGTGAAAAAATTTATCATTTTTTTAAAGTTTCCATCTTTGGAGGTGTAATTTTCTTTCAGAAGCATAAAATATATTCAATTTATAAAGAAAAAGAAAAAAATTGTTAGACCTATTTAATTTTACATAACACAAAAAGTGTGAGTTTTCCAACCCTGGAGTCATAATTTTGGATTTGTTTGATTATTGATACTAATCTAGTTCTTTAAAAAATACATAAAATATGTTAAGTGATAAAAGCAAAAACGAAATAAGGAAAAACTTAAGGTCAGATTTTGTAAATTCAAACGATTTTTTCGTTTTGAAATTTGTATGGAAAAAATATTTTTTGAAAAGAATTTTCGTTATTTTTCATACAAATTTGAAACGTTTAGAAACAAAATTTTTTACAAAATCTGCTTATTAGTTTCATTTAATTCCTTTAATATTAAAAACTTCAGTAAAGTGCGACTTTGAATCGCGCACGGCTTTTTTGAAGTTTTTTCTTCAGTTTAAACGATTTCTTCAGTTTTGTCGCTTTTTTCTCGTTTTGGCGATTTTTTTCTGTTTTTGGAGGTTTTTTTTATTTTGGTGATTTTTTTCTGTTATTGGGATTTTTTTCATTTTGTACATTTTTCTCATTTTGACGATTTTTTTTCATTTTTGCGATTTTTTTCTGTTTTTGGGTTTTTTCTATTGAGGAGTTTTTTTTCTTTTTTTTCATTTTGGCGACTTTTTTCTGTTTTGTGGGTTTTTTTTCGTTTTGGCGATATTTTTCATTTTGGCGATTTTTTTTCATTTTGGCGATTTTCTTTCATTTTGGCGATTTTTTTTATTAAAGCAATTTTTCCGGTTTTTCGCGATTTATTTTAGTCCTAGAAATTTTTTTTAATATGGCGATTTTTTTCTGTTTTTGGGTTTTTTTTCATTATGGCGTTCTTTCCTGCTTGGGGTTTTTTCATCTTGGAGATTTTTTTTCATTTTGTCGTTTTTTTCCTGTTTTGGGTTTTTTTTCATTTTGGCGATTTTTTCATGTTTTTTTGGGGTATTTTTCGTTTTGGCGATTTTTTTGTTTTTGGCGATTTTTTTCGGTTTGGCGATTTTATAATTCCTTGTTTTTTTAGTTTTACCGTTTTTGAAAATTTCAAGAGTTTTGCTTTTACGGTTTCCAAGATACAGCAAGTTGTCAAAATTGCATAGTCAAAATTGCATTAACTGATGGAACACCCTTTAATTTAAATTTTTTGAAATTTTAGTGTTAATTTTTGTAGTCTGTATAAAAATACACTAACCTTACAAATTTCAAGTGTATATACATATAATTGTATGTATGTATATTACATGGGATTTTAGAATTTTTCGTTGCTCGTTTTGGAACACCCTTTAATTTCCAATTCTCATGTATTTGTTGTTGTAGCGGCCAAAAGTCTACACACTGTGTCCAAATTTCAGGTCTGTAGCTCTTACGGTTCTCGAGAAAATACTAATATAGTTTTAGACATAGTTAATTTTACAGAACACAAAAAGTTAAAGTTTTCCAACCCTGGAAACGTCTTTTTAATTTTTTTTATATTTTTTTTATTTAAAATACCAATTTTAGTCTTACTGAAGTGTAAAATAAATTTATTTATTAAAAAAAAATAAAAATTTGTTTTCGGTAGTTACTTTTATATGGCAAAATATAGTTTACGTTTTCCAGCTCTGCAATCGTCTGCCCGATTTTGCTGAATTTCAATACCAATCTAAGTTGGACCATTTCTGATACATCAGTCCAAGAACGAAGTCTCTAGCTTTTCTGGGAGCTTCGGAAAACCGATTTCACGTACACCGGACGGACAGACGGACGGACGGACGGACGGACAGACGGACATCGCTTATTCGTCATCGCTATTCATAAGGACCCAGAATATATATATATTTTTTTGGTCGCAAATTAAAATTATGGAAATTACACACGGAATGACAAACCTATATATACCCTTTTCCATTTTTGGTAAAGGGTATAAAAAGTACCCAAAATATGTAAATGCTCCTAAATATAAAATTTGCCATCTCTATTTTACAGCAGTTTTTTTTTTTTGAGAAAATCGTCGTTTAACCATAAGCTTTGTTATAACCCTTAAATAGTCCTAGCATTGTACCTCCATACCAATACTCTTTAGTGTCTCAATTTACACATCACATTGCAAATGATATATCGCGGCAGAAAGGAATGACTTCAGGAATATGAAATGGAATATGCTCATAATATATTTTATAGCTATGACTCTTCTTTAGCAATAAATTTTATTTGTATCTTCATTTACTAAACATTAATAGGAACTCGTTACAAGCTGTCAACGAAAGACCATCGATTTGAAACATAACTGTGCTGCGAGCATAATAAATAAAGAACATGATATACATACAAAAATTTAGCAAATATAAAATACATCTTGAGTGGAGATCTTCCTAAAACATGAAATATGCTTAATTGAAAATAAAAATATTTTTGGCTATTTTTTTTACCCAAAAAAAACTTTTCTCAATTTCCAACTCTGGATCCACAATTTTGATTTTTCTGGTTTTTAATACTAACTTATTTATTTCTAAAATATATACAATGTAAATATTATCTAATTGCCAAAGAAATAATTAGTTTTATTAGTTTCCCAACCCTGGAATCATACTTTGAGATATTTCTGATTCCTTATACAAATCTAATTTTTTTAACATAAAATATGTTAAATGAACACAATAATTGGAATTAGGAAATAATTAGTTTTATTTGGTTACATTAATATCAAAAAAAAGTTAAAAATTTTCAGCTCTGGAGTGTGGTTTTTATTTTTCTAATTTTACTATATCAAACTTTCCAACACATAAAATATATTTAATTTATAAGGAAAATGAAAAAAAATTAATTAGACCTAGTTAAATTTTTATATCACAAAAAGCTTAAGTTTCCCAACCCTGGAATAATAATTTTAAGTTTTTCTGATTTCTTACAAAAGTATTTTTCTTTTAAGAATGTAAGATATGTTTAATTTATATATAAAAAGGAAAAACTAGTTCTAGTAAGTTATTTTTTAACAAAAAAGTTAAAGTTTTCAACCCTGGATATATATTTTTGATATACAACTTTTGTTCGTACTGAAACCCAAAATAAGTTTATTAAAAAAATAAAAATATTAGTTTTAGTAAGTTACTTTTATGTGGCAAAATATAGTTAAGGTTTTCCAGCTCTGAAACCGTCTGCTGGATTTTGCTGATTTTCAGTACCAATCTATTTTGTGACATACCAGTCCAAGACCAAAGTCACTAGCTTTTCTGGGAGCTTCGGAAAACCAATTTCAGGTACACCAGACGGACGGACAGACAGACGGACGGATTCGTCTTCCCTATTCATAAGGACCCAGAATATATATATTTTGTGGGTCGCATATGAATATTATGGAAATAACACACGGAATGACATACCTATATATACCCTTTACCATTTTTGGTAAAAAAAAAATAATATAAATTATTGCCCTATTGGAAAACTATATGTAAAATGCAATTAGTAAAGTCAGTTTCAGATTGCCTATATAATACAAGTATTAACACTTTTGTGGAAAATGAAACTTTGACATGCTGAAATGTTATTGTTTTTGAAATCTTTGAAACAGGAATTAGATCAGCGAGGCATCTTAGTCAAGAGTATTAATAGTTGTATTCTAGTCTCAAACAGCCTTAATGACTATCCATTAATCACTATAACATAAGCAAGTGAAATACTTTGTATCAGTATCAATGATTACAATGATTAAGTCATTTCCTGAAGTAAATAGTTCTATATTAAAAAAATTTAAATTCATTTTTTGCCGAAGTAGTGAAAAAAATTTGGAACGTGTAGTGAAAAATTTAAGCTTATAGAAGCTGCAAAAACCTTGAGATGACAATATTTAAATTTATTATAAGTCGAGGCTATTATTGAAACCCTGAAGGAAATATTTTAGGAGAAATGAAATGAAAAATTAAAGACATTTAGACACACTGTGACTCAGGGTATTTAAAAATCGGAGTAGCTGTACTGTAACTTGCTGGTTCTTAACGATAAGTATCCTCCTGGATATTTTTCAAAAATAATGAGAAATAAGCAAGGCAAATTCTTCATAAAATTACATTAAAACCGTATTATAAAAATTTTTACTAATTGCGCTAACAGTCTTTATATGATCTCTTACTGTGTCCTAGCTATATTCTATTTGGGAAATCCCAAACCATGCACTGGAACTACCTTCAACTAATTTTTTTTCTTAATTTGTAGATGCAATTTATGTAATTTATATTAAAGATAAATATTAAATATTACTTTTTTTAATAATTCAGTTAATATTTGCTTCAATTTTTGGAAAAGTTGTACAACTTTGCGGACATGATTAAATTTTCCAGTAAAAATCATTTATTACTTTTTTTTCTCACACAGTGGTTACAATTTTATATACTTGGGCACAAGACACATGCACAATCTATGAAACTATCAAATGAAACAAAAACAAAAAAAAAATAAAAATGCGAAGAAAAAGACCACGTGATGTCGAAGTGTTGACATTAAAACGATCCATCTTCTGGCTGTCAGTTTATATTTTTGAAAAAAGGGACACATTTTAGTTACGGATTCCAGCTATTTCTATTTCTAGTCTGCTATTGAAATATGTATACATGTATGAATGTACATATGTATTTACCAAATGTTGGCTTAAAAAAAACATTTTTTTATTCACATTATTTAATTATTGTATAGACTTTTTAATTAAATTAATATCTACAATTTAAATTAGAAAATAATCTCGATATTTTTGCGGTTTTATAAATTTGTTTTATTTCATTTCATCACAAGTTTCGAGTGTTGAGCTGGAACAATGCTTTTTGTTATAAGAAAATGATACAGCTGAACAAAAATGATCAATAACCTTGAAATTTTGAGGAGTCAACAAAATTTAATTAAACGAATCCAAATCGCACTAAATAATTTATTCAATAAAAATTAAGTTATTCATTAAAATAGTTTAACCATTTAAGTTTGAGCTTGCCTTAACTGGAGGTCTCCACTAGCCATGAACTTGGTATGGGCATCATGTCGAACATCGAAAATGGCTAATGCTATGTTTAGACGACGAATTGAATCACCTGCTTCGCTCTCTGAATCATGTTTATGAAACATGCTGTTTAGACTATGCACTCGTGCTTCGTGTGCAGCGTGCCAATTTAGTGCTTTTCGTACTAGATTTAGAGTTTTTTAATTCATAACAGTGCGGAATTTTTCAAATTGTTGCTTAAAAAAGGCACTAAATTGGTGCTTTTCACCTTTGATTTTAGTGCGTTTTACATATCGAATAAATATTAATTTGTGAAAGTGTGGTGGCTTTATAAGAAATACCAAATAAGAAATTTTCACTTTTCAAAAACTATCTGCTTTCACCTCTTTTAGACATGCAAAGCTTCCTTTGCAGAATGTTAATTCAGCTGGGTGAAATACGAAGGAAGAAAAACTTTATCTTTCATAGTGAGAAAAAATAATATATTTCTAGAAATTACAGTTATAAAATAACTTAATTACAACAATAATATAATTACTAACCACTGAGGGAAGCAATGTATTGCTTTTTTGATAACGAAAGCTTTCAAAAATGCTTCTGAAAAGTACTAACGTAAGGCTCTCAACAAAGTGGACAAAAGTAAAAAAAATGTAAACCAGTAACTTTTGCATCTGAGTACACAAAAACTACACATTATTACTTCTGTAAAATGAATTAGTAAAGCAAAAAATGAATGGCTTTTTGGAAACTGAATGCATTGCTTCTAGCTGGCTTACAAAAATTCTTCTGGGAAGCGGTAATTTTTGCTGGGATGGCGATCAGAAATTTAAGGATACATAAATGGAAAAATTTTCTCAGAACTGATTAATTTTGGATTGAAGTTTATAATTATAGAAATTCAAATAATCATAATCCATTTCTAATACTGTCAATAATTTCTCTAAGACTATTAACATTACCATGTTCAAATGTTGAAGTAGAAATAACTTTTAGCACTTATAACTTTTTTAAAAGTAAGTTGAAAATTCAATAATGATTTTATAAATCAAATTGTTTCATTCATATAAAATACGGTCTAAAAGGAAAAGGCTTATGTTGTTCAGTAACTCGTTTCTGTAATTCTCGCATCGTAAAATTTCTCACATGAAGTGTGAAACACAAAATTCCATCGTTTCTCGATTTGTGAAAAAAAGTGTTTCTGTATTTGAATGTGAAAACAGACAACACTGAATCTGTTTTTACTGGAATATTTCCAGTAATCGAGTGTCAAATGAAAACAAAAGTCACAAAAATATTATTTCAATAACAAAAAAATAATAATTTTCAAGAAAAATAAAATTGAATAATGAACATGAATATAAAGTGAATGTAAAATGCTTGAAATAAGTTTTTTCTAGCAACTGTCTCTATTATAGAAAATTCCACAAAAAAATTCTAAATAAATATAATCATATCGAATCGTTAATAACAATTTTAGTTCAACAATTCGTTGCATATCTTTTCAACTAGTTTATTTTTCATATTTTCACACACAAATTCAAAAATTCACATGTTTTTGTACAATTTAAAATCCGAGACTTGCGAGAAACTATTCACAAAATATTGTTACAGAAACACTTTTTCTCACATCGTTCCAATAATTGCTGGAAATTTGTTTAAATGACAGATAGTTCACACAAAGTAACGATACAGAAACACTTATGTGAGAAAAGCCATTATGTGTTTCAATTTACACTGTTTCCACGATTCCCTTGTTTCATGCGGGAAATTTTACGATGCGAGAAATACAGAAACGAGCTACAGAATGTAACATACTGAACTATGTTCATGTAAAAATTAATTCAGATGAAACACCTAAAATCTAATTGTTTTTTTTAATACACCATAATTGCAGTGTCTTGCGAAATGAACTTCAATTATTTTCCTACTCATGTTCTACTTATAAGCAAAATCGAAATATGGCTCGATATAATTGAAATTATTACAAAAACCTATGAAATGTAGTAAATTTAAAATTGTAGTTAACTTAAATTTTTAATTTCTACTCATTCAATACATATATAATTATCCATGTGGGCTTTCTTTGTATTGAAAATAAATAGATACATAAATATAAAAATATAAATAAAAAATATATTGCATTTAGTGCTTTTTTATGAACACACAGTCATTTTTGCTCTGAAAAAGTTGGCATCACTGTTGGCGTGGCATTTTTTTTATGTATATTCACACATTCATACGTATCATACGCACGTGTATACATGCATACATACTTACATAAATTCGATTCAGTCAAAATCTTGTTTTTGAAGGCATCTCTATATTTTCTTCTTATTTTTCCTTTTTATATTATTCATAACTTAATTAAATTTATTTATATTAAACTCACATCTATGTTTTTTTTTTGGCTTGTTTTCATTTGTTTACAAACACACACATACACATATACCTATTTTGTTTTGATAGCTAGTTCAGATAAAGTGGCGATTAACTGCGATAAATGTTAGAGAAGATACCAATTTTACGTGCTTCGCAAGTAGATTCATATTGAATCTACTAGATTCGCTCTCATAATTTTGTATGGCGAAGCAAAATGATTCGGTCATGATTGGGGCGTGAAGCATGAATAGAGAGCGAAGCACGTACCGTCTAAACATACTATAACGGACACCGCTCATGTCCATGTTTTGTTCATGCTCTGACATCAATGCCCGAGCATATGTCTGAGCAACAATGTTCGCCATGAGCTTCTCAGTCGGTAACCATTTGCAATAGAAAGAAAAGAGACAGAACAAAAGTAGTAAATATTCCATCTTTATTGCACTAGTGCAAAATACTTTGATATGTCTGAACATGGACATCGCACGTATTCACCACAACAAAGAAGTTGACAATTTTTTCACAGTTGCTCTGCCAGCGCATGTTCATGTCATGCCCAAGTCGATGGCTAGTGGAGACGTAGGGTAGGGTTCAATCAGACGTGCCATAACCATAATCATAGAAGAGAGATGTTCGGCCCAAACTTATGGGCAACAGTGTATTTGATTTTAGGTGATGGAGAACGCCATAGCCATTACCATTGAAACCAACTGAATTTTGGTTTTCTTATGCCTAATACCATAGCCTGACTGTGGCACGTCTAACTTAACCCTTAGAAGCTGTCTCTGATGAGGTACACAGAAAAAATATCATCAAAATGCAACCAGCAAAATATATTGTTAATATTTAATTGAGGGTGGCGTTGGCTGAATTAGTTAGCACGTTGACTACAAAACCGAAGGTACTGGGTTCAATCCCTGTATCCAACAGTCATTAAAAACCAACACCACGCATTTTTCTGACGTGCATTTGTGTCCCTTTGTATCAATTGTTGTAGGAAAGTTCAAGTGATGAAGGCATAGTCACTGGTCACTGAACTATACCGACTAATCCTAATGTAACATTAGAGCGCCCTCCTTCGTTTTGTAGCAGAATCATCGGAGAATTAAAATAATCAATAAAATGGCTACAAAAATAACAGCTTCAAAAAATTAATACGCCTCATTGAACATCAGAGGCGCTGCAACACTGCATTATTAAAAACGTGCAAAAATCAGAGTTCTAAAAGAATGAAGCTTTCCTCTATCTCTTCCTTCACCACCTGTCTTCTCTATCACTATCCCTTTCCTAAAGAAGGTAACACCTAGTAATAGTAGTAGGCATTAATTGCCTGAGTGTTATTTCTCTTTAAAAAAAAAAACTAAATTGAAATAACTATATATTTATTTAATATAACATATTAAGTTGTTGGTACAGGTTAGCTCAGATTAGAAAGGGTGGTGCTATACCGCACCTTCACTCGGAGACCCAATTGGGTCCATTGTGATTCCCTTCTATTGCCCATTACTAGGGATAATTATTTATTGTTGGTGCAACAAACACAAAATTTTTTTTCAACAAACTGAACTAATCAAATATTTTGTTACGCATTGCGCAAAAAATCGAAAATATCTGTTAGTTGTTAAATTATATCATAAAGGAATGTGTGGAACAAACATAAGAAATCATGTTCTGAGTGTATTTATTATTTACGTATCTAATAACGATTTGCTCTTTAGCAGCGATGCCAACTATTTATAACCCAAACGCGCTATACCCCTTCTCAAAACGCGCTAGAACGCGCTAAGTTACAGCATTATCAACAATTTATAGTCAAAACGCGCTATTTTCCTACGCGCTAGATGAAATTTTAATAAATACACACATCGAGTATTAGTAAATATGAGTACAATTACTTTTTTAGTAACTCTTTTTCAGATTAAGCAATATTGCTTCTTCGAAATTATATCCTAAATAACTAAAATCATTCAATACAGAATCAGTCTCGCCTTCCAAATATTCGAAATTTTTAGTCTTTGTTTTAATTTTTTTTTGTCAAATAGTGTTGCGATTCAAATGCTTCTTAAAGTACAAAAAGGATAGATGCTTAATAAGTTATATAAATTTTTTGGGTCACGAGTACGAGTACATATTTTTAATTGTGAAATTTCAAAATATTTGCCATTTACAATATTAAAATGCATTTTTAATTCTAACCACAGTGAAGGGAATTTTATTTGCAACATCTGAATCATTAACAAATTTAAACAAAAAGTTAAATTTTGGATATAAGACAAATGTTAAATTTATACAAAAAAAATTTATTTATATCGCTAATTTAGCGATTTTTTTGATTAAACGCGCTAAGACGAAAAAAATCGCGTTTGGCATAGTTAAAACGCGCTAAAACTAGCGCGAAAAGCGCTAAATTGGCATCGCTGCTCTTTAGGGTGCGTACAGAGTAGCCGCTTGTTGCCGAGCCGAGCTGGTTGACGCTTGTTGCGAGAATCAATGCGAGAAAACTTGTACTATACAAATTAGTACAAACAAGCACGAACCGGTCATAGTGGGCGCCGAGCTGGTCAGAGCGCAAAGCTGCTTGATGCGAGAAAACAGTTCCAAAGCGTTTTTCAGCGCTGAAAACATTGTTTAAGTTATTTTGTTATGATTTCAACTTTTTTGGAAAATTTAAAAAAAATTAAAAACAAAAATTTAAGATAAAGTAAATAAAACATGTAATCAAAAAATTAAAAAAAAATAATAAAAACTTCAGTTATTTTCTCAACAGAATAAAATTCAAATCATAATTACTATTTGCTAAGAAACGTTATAAACACAAACACGAATGAACAACAAACCCAAATTCATAAAAACATACATAAAACACAAATAGTTGAGAAAATATCAGCGCTGATTCTCGCATCCACTATGCACACTCAAACTTGTTTCTCGCATGAAAAATTCTCGCAATATGCGTCAACCAGCTCGGCTCGGCAACAAGCGGCTACTCTGTACGCACCCTTAGGTGAGACGTAAGTGCGTTAGTCTACTAGTCCTAGTTTACACTAAGCAAGTCTTATTGCTAAGCTGATTAGTTTGTAGGAGAGAGAGACGAGGGGAAAAGAAACAAGTACTCAGCTTCATGTACTGTCATTACGTTTTGCATTCGTAATGTGAAAAAAGCACACATGCATAAACAAAACTATGCATAAACAAGTAAGAGTGCTATATTCGGCTATGCCGAATCTTTTATAACCTTCAACAAAGTGCGTATATGTAGTATACAGATACATACATAAGTACATACATACATATTTGTTTTGTGATAAATTTTATAATTTTTTGTTATAGTGCAATTTTTAGTAAGTGACCTCTCGCTCTCCGTTTATTTTTCGACTAAAGAATTTGCTTGAGCAAAGATCTTCCTAAAACATGAAATATTTTTAACTGAAAAAAAAAATTATTTTTGGTTATTTTTTTACCCAAATTTTTTTT
The DNA here is from genome assembly GCA_944452675.1 of Tachina lurida. Classification (NCBI taxonomy): domain Eukaryota; kingdom Metazoa; phylum Arthropoda; class Insecta; order Diptera; family Tachinidae; genus Tachina; species Tachina lurida. The sequence continues at coordinate 118,669,137 of OX101752.1, read as the reverse complement.
TCAACTTCCAACTTTGGAATAATTTAAGTTTTTCTGGTTTTAATACGAACAAAAAGTTATTTCTTTCTAAAATATGTGGTTCCGTACGTTCGGTTTTCAGATTTTTTTAATACGGCGTCTTTCGCGGTTTTGGTTTTTTCTTCAGTTTAAACGATTTTTTTAGATATGTCGATTTTTTCACGTTTTGGCGATTTTTACGGTTTTTTGATTTTTTTTCATTTTGGCGATTTTTTTATTTTAGTTTTAGAAATTTTTTTTTAATTGGGCGCTTTCTTTCCGTTTTGGTGATTTTTTTTTTGGTTTTTGTCGGCTTAGCGATTTTATAATTTTGGATTTTTTTTATTTTTACGGACGGTTCAGAGCTGGAAAACTTAAACTTGATTTTGCCATATAAAAGTAATTAGATAACACAAATTTTTAATTTTTTTGCTAAATAATCTTATTTTATATTTCAGTACGACTAAAATTGGTATTTTAAATTAAAAAAATATAAAAACAAGTAAGAGTGCTATATTCGGCTGTGCCGAATATACATATATAGTATACAGACACATACATACATATTTGTTTTGTGAAAAAATTTATAACTTTTTTTCTCTAAAGCAATTAATAGTAAGTGACTTTTCAGTATTTTTCGATTAAAGAATTTGATTCAATTATTTTATTTTCGATATTAGCAATAGTTGAATATTTTACTCTACACTCTGTGGTTAAGATATATTTTACATTCACTCTTATTTCAGTCAACATCGACGTCACGTCAATACATTACCAAAATATTGGGGCTTGTTTACTCGCTCTCGAGATGTTCAAAAACCGTGCTGCTCTTTCATAACTCTAAAATATTCGTAGTATTGCACCTCCATACCAAGTAAACTAACTTCTTTTATATTTTCCCGTGTTTAAAAATTATTGATTTTGCAAAACTGCTTAGTGTCTTGATTTAAAGTTCCATTGCAAATGGTATACATCGTGGTATTATGTAAACGTTTTATTCTTACAGGATTTTTTTGAAATTTGTTCAGCAGAAAGGAAAGGTATCAGGAAAATGAAACGGAACATGTCCTTTAATTTATCTTTAGCGATAAATTTTAGTTGTATCTCCATTTACTAAAAATTGATAGTTATTATGCTGAGAGCACAATAAGGACAAACCTTCGTTTATACTTCAATTAGATTAGATATCCATAAAAAAATTAACCATATATAAAAAATCTTGAGTAATGATTTTCCTAAAACATGAAATCTGTTTAACTGAAAAAAAAATATATTTTTGGTTATTTTTTTTACCGAAACTTTTTTCAATCGCAAACCCTGGAACCATATTTCTGAGTTTCTTAATACTAATTTATTTCTTTATAAAATATAGAATATATTTAATTACAAAAGAAATAATTAGTTTTATATACCAGAAAAAATTTAAGATTTCCAGCTCTGGAGCTATGTATTGTATTTTTCTAATTTCTATGCCAAACTATTTCATTCTAAGTCATAAAGTATTTAAAACTTGTAAACAAAAAGAAAAAACTAACTTGACCTAGTTACTTTTGTAAAACAAACAATAAATTTACCAACCCTGGAATCAACATTTTTTCTAATTTAAAAAATAATAAAGTGTGTTAAGTGAACAAAGAAATAAAAAAAATTAATGTTTTTTGTTGTGTCTAACGTTGGCTATTTTATTTGCATCACAAAAATCAAGAAAACTGACCATAAATAGCCAACGTTAGACACAACAAAAAACATAAACAAACGAAATTGGTCATAAAACATAAACACAAAAAAAATTAATTTTATACTTTAATATCAAAGAAAATTCAAAGTTTCCATCTTTGGAGCTGTAATTTTCATTTTTAAAATTTTATACACCAAACTTTTCTTTCAGGAGAATAAAATATATTCAATTTATAAAGGAAAAGAAAAAAATGTTTAGACCTATTTAATTTTTTCTAATACAAAAAGTGTAAGTTTTCCAACCCTGCAATCATAATTTAGGATTTTTCTAATTCCTTATACCAATCTAGTTCTTTAAAAAATACATACAATATGTTAAGTGAACAAAGCAAAAAAGAAAAAAGAAAAAACTTAGTTTTATTTAGTTACTCTATTATTATTTAGTTCAAAGTTTCCATTCTGGAGCCTTGGTTTTCATTTTTATAATTTTATACGCCAATTTTTTCATTCAGAAGCATAAAATATATTTAATTTATAAAGGAAAAATGAATTATTTAGACCTATTTAATTTTACATAATACACAAAATGTGTAAGTTTTCCATCCCTGGAGTCATAATTTTGGATTATTTGGATTATTTTCTGATTATTGATACCAATCTAGTTTTTTAAAAATTACATAAAATATGTTAAGTGAACGAAGCAAAAACGAAATAAGAAAAAACTTAGTTTCATTTAATTCCTTTAATATTAAAAAATTCATTAAAGTGCGACTTTGACTCGTGCACGAAGGGTTCGGTACATTCGGTTTTGAGCATTTTTTAATGTGGCTTTTTTGCTTTTCTGAAGTTTTTTTTCAGTTTAAACGATTTTTTCAGTTTTGTCGCTTTTTTCTCGTTTTTGGCGATTGTTTTCTGTTTTTAGAGGTGTTTTTCATTTCGGCGATTTTTTCTGTTTTTTTTGGGGTTTTTTCAGTTTGGCGATTTTTTTTCTGTTTTTTTTTTTTGGTTTTTTCGTTTTGGCGATTTTTTTCATTTTGGCGATTTTTTTTAATTTTGGCGATTATCTTTCATTTTGGCGATTTTTTTCCGTTTTAGCAATTTTTCCGGTTTTTCGCGATTTATTTTAGTCTTAGACATTTTTTTTAATTTGGTGCTTTTTTTCGTTTTGGCGATTTTTTTTTTGGTTTTGGCGATTTTATAATTTTGTGATTTTTTAGTTTTACCGTTTTTGAAAATTTCAATAGTTTTGCTCTTACGGTTTCCAAGATACAGCAAGTTGTCAAAATTGCTAGTCAAAATTGCATTAACTGATGGAACACCCTTTAATTTAAATTTTTCTAAATTTAAGTGTTAATTTTTGTAGTCTGTATAAAAATTCACTAAACTTACAAATTTCAAGTGTATATACATGCAATTGTATGTATGTATATTACATGGGATTTTAAAATTTTTCGTTGCTCGTTTTGGAACACCCTTTTATTTCCAATTCTCATGTATTTATTGTTGTAGCGGCCAAAGGTCTAACAACTGTGTCCAAATTTCAGGTCTGTAGCTCTTACGGTTCTCGAGAAAATACCCTGTGACAGACATAGTTAATTTTACATAACACAAAAAGTTAAAGTTTTCCAACCCTGGAAACGACTTTTTATTTTTTTTTATATTTTTATACCCTTTACCAAAAATGGAAGAGGGTATATATAGGTTTGTCATTCCGTGTGTAATTTCCACAATATGCATATGCGACCCATAAAATATATATATTCTGGGTCCTTATGAATAGGGAAGACGAATAAGCGATGTCCGTCTGTCCGTCCGTCCGTCTTTCCGTCCGTCCGTCTGTCCGTCCGTCCGTCCGTCCGTCCGTCCGTCTGGTGTACGTGAAATCGGTTTTCCGAAGCTCCCAGAAAAGCTAGAGACTTCGTTCTTGGACTGGTGTGTCAGAAATGGTCCAAATCGAGCAGACGGTTTCAGAGCTGGAAAACTTAAACCTGATTTTGCCATAGAAAAGTAACTAGATAACACAATTTTTTTTTTGTTACATAAACTTATTCTAAATTTCAGTACGAATAAAACTTGTATTAAAAATATAAAAAAATTAAAAAAATAAAAAAAGGCGTTTCCAGGGTTGGGAACTTTAATTTTTTTGTTATATAAAAATAACCTACTAAAACTAATTTTTCCTTTTTATCTATAAATTCAACATATTTTACATTCTTAAAAGAAAAATATTGGTGTAAGAAATCAGAAAAATCTAAAATTATGATTCCAGGGTTGGGAAACTTACACTTTTTGTGATATATAAAATTAACTAGATCTAATAATTTTTATTTCTAATTTATGTATATATATATATATATATATATATTATGTTTTGGAAAGGAAAGTTTGGTATAGAAAATTAGAAAAATTAAAACCACGGACAGCTCCACAGCTGGAAAATTTAAACTTTTTACGGTCCCGTACACCAAAGGTGAAAAGGAGCCCTATGGTTTTCGTCCGTCTGTCACAAGCTATTTTCTCAAGAACCGTTAGAGCTACGGACAGAGTGTGTAGACCTTTGGTCGCTACAACAAAAAACAAATGAGAATTGGAAATTAAAGGGTGTTCCAAAACGAGCAACGAAAAATATTAAAATCACATGTAATATATATACAATTGTATGTATATACACTTGAAATTTGTAAGGTTAGTGTATTTTTATACAGACTACAACAATTAACACTTAACTTTAAAAAATTTAAATTAAAGGGTGTTCCATCAGTTTATGCAATTTTGACTATATAATTTGGACAACTTGCTGTATCTTTTAAACCAAAAGAGCAAAACTCTTGAAATTTTCAAAAACGGTTAAACTAAAAAGTCAAAAAATTATAAAATCGCCAAACCGAAAAAACCGCAATTTTAGTCGTACTGATATATAAAATAAGTTTATTTAACAAAAAAATAAAAAAATTTTGGTATCTAGTTATTTTTATATGGCAAAATGAAGTTTCAGTTTTCCAGCTCTGAAACCGTCTGCTCGATTTTGCTGATTTTCAATACCAATCTAAGTTGGACCATTTCTGACACACCAGTCCAAGAACGAAGTCTCTAGCTTTTCTGGGAGCTTCGGAAACCCGATTTCACGTACACTAGACGGACGGACGGACGGACGGACGGACAGACGGACATCGCTTATTCGTCTTCGCTATTCATAAGGACCCAGAATATATATATTTTTTTGGTCGCAAATTAATATTATGGAAATTACACACGGAATGACAAACCTATATATACCCTTTTTCATTTTTGGTAATGGGTATAACAACCAAAAATATATTTTTTTTCAGTTAAACAGATTTCATGTTTTAGGAAAATCATTACTCAAGATTTTTTATAAATGGTTAATTTTTTTATGGATATCTAATCTAATTGAAGTATAATAACTATTTTTAGTAAATGGAGATACAACTAAAATTTATCGCTAAAGATAAATTAAAGGACATGTTCCGTTTCATTTTCCTTATACATTTCCTTTCTGCTGAACAAATTTCAAAAAAATCCTGTAAGAATAAAACGTTTACATAATACCACGATGTATACCATTTGCAATGGAACTTTAAATCAAGACACTAAGCAGTTTTGCAAAATCAATAATTTTTAAACACGGGAAAATATAAAACAAGTTAGTTTACTTGGTATGGAGGTGCAATACTAAGAATATTTTAGAGTTATTAAATAGCAGCACGGTTTTGCAACATCTCGAGAGCGAGTAAATAAGCTCCATTTTTTGGTAATGTATTGACGTGACGTCGATGTTGACTGAAATAAGAGTGAATGTGAAATATATCTTAACCACAGAGTGTAGAGTAAAATATTCAACTATTGCTAATATCGAAAATAAAATAATTGAATCAAATTCTTTAATCGAAAAATACTGAAAAGTCACTTACTATTAATTGCTTTAGAGAAAAAAAATTATAAATTTTTTCACAAAACAAATGTGTATGTATGTGTCTGTATACTATATATGTATATGTACGTACGTTGGTAAAGGGTATATAAGATTCGGCACAGCCGAATATAGCACTCTTACTTATTTTTATTTAATGTGCTGTTTGAGATTGTGAATATGTTGTTTTGAATATATTGAAGAAGTTTTATTTTTAAATGAAAGAATTTAAAAATTTAATTGGTTAGATATCTTAGAAAAATTATTAAAATCTGAGGATTCCATTTCTACAACCTTCCTTATTAGGAAAAATAAGTGCGGTTATATTATAGACATTTATTTTATGCATATAATAAAATGACGATGCAAGCCCTTTAGGAAGGTTGAAAACTCTTTGCAAATCAAAACATACAACAATAGAAAAAGGATGCGGTTTTGGCGATGTACATCACAATCCACTTGAAGGCCTTTCGTTTCCATTCTGTGAATATCCTCCGTTGGATTATTTTTTATTAAAAATTGTAAAAGGTCGCATTGGTCTCTTCTAGGCTGCCTAAAGGACAAATTAAAATTGTGTTGAACTGATCGCTACATAAAATTTTCCCAAAACGGTATTGGAGTGTTGTTACAATATATTCGATTTGTTTGGAAATAAAAACTTAACTTTTTTTCGCAAATTGAACTAACGCTGCAGCCACATGTTCAATAAATCGCTTTCAATTTCATCACACATACTGTGTGTCAAAATCTTTGAAATTGATAGCTGTTACACAAATTGATAATCAATTTCATTTTCTAAATGCCACCGACGAAGTAACAACTCAAATTTGTAGCTTCAATGAATGTGTGCTGTGACCAGCTGTTCAAATTGAAAATTTAATTGCCATATAAATGGATAGCTGAATTTGAAAGCAATCTAGTTTTCAATTTAAAAAGTGTGATTGTGTTACAAATTGAGTGGAACTGAAAGGCAAAAATTTAACGTTTGGTCCCCAAGTAAAAAAATGTATTTTATTAGCAAAACAATATTGCCCGTAAATTAGACCTTTTGGGAGAAAAAAAGTTATTACCCTAATGTACACACATGTTAATAATAAGCAAAAGCATACATACGTAGCAAGTGGTTTAACTTGGACAACCTGGCGATCCTAGTGTTACATTGAAGTAACCGTAAAATATAATTTTAATATGTATTCCACAACAGAAAACAATCATTTTTACATTTCTTACAATTTTCTGGAACAATATTGACTTATGCTGAATATCTATCTACATATCTGGCATTTCTTGCGTTGCCATTTTATGCTGACATTTTCAAAAATTGTGCAACGCCGTTCATATTAAGTTTTTTATATGGAAATATTTTTTATATGGAAATATCGAAAATGACAAACGTTGTCACTAGAACACACTATTTATATTACATTATTTTTTTACAAACGTGAGAACATTAATTTTTTTATATCTTTACTAAACTATACTTAATATTTCGTAATATTTCCCTGCAAAAAATTTGGTTCCAAGGTTGGAGATTAAAAAAAGTTTCGGTAAAAACATAACCAAAAATATATTTTTATGCCCTTTACAAAAAATGGAAAAGGGTATATATAGGTTTGTCATTCCGTGTGTAATTTCCATAATATTCATATGCGACCCATAAAATGTATATATTCTGGGTCCTTATGAATAGGGAAGACGAATAAGCGATGTCTGTCTGTCCGTCCGTCCATCTGGTGTACGTGAAATCGGTTTTCCGAAGCTCCCAGAAAAGCTAGAGACGACGTTCTTGGACTGGTGTGTCAGAAATGGTCCAACTTTATTTTTATTTTTATTGAAAATCATCAAAATCGAGCAGACGGTTTCAGAGCTGGAAAACTGTAACTTGATTTTGCCATATAAAAGTAATTAGATAACACAATTTTTTTAATTTTTTTGTTAAATAAACTTATTTTATATTTCAGTACGAATAAAATTTGTATTAAAAATATAAAAAAAATTAAAAAAAAATCAAAAAGGCGTTTCCAGGGTTGGGAACTTTAACTTTTTTGTAATATAAAAATAACCTACTAAAACTAGTTTTTCCCTTTTATATTTTTATTTATAAATATATTTTATATTTTATATAAATATATTTTATGTTTTGGAAAGAAAAGTTGGGTATAGAAGATTTGAAAAATAAAAACCACAGCTGGAAAGTTTAACCTTTTTAGGGTTCCGTACACAAAAGGTGAAAAGGAACCCTATTATTTTCGCTACGCTGTCCGTCTGTATATTACAGGGTATTTTTTAGAGAACCGTAAGAGCTACGGACCTGAAATTTGGACACAGTTTGTAGACCTTTAGCCGCTACAACAACAAATACATGAGAGTTAAAAATTAAAGGGTGTTCCAAAACGAGCAACGAAAAATATTAAAATCACATGTAATATATATACAATTGTATGTATATACACTTGAAATTTGTAAGGTTAGTGTATTTTTATACAGACTACAACAATTAACACTTAACTTTAAAAAATTTAAATTAAAGGGTGTTCCATCAGTTTATGCAATTTTGACTATATAATTTGGACAACTTGCTGTATCTTTTAAACCAAAAGAGCAAAACTCTTGAAATTTTCAAAAACGGTTAAACTAAAAAGTCAAAAAATTATAAAATCGCCAAACCGAAAAAAATCGCAATTTTAGTCGTACTGATATATAAAATAAGTTAATTTAACAAAAAAAATAAAAAAATGTTGTTATCTAGTTACTTTTATATGGCAAAATGAAGTTTCAGTTTTCCAGCTCTGAAACCGTCTGCTCGATTGTGCTTATTTTCAATACCAATCTAAGTTGGACCATTTCTGACACACCAGTCCAAGAACGAAGTCTCTAGCTTTTCTGGGAGCTTCGGAAAACCGATTTCACGTACACCAGACGGACGGACAGACGGACATCGCTTAATCATCTTCCCTATTCATAAGGACCCAGAATATATATATTTTTTTGGTCGCAAATTAATATTATGGAAATTACACACGGAATGACAAACCTATATATACCCTTTTCCATTTTTGATAATGGGTATAACAACCAAAAATATATTTTTTTTTCAGTTAAACAGATTTCATGTTTTAGGAAAATCATTACTCAAGATTTTTTATAAATGGTTAATTTTTTTATGGATATCTAATCTAATTGAAGTATAAACGAAGGTTTGTCCTTATTGTGCTCTCAGCATAATAACTATTAATTTTTAGTAAATGGAGATACAACTAAAATTTATCGCTAAAGATAAATTAAAGGACATGTTCCGTTTCATTTTCCTGATACATTTCCTTTCTGCTGAACAAATTTCAAAAAAATCCTGTAAGAATAAAACGTTTACATAATACCACGATGTATACCATTTGCAATGGAACTTTAAATCAAGACACTAAGCAGTTTTGCAAAATCAATAATTTTTAAACACGGGAAAATATAAGTTAGTTTACTTGGTATGGAGGTGCAATACTAAGAATATTTTAGAGTTATGAAAGAGCAGCACGGTTTTTGAACATCTCGAGAGCGAGTAAACAAGCCCCAATATTTTGGTAATGTATTGACGTGACGTCGATGTTGACTGAAATAAGAGTGAATGTAAAATATATCTTAACCACAGAGTGTAGAGTAAAATATTCAACTATTGCTAATATCGAAAATAAAATAATTGAATCAAATTCTTTAATCGAAAAATACTGAAAAGTCACTTACTATTAATTGCTTTAGAGAAAAAAAATTATAAATTTTTTCACAAAACAAATGTGTATGTATGTGTCTGTATACTATATATGTATATGTACGTACGTTGGTAAAGGGTATATAAGATTCGGCACAGCCGAATATAGCACTCTTACTTATTTTTATTTAATGTGCTGTTTGAGATTGTGAATATGTTGTTTTGAATATATTGAAGAAGTTTTATTTTTAAATGAAAGAATTTAAAAATTTAATTGGTTAGATATCTTAGAAAAATTATTAAAATCTGAGGATTCCATTTCTACAACCTTCCTTATTAGGAAAAATAAGTGCGGTTATATTATAGACATTTATTTTATGCATATAATAAAATGACGATGCAAGCCCTTTAGGAAGGTTGAAAACTCTTTGCAAATCAAAACATACAACAATAGAAAAAGGATGCGGTTTTGGCGATTTACATCACAATCCACTTGAAGGCCTTTCGTTTCCATTCTGTGAATATCCTCCGTTGGATTATTTTTTATTAAAAATTGTAAAAGGTCGCATTGGTCTCTTCTAGGCTGCCTAAAGGACAAATTAAAATTGTGTTGAACTGATCGCTACATAAAATTTTCCCAAAACGGTATTGGAGTGTTGTTACAATATATTCGATTTGTTTGGAAATAAAAACTTAACTTTTTTTCGCAAATTGAACTAACGCTGCAGCCACATGTTCAATAAATCGCTTTCAATTTCATCACACATACTGTGTGTCAAAATCTTTGAAATTGATAGCTGTTACACAAATTGATAATCAATTTCATTTTCTAAATGCCACCGACGAAGTAACAACTCAAATTTGTAGCTTCAATGAATGTGTGCTGTGACCAGCTGTTCAAATTGAAAATTTAATTGCCATATAAATGGATAGCTGAATTTGAAAGCAATCTAGTTTTCAATTTAAAAAGTGTGATTGTGTTACAAATTGAGTGGAACTGAAAGGCAAAAATTTAACGTTTGGTCCCCAAGTAAAAAAATGTATTTTATTAGCAAAACAATATTGCCCGTAAATTAGACCTTTTGGGAGAAAAAAAGTTATTACCCTAATGTACACACATGTTAATAATAAGCAAAAGCATACATACGTAGCAAGTGGTTTAACTTGGACAACCTGGCGATCCTAGTGTTACATTGAAGTAACCGTAAAATATAATTTTAATATGTATTCCACAACAGAAAACAATCATTTTTACATTTCTTACAATTTTCTGGAACAATATTGACTTATGCTGAATATCTATCTACATATCTGGCATTTCTTGCGTTGCCATTTTATGCTGACATTTTCAAAAATTGTGCAACGCCGTTCATATTAAGTTTTTTATATAGAAATATTTTTTATATAGAAATATTTTTTATATGGAAATATCGAAAATGACAAACGTTGTCACTAGAACACACTATTTATATTACATTATTTTTTTACAAACGTGAGAACATTAATTTTTTTATATCTTTACTAAACTATACTTAATATTTCGTAATATTTCCCTGCAAAAAATTTGGTGACAATTGATTCAAACGTACTCGTCCTAGGACTTGAAAAAATGGGAGTGTTACCAAAAGTATGCAGTAAATGGTTATATATTCATATATATATTGTCGTGATGTATAGTCGTGATCTTTTGTCAATTTAATTGGGATTCGGTCTAGTATTATAGTAAAAGGCACTGAACAAGTTCGATGTGGTTGGATCCAGGACCTATCAAACAGTATAAACATAATGTTCATTGTTCCCTCCAATGGTACCGCCAAGCCACTCTGGAACAAGTCCCGTAACTATTCTTAGATATTAACTGGTATTTATAATTTTGAAATATGAGTGCCTCTGTGGCACTCATATTTCAAGCGTGTCATGCCGGAGATTGTCAGTTCGAGTCCCAAAAAATATCTGTTTAAAAATAAATTATAATTACATGTGTAACAATAAAAAAAAATTATAAGTTTTCATTAGTTAAGTGTTGGCATTACATTTTTAAATAATTTATATTATTTCACACCGATTAGGTCCCCATGAAATAGTTCAGTGACAAGTCACAAGGTGCATACAAAGTATCAATTAAGCCCATCCTAGGTCATGCCCACGTAAAAGTGACTGGTACGCTTCATAGGAAGTGGTACAACTCGGACTGGTCCCTATCTTTTGGACACCGATCACGTGACTTGTGTTAGTTCCATTTCCTGCAGGGTTGTAACTATTTTTTTTACAATTATTATGTAAACCAACAAATTTTGTTCGGTTAAACTTAATAGTTAATTTTCTGTTAAATTGTGTTGGTTAAAACTTAATCAATATATTGTAAAGGACGATTAAATCCCACTTCCGGTTAAAGTTCTTTTATTCTTTTAATTATACATTGTAAAAAGTGTCGTTAAACAAAAATTTTAATTATAACTCAGTAGCAAAATGGCCGGATATTTTTGATACAAAATCAGCAAAGTTAAATGAAAAAGTCTAAAAAATCGGCACTTCATTTCGAATGTCACGTTTGCTGATGTGTGTGGAAAAAATAAAAGTTTTTAATAAAATTCGCCATTTTTGGAAATCTAATACTGCAGTCTATGTATTTCATTTCACAAATTTACCTCCAAGAATTTAACAAGTAATGATTTTCTTTAATTACAGTTTAAGGATACATTAATTTAAATTCTCTTAGTTATGAGTCTATAGTTTGGATTTCATCTTCAGAAATAAAATGTGAAAACTGCACTGCAATATTAAAAATTTATACAATTTCGTCGTCCTCTAAGAGATAATAATTGATAGCAAAGCTCTATAAAAAATTAACGCAATTATCCATAAAATTTTAAAATTCAACTTCACATAATTTTGATTTTACCATTAAATGTTTTCTATCACATATTTATTAATTTTTTATTATATACTAAATGAACGTCGCGTGATATCAAATTTGGTTTCATTACATTTTTCAAAGTAATCTGTATCTATTTTGAATTTCAAATGTTTTCTAAAATAGACTTTGCCGTTAAATTTTGTCAGCATTTACTGCAATTTACAGAATTTGTTAAGGCTTTATTATTATTACATTGTTACTGTTGCATTGCCATTGCTGTTCTATGTCCGGTGGTTGGGTCTTCGCTGGTGATCGCTCCCTTTCTTCTGACGTAGTACTTTTCACCTGTCGTGGTACTATGATTGGTCCTTCCGGCTTAACTCGTCGCGGCGTGAATTCTTTTGTGACCTCAGTACTACTGGCGGTAACAACACAAACAAAAAAGAAAACAAATAAGTATCACTACCTACCCTGTTCAGTATTAGAATCCCCGATGGCAGAGTGATGGTGTTGTACACTCTGACGTTGGCCCCCCTACTGGATTGTATCCTTATGGATACTAATCCCCTTAATGGCAACTTCGAAAAAGTTGCTCGAAGCACCCCATTGCAGAGTCTACAACTTCGAAAAGTCCCGAACTATTTAATCTATCTGCTCCTTTTCCCTTTCTTTTTTTAACTTCATTATATTGTACGTCTCGCTTAAGATTGTTTGATAAATAACCATATATGTACATACATACATAAATCACTATTTAGGTGTAAATATGTTAGCATTTCAATTATAATTTATTTTTTTTTTATAAATACCCATTTAAAATAAATATCAAAGAACTCTTGATAATTTCTTCTTTTCTTTATGTTTGCATTTATTTCTCTTGTGCAGATAAAATCCATTTTTACAATTTCCTAATACTACGTTTATAAGCAGGGCTTATTTGCAAATAAAACAGTAAATTGTTGCCATATTATTGTTTTTATTGCGACTTACGAGTACTAATTCAGAGAACTATTCACGATTAACGCACTATTTGCAAATAAAATGCTTCAGGTTGCCACGCTTACAAATGTTTGATAGCAAAAAACAATAAATGGATAAATATTGCAAAAAAAAACATTGATAGAAGCAAATAAAACAAACAATTATTTGATATTTTGTACATTTACACTATTTTTTTTTGTCAACATAATTTTTCTATAGAAGTGCTACCAAGTTTGTGTACTTTTGCTATGCCGTATAAACAGTGAGTTAATTTATTTGCAAATAATTTTATTTGCAAATAGTGCGCGTATAAACGTAGTATAAGTCAATCAAAATTATTATGCCTCAAAATCTAAGAAGTGATATCAGAAAAACCTCATTTTACAACTAAAAATAATCAAATCGCACTGCATTATTTTGTATAAAAATCGGCAAAATGCCGATAAATCATAATATTAAAACTGCTCTGGTGTTGCGTTTTCTAGTATTTCAAATCACAATTGTTCAATTCACAACCTATTGTATTTGTAGTATGTCGTCAAGCTGTACAATAGTTGTAAAATTGTTGTTGGTAATCTTCATATAAACGTTTGCTACAACACCTACAATATTTTAATATATTTATTGAATATCGTGGAATGGCATCAGGAATGGATAAGCTTACAAAATTTGCTAATGTTTTTTAATTATGCTTACCTTAAATTTTCTTTATTAAGTTAATAAAAATTAGTGGAATTGTATATATAAATAAATATTTCAATAGAATTTTGCAACTAATACTGATTTTCTTTTAGTTAAGCAAAACAAATTTTTATATTTTTTGATACCAAAAACAAAAAATTAATTTTCCATCCTTGTTAATGGAATGACAATGGAGAAAGGTCAAATATTTTAAAATTAATTTTTAAGTTATTTTTATTCTTTCTCTTATTCTTTTTAACTGTTCGACGTTTTTTTATGTATTTATATATTAACATATCGCTACCTTAATATAGAAAGGTCCCAACTCGTTTTTTTTTTAAATTGAGTTTATTATCATTATTATATTATTTTGATAGAAAAACATTTACCCGCAGTTTTTAACTTAATATTTAAGTATATATGTAATTAGCTAATTTTTATTAAAAATTAAGTTGTAATTAAATACGATTTAATTTTTTCAGTGGTTAATTAAAGTTCTTATTAAATTACATTGAAAGTACGGCAGCACTGCAAAATTTCCTAGGAACAGCGGTTTAATATAAGCAAAAATAGGTAGGTTATCAACATGTAGAAAATTAAAATTGCATAAAAACTCATTTTATTAAATAAAACGAACATCATAATATATTTTTCTATTACTTTATTCCATGATATGAAACTATCGGCCATGTCACAGAATTCAATTCCGTTCCGAATCGGAATTCAATCCACCCTTTGTAGAAGATTGTGTCTGGGGTTTGCTCCGGCCAGAGCTTGACATTTTGAGGTTTTTTCAATTCCGATTCCGAACGGAATTAAACTCTGTGATATTGTATTGTATGTATATGTTATATATTTATGAAATTTAAACCAAATTCTTTTTAATACGACCACATGATGTTTTGAACACGACCACATAATGTTCATGTGTATGTTTTCTATAAACACACACACACGCATAAAAACAAATGGTACGCTCATAAAACTTAAGTAGTATTTAATTAAACAAGGTCGGAGATTTAATTACTATTTAAATAGGCACTCAAACACACAATTTCATATTTAATTAGAACTTAAAAATAATTACAATTTGCTTACCAACTCAAGAAATGGGCATTACTGTATCGAAAAATGTAAAAATCTCGATTTCAAAAAAATAAGGAGTTAAGGCCTTTCCATATTAAGGTAACGATATGTGAGTATAAGCTGCTTGTCATAGTGGACTTTAAACACCGAAAGTATTTAATCAGTAGCAATATGATTTTTTTTAAATTTGTTGAAAAATTCCACGCGTTTTAAAATATTTCAAACACATTAATATTGTGGAATGCATCCTTAATAAAATTTAAGCTATCGAGCAAGATCTGTTGACAAGTTTCGTAGCATTGTTTTTGGACCAGATTTTTTAAAGTTCAAAAAATATAATTTCGTATTTTTCGGCGTATATGTTAACTTGTAATTTTGGTTATAAAATGTTTGTTTGAGTTTCCGTGGTTTTTATAAATATTATGTCCACTTTAGTTTGTTTGGAAGTAATCGTGCTAAAATGCTTTATTTTGCATTTTTTTTCGTAGTTCAAAAATTTTCGGAATTGTATCGAATAAATTAAACTAAATTTTGAGAATAGTTATAATATACATATCGCACACTAAATCATAAGGAGTCACAGTAAAAAAAAATCCCAGATCTTCGCAAGTGGCAAAAAACCGTTGATGCAAGTGCAAATGTCGCAAGTATCTAACATATAAACTGTTTTGCAAAAGAAGTGTTTGCGGTCGTTAGGGATTTGTTCAGTGAACCGATTTATGAAAAAAAAACCATTGTAATAATTTTGAGTTTTGGCTGTTTACGATTTAGTATGTGATATGAGAAATTATTATTTACCTTTGAACTACTCTACCGGACGTGAAACCCATAGAACAAATAAAAGTTATTATCAATAGCATAGCGCAATAAAAAACACGCGTAAGAGATTTTTTTAAAAAAACTTACAAAATCTCTACTGAATAGGGAAAATTTTCTTCATGAATTTGCAATAAAATCTTAATAAAAAATAAGTCTTATTTAAAACCCAGCTAATTTATAAAATCCATTTTTTAAAAATTTATATATTACCGAACTATATATATATATTAAAGTTTGATTTTTTTGGAAATAAAAATTTATTTTTTTTCTTCAACTAAAAACTTTCTTTTGCCTTTTTTTAGTGCTAAGTACATTTCCATGTAAACTGTTATTTAATCACTTAATATTTACATGAATTTTCTTCCCTTATAACTAAACATTACAAACTATTTTGATTTTATTTTATATATAATTTGAAAATATTTACATTATTAAGATAAGCTTTGAAAGTTTAAAATACACCACATTTCATTAAACTTGTTATCATTATTTACTAGATATATATATATATATATATATATATATATATGTTTATATTTAATGTTGCATAAAGTATTTAAATTATGTATCTCTCATATTTACGTTAACTAACTTAATTGATAATATTCCGGTACAAAATCATTTGCTAAGTTACTTAGAAAATTAAAATCGGATGAACTGTTGGAATTATCTACTAGACCATTAATATTAGCGCCTGGTCCAGAGTGTGGAAAGTTTGAATTGTGGGCGGGTAAACTGGGTGGCTGGACATTGGCAGGATTAGCGAAATTGCTATTAGGACCACTGCTCGGTATGTGAATGTGTGGTGGAGGATCCGTGTCTAAGAGTACATCGCCAGTCATGGGAGTGACAATATGATTATCTGAAAACGGAATATTTTAACTTGTATCAAATTTAGTTTGTTGCGGAATATAATAGTGGTTAAAATAATAATATCAGTAGCAAAATTAGGTATTAGATTTTGTAAAATAACGGTCTTAGGCGTTTTTTATTCTGTATTAACGTCAATTACCACTTTTTAAATGGTGTTTTCTCAATTTTTATTCAAAGTGGTGTAACAGTAAGAATAATGAACCTACCACCAATTGGTTGTTGACTTTGCTGATGGTGAGAAAAAGTTGTATGTTGATTATAGCCGTGGGGGTTATAATGGTGGTCAACAGCGTGGTGTACGTTATGTTGGTGGTGGTGGTGATGATGGTGGTTATTGTAGAATGATTGGTGCATTTGGTTATGATGAGCCGTTGGCAACGCTGGTGGTGGTGGAGGTGGTGGTGGTGGTGCAGCCTCCATATGTATGCCTAAGGCTGTTGCTGTGGCTGAGTTTATATGTGGCATACTGTGCTGGTGCTGCTGTTGTGGTTGTGAGTGTGTATGGTATTCCGTTGCCTGCTGGAAATTAATTTGTTCATAATACGCACTATTGGGGCCTTGAGCTTTAGGGTCATAATAGTTGCCACTTGAATCGAAGTCTCCAGCCAGTTGTTGCTGTTGATGACTTAGTGGTGGACCACCATAATTGCCACCATGTTGAGTGTGCTGGTTGTTGTATGCGTTGTACTCTAACGTTTCACTGGTGTGGTGATTATAGAACGGTTGTTGTGTTTGCTGACTGCTGGTTGTGGTGGAAGGTGGTGGTGGTGGGTGATGGAAAACATTTTGAATTAACTGATGCTTATTTACCACCTCGTTCCCCATTTTGATGTGCGGTGAACTTTGTGCCGCAATTAAAAAGTCCGGTTTTGGGCTAAGGTATTCACCATGTAGTATTTGAAGAGGTGCGTTTTGTAAATGTTGTTGCTGTTGCTGTTGGAGTCTGTGGGCAATTTGTTGTGGTGAACCTGCCGCAGCAAATTCAATATCGTATTTGCCATAATATTCTTGAGTTGTTGTTTGTGGTGGCGCCTGCTGTTGTTGTGGTGATTGCAACTGCTGTTGTGGCTGTTTATTGTTGTAATAATTCGCATAAAATGACGAACTACTCTCGGCCATATTGACAGCATTAGCAGTAACATTTGCATTCTGATAACGACGTTTGCCGACGGTTCCACTGTTGCTATTTGCCGTCGCTTGACTATGTTGGGAAGATGTATCAGAGTCACGTCTGTAACCCGACCCAATACCAACTGAAATGGAAGTATCATAGCCACTGAATTGTGAGATCTTGGTAGACGTTGAAACAATAGATTCCTTTTTAATGTGCTGATCATCTTTTTTCTTGACTTTATTTATGGGACTTTCTTCAGTATCGTCATCTAAACTGCCGCTGCTAGCAACGCTGGAATCAGCACTAACCATATTGGAGCCCGACACTACATTGCTGCCACAATTATTGGATGATATGCCAGACTCTAATGTTGAATTGGGAGTCACTGTGAAAAAGTGGATGGTAGGAATTATCAAGAAACATTATATTGTATAACAAAAACTTACAACTTCCCGCACTGGCATTATTATTCGTAGCACTTGGTGTATTGTTGTTTTGTCCTCTTGAATTTGATGTTGAATCTGGTATATCATCGGAAGGAAGTTCACAGCCTTGACACGATTTCTTTGAATTAGAGTCTAAGCAGAAAAAATTAACTTATTAAGGAATTTTTTATATTCACAAATAAATAGAGCAAATATAATCCGAAAAATATGTGAGCAACATGTATTCATTGCGGTTATTGGTCTAGTATTTACTTTATACAGTCGTGGTAAATATTTTAGTAAATTTACTCACTCTTCAAAAAAAAAACCTTTGCCGGTCTAACTATTTCCTTTGGGATAATTTGAAAGCCACACAAAAGTGTTTGCATATTTCTTTTTTTCGAATACATATCTAAAATATGTATGTTGATGCTTTTGATTTGGGCTGAAAGAGAAGTAATGATTCAGCTTATGCGAGTTCCAAAAATACACGCATATGATAACAACAAAAAAACATCAAAGATCTACTTTTTTGAACTGACAGTGATTGATACGCTTATGTATCATTTGCTCTGTTTTTCCTTTAAATAAATTTGTTAAATTAAAGGTGGTAACTTTAAGTTTAGTGGTTTATAATAATTTTTTCTTGGATCATTTACAAATTGTTTTCAAAAATATAATATATAATAAACGAAAATTTTTGTCCACAATTATTTCTTGTTAAGAGTATTTTGTTCAATATGGCCAAATAGTAGCTATATATGTCTGTTATATAATTTTTAGGAATGAGTTTTACCAAAAAAAAAATTATTGCTATCAGGGAAACCAGAAATAGAAATTGTAATTTTTTTTTTGTGTGAGACGTATGGAAGCAGCCAAATGATATTTGCAAGTTCCTGAGATAATAACAAGAATAAGAGTTTTCGTCAGTCATGAATCTTGTTTGTGCATTTTTTTCATTGAGAAGTTGCTTTAAAATTTTAGGTGCCTTCCAAAAATATCGACTAAAGAGAAAACAATTAGTAGAATCACTTGAAATTAAATTTCCATATGCTACCTGTTACATGCCTAAATGTTCCCTTTCTTCCATATAGATTAGAGTGGGTCGATTAGTTCGTGTGTGAAAAAAGCAACAGGCGTCTAGCAAAAATTAAATCTACACAAAATTCTAACAATATTACCTTAAGAAACTAGCGGTCCTATGTATAAGCAAAAATTGGCATGAAGTTAGCATAAGTAGCAAAATTTGACATGATCTTAAGGAGTTTTGCCATGAAACTTCATATTATAAATCATGGTTGGACTTAGAGCTGGGTTAAAATTAGGTAATGCGACCACTTTTAATGTCAAATTGTATGGAGGAACTCGTTATCAACTTATTCAATTTCGTCACTTATGCTAACTTCATGCCAATTTTTTGCTTATACTTAGGGCCGTAGGTGTCTAAAATCAAAATTTAGCTCCCGCCGAGAGGCATCAAAATTTAAGCTTTTCTTTGGGTAAAAACATTTATAGCAAACTAACAAAAATAAAATATTGAAAATATTCGCTTCCGATTTTGCTGAAATTTTGTACGAATGATGCCTCTGGCATAGCTACCGTTAGCGCGAAATCTTGAATCATTACAAGTTCTAGTTTGCGAAAATTTCGCAAAAACCGACCTTACAAAATTATGTATATATTTAAAATTACTTAATTTAGATGTTACATTGAGGTGTCATGTTAAAAACAGAAAATGTCCTTTCAAATTGTATCTGTTGTAAGTTTGGTTTCCGATCTTCAGAGGTGAAACTTTACTGGCTTAATATTCCCGGATAATTTTCTCGAAAAATGGTATTTTTAAAATTCTAAAAAAATTCCAAAAATATATATAAAAATATATTAATAACTTCTTATCTCTACTGTGGCCAAGTTTAAATTTTGAATTCGCAATAGTTCATGAATAATTGAGAAAAATATCTGATATCTTTAAAAGTAATGAGTTTTTCCAATCGAATTACTGCTCATTGCAGCCACTTTGTCAAGAAACAACTCTTTTCAATCTGCCGAACGTCCTTCCCCAAGTTCAACTATTAATAGTTCTTTCATTAAAAATTACTTGTATAAGCCTATTAGTAGTTTTCCAGCCTCAGGTAATTTTTTAAATAATTTTTAGGCAATTTTTCAAACATATTTATTAAATCTATAAGCAACATTCAACAGGCGCGATATCATTAGCTAAAAACGAAATCAATACAATGCATTGTTCCTCTCAATCGGGAAAATCCAGTCGAAAGAAAATGAAAACCGTCTAAATGTGATGCTATAAAACTACGGAAACTAGAACGCGAAAAAATAAAGAAAGAAGATGAAAAGACATGGGCAACGTCTAAAAAAATTTACAAGAACAATTGTGCGGTACCTGCGACGAAAAATTAGACATTGATACTGACGGTGAAGATTTAAAATCGTAATGACGGTTCTTGTCCTAAAGGTTTTCACATCAAGTGCACTGCTTTGAAAAGCGAGCAATACAATGCAGTGATTGAAATCGATTTCTTTTGCAATGACTGCAGCAAATAAGTTCCTAACAAATTTACATATGTATGGATTTTTTATTATTAGATATTTATATTCTCTGTTTTATTTTTTAACAGATCTTATGATACAAATAGGAACTGAATTGAATACAAATCTCTCAACTAAGTACGTATAATTTTTAATCCATTTGTAATAAATACTAATGCGATTACATTTAAAATAAGCTGAATTCTAAACATTTTAATTTTATAGATATAAATAAATAACTATGTACTTATATGAATTTGTTTAAATATTTAACTTATTATTGGAATCAAAAATATTATACCGATAATAGGACAATTACATGCCGAATATTGGAAAGTATGCGCCGACCATGGTATACATTTTATAAAATGTATATTATTTTTTTAATTTTAGTAAATTTTTAAAATAATTTTATACCTTTTCCAAAAAGGAATTTCTTCAAAAAGTACCTTTTTCTAAAAAAATCTTATTTTCAAAAAAAAAAAAACCTTTCCAAAAAAGTACTCTCTTCAAAAAGTACCTTTTTCAAAAAAATACCTTTTCCTGAATAAGACTTTTTCCAAAAAGTACCTTTTTCTAAAAAGGACTTTTCCAAAAAAAGAGTACTTTTTCAAGAAGTACTTTCTTCAAAAGGTACCTTTTACAAAAACCGCTTTTTGAGGAAATTACCTTTTTCGATAAGCTACCCTTTCAAAAAAGTATTGCATCTGGAACACGGATGGAAATCATGGTACAATTTTACTTTTTATGGTACATTTTTGACCTCGTTGGTACCGTGGTACTACCGCTAGTTACTTGGTACAATTTAAAAATACCAATGTTTCACTATATCGTCGGTTTGTTTCTGGTTTGCTGCACATTATATACAAAATACATTATTTCTGCAGCAAACCAATCGATGACATGGTAACATTAATTTTACCTATGTTGTCTTTAATTTTTTTGTGTGCGTTTTATTTACAAAGCCGATCTCTAACAAGTGTTATCTACGAATGTACCCTTATGAATGTAATATTTATTATTTTTTTATGTTATTTTTAATTTTTTATACTGAATTCTAATACACATTTTTGTTAAGTTTCTGTTTTTATTGTTTATTTCTGATTTTTTTACGTTAACGCTCTTATTAATAAATATTAAAAAATGGTACCGTTATGGTCCAAAAAGTACATTTTGTTTTCACAGTTGGTACAAAATCCAAGAAGTCATTATCCTTCCCTGATCTGGAAAGTATTTTCTTTCAAACATCTTTTTTTTTTTTGCTTAGAAGTACTTTTCTTAAATAAGTATTTTTTCCTAAAAAGTACTTTTTTAAAACATGGATTTTTTAAACTACCTTTTTAAGTCTATAACGTTTCTTTCATTCTTACATTGGAAGAGTACTCTTTTTCCAAAAAGAATATTAAAAAAAATATTTATTTAACAAGTACTTTTTTTCGAAAAGTACCTTTTTTGAAAAGTTCCAAATTAACATTCAAAGTAACCATTAATGCCAACAATGAACAACACACTATATAACGTAATTATAATTAATTCAGATTTAAAATGTTTCAATTATATGAATTCTCCGGAATTTTAAATTTTTAACACCGTTTCCCGCGTTTACACCATTGAGTACCTTTTTGGCCCCTTCGAAAAAACTTAAATTTTATTACCTCAGCTTCTACTGAGCGATTGGAAGCAATAGCAAATTATTTTTACATGTATGTACACTTCACTGCACATGAATAGGTGCAGTGTTCTACCAATCTATTTGAGATCGCTGCTCTCAAGATAATTAATGGAAAGGATTGTTTTGTACTTTTTATTAAAGATTTTACAGTTGAGAAAAAGAATGTATACAAAGAAAAGTCGAAAAAGTTCCGTTAGAATTAATCTGGGCTTCTATTTATAATTTGTGAAGAAAAATGTGAATTATTTTTGTGCCACTTGAATAGGTGCAGTGATAAAAAAAGTGGTTGTATGGTCATTTGCGTAAATTTTAACTACAAAATAGCTGAGCATTTTTTTAAAACAAACATCAAAAATAGTTTGCTATCAGTTTTAATTGAAAATTGGCCGTGGTAAATCATTTACGGTGAAAGAGAAGGTGAAAATTGATGCCTATGATGATCAAGGTCTGTCCGGCCGTGAAAGTTCTTTGAAAATCATAGTATACACGACAGTATTAAAGTAAGAGCACACTAATAGAAAAATGACGTTCAAAATTTAAGAACAAAATTCTTGAATTTAGATTGCAGAAATCTTAATAATTCAATCTTGAAATTTGGTCAGTAAGATTGACGTTCTCAAATTTAAGTATAAATTCTTACAGCCTGTTTGTGTAAGACGTTTACGTTAGAAATCTTGACGTTTTTGTAATAGATTAACGGAAATTTGTACAAGTTTTCTTTAAGATATTACAGAAACGTCAAGATTTCCATCGGCCACGTCTTACACAAACAGCCTGTTAGTTTATAGAATGAATTCTTAAAATCAAGAAAGTGCACTTAAACTTTAACAGCCTTATTTATAAAGCTTATTAAGGCCTTATAAAGGCTTAATAAGAAAAACATTTTATGATAATTTGTTTGAAAAACCCTTTTTAAATCCTTAATAATTTTTATAAATAAGGCTGTAAGAACGCAATCTTAAAATCAAGAACGTAATTTTAATTTTAAGATTATACGACTATTCTGAATTTTTTTAGAATATGATCTTAATTTAAGATCTTGAATCCGATCATAAAATAAGATTTTATTCAAGATAACAATCTGAAATTCGATCGTAAAAAATTCTTGAATCAAAAATTTTCTCATTTAACAGACTATTAAGATTGAAACGATTTGACTTCGAGCGTAAGATCCTGACTTTAGCATGTTTTTTCCCTTAGCGCAGTCATATCATTGCTGAAACACTATGTAAGCAAACTTTCAAATGATTTCTCTTACACTTTGTGATCAATTCATTCTGTGTTAGGAATAGGAAAGCCGCAACATTTTTTTTATTGTTAGAGTGTCATAAAAACTTTATTTCTTTTCACTTACTACTATCAGACTGATCATCATCACCTTTTGGGCTGTCCTTGTTGTCTTCATCGTCAGTTTTTGAAAGAGTTTGACGTTTGTGCTTCATACGGCGGTTCTGAAACCAAACTTTTACCTGCAAAAAACAAACACCAAGAAGTCCAAAAAGTAATTAACTCAAGCAAGAAATTAAGTTAATTAAAAAATTCCAAAGTATTTAAGTAGAAAATTCAAAATTTAATTAAATTGGAAAAAAGTAGCAGTTTTTGCAAAATTAGTTTTCATTTCTCTCGTTTGATTTTAATTTCCTTAAACTGAAGGAGAATCATTATTTAATAAGCACTTGAACAAATAACAGCAACAAAATTTTAGAATATGTTTAAATGGAGAGGGAACTCACCTGTCGTTCGGTTAAATCTAAACTGGCAGCAATTTCAATTCTTCTTGGCCGGCATAAATATTTATTGAAATGAAATTCTTTTTCCAATTCCAGCAGCTGGGTGTTTGTATAAGCAGTTCGCAAACGTCTTGGCAAGCCATTCTCTGGAACGAATTCAGCTGCAATTGAAAATTGCATTTCCTTGATACTTGAATAAATGAGATTTTGAGCCAACACATAAACACACACTAAAACTCACGCACACACAGCAACATTTAATGGACAATTTCCACTTTATATTAGATCTTGTTTTTATCTTGATTGTTTTTCATTTTATATATAAATTATTTATGCAACATGCCACATTTTAAATAAGAAGTCGTACCACTACAAAGTTTAATAAAAACTACTTTCTATTTAATCGAAACTTTGTTGGCAGGACTGTTGTGGTCCGTTGCCACTTGAGGCATTGAAAGGTGGCATTTATAAGTTGTGGCTCTGTATTGGTGGTGGTTGTAATGGTGCTCATGTTGCTAAGAAATATTGCATTCATTTTGTACTTTTTTCATACATTTTATGGAAAAAAATAGGGTGGAATTATATTAACATTTTAAATTAAAATTAAAGGAAATAACACAAAAAAAAATGTAAGTAATCTTATAAGAATTAATCCAAGCGTAAAAGACGCAACTGGAAGTTGCTTTAAATATTTCGCTCAAAATTTTAAAACAAGTTCTTAATGTATCTTATTTCTAGATGTACTCATATACACAAATAACCATCATCCATCAGCATGTCACTAAGCATAACTAATTTTTATTTTTAGCATAAGCGAAAACTATAGAATTCTATTAACACTAATCCCTCGTTCTGCAAGCCAACATGCGGAGCTAAGAATTTAAAGAAAACACAATGAGTTAGTTATTGGATCGATTTAAGCAAAAAAAAGCCTCCAGGGAAATCAATAAGATCCTGAACTTGTAATCCGACAGTAGTGCAAATTTGGATAACTTCTATTGATTTTTTGCATAGAGTTGTCATTGCAAGAAGTTCTCTTTTTTCATACGTATTCAGTGAATCCGAAGTCATGTTCATGATGTTGAGTAAATCTGATGTTTCGTGTGTGCTTTTTTTTTCTTTTCCTAAATTTCTTTTGCATCAATATATTTTATATCAATAAAAATCTAATACTTCATAACATTGATTGCATTTTACTAAAAAATTAAGACTATCGTAACTGTTTGCGAAAACTACAAGTGATCTTCAATTTTGCATAAGTGAAATAGCTTCTTAATTAATTATCGGGGTGTTTTTAATAATCAATTCATGAAAAGTCAAAAATAAACAAACATATATTGATATATTGGAAGTAAGGAAAAAGTAGTTCCTAAATAATTACTTCAAATTTTTTTCACTGGTGACATTAAATGGTCAACTTATTCCTGCATTTTTGTAATGATAAAATTTTTGAAGTCGTATGTGTTGTCTAATCGTATTGTACATATATTCGTTGTTAGTAAATTTTAAAATGTGTTCTTGTTATACGATTGAATTGGCTGCAAGCCAGGTCTGGGAATATTCTATTTGTTAGAATAATTTGTAAAAATCTTTTTAATACGGTAACTAACACCAGCAAATAATTTCTTTTTAATGATGAATATACAATTTTAATTCATTTCAATTTAATATTTAAACTAGTTAAATCAAAACTACTTATCACCAAAAAGTAGTTGAGTATGTCGCATCATTCAAATTCCCATACCTTCCAATTAAAACGATAAATCATACGACGGAGCTTCTGCATTGAACAAATATATGTATGCAGTATATTATTTTTATTTATTGATATCAAAGAACTGATGAAAAACCTTTATTAAACAGTTGTGTTGAATCCATAATTAACAAATTTGTAACCGATTATATATAAACATTGACTGCGGTATTCAGAAAAAATAATTTTTGGTTTACGAAAGGTTTACAAAAAAATGTTATATCTAAATTTGTTTGTTAAACGTTTTATAAAACAAAATTATTTTTTTCGGAGCAAAGCCTTGATTATTTAAAAAATTAATTGACCAGTTAAAACAAATTTATACTTGAATAAATAAAGATTTTCTAAACAGATGCAGTTTAATAAAAAAAATATTATTATATGTATTACCTATAGTGTTGTGTGAAGTCGGTGGCAAGAAGGTTGGTAACGCATGTCTATGTATGTACGCAAGTGTAAGGTATCCCAGCTTGTTTCTCCACCGACTTAGCTTAGGTTAGCAGGCTGCTGGTAAGGAAGGGTGAAATTAAGAGTCCAGCTCACTTGGGTCCAATACAATGATCCCTTTGTATTACCTGTGAGTTGAAGAGAAGTTAGTGAGAGAGGGTGATAGGGAAGGCATTGAGATAAAGAGGACAGGTGGTGAAGGAAGAGATATAGGAAAGCTTAATTATTTTACAACTATGCTTTTAGCACGATCTTTTAATACTGTAGTGTTGCAGCGCCTCTGGTGTCAATGAGGCGTATTAAATTTTCTAAGCAGTGTTTGTTTCTACTACAAAGTATTGACGAAGGAGCGCGTTCTGATGTTACATTAGGTTTAGCATCCACTGAAGCCGTTGTAGTTCAGTGACCAGTGTCTATGACTTCAGCACTAGAATTTTTACTACAAAAACTGATGCAAAAGGACACTAATTTACATCAGAAAAATGCAAGGTGTTGTTATTTAATGACTATTGGAGACCAGGGTCGAACCCAAGACCTTCCATCCACCCTCGTCAAAACCCACTGACTTAAAAGATATAACAATAAAACATGCTATATCGTTTTTTTGCTGGGCTTCTGTCATAGCAACAACGTAAAACCTAGATCCCACTATTCCACAAAGTCATAAGTAATAAGCCAAAAAGGAATTGGTAATAAAGCCTTAAAAACTTATTCCGGAATAAATTGAGAAGTCAGGCCATATTGGTTTATTAATTATGACCTCATTGCAGTGAGCCGGCGAAAATAGGTACATTGCATCTACATATATTGGGATCTGAGCTTAACACATGTGAATTATGCTAAATTTTAATGACCGTGATCACGTCCACTTTCCTTTGTAAAAAATTGAGCTATCTTTAGAGCCTAAACTATTTTAAATGCTGCATAGGGATCAGTTTCGTGAAAGTACATTACATAAAACTGAATAGTTTTGGGCTCTGGGTGATTAAGAGGCGTGAGCCGATCCACTCTTTTAAGCAATATTGTGTGTGCCACGTTTCGTTGGAATCGACTGGGTACACAGATAATGGTAGTATCATTACTAACTTTTTTAAGTGCAAGACCACGATTTTATAAGAGTTCAAATTTGTGCCCAGTTCCTGCAACGCAATATCTAATTTTAATGAACTTGTTTCTTCCCACTTTTCCAAATGGATTTTTAATTGCAAAAGCATAACATGTGTACCAGGTTTCGTAGAAATCGGAAAGGTACTAGTACATAAAATTATAGAACAAAATTTATTGCTCGTTGTTTGCCAACTTCTTTGATAATGGGATGAAACAGCTGCTATATCTTGAAAATTTTCATGTTTTAAATCGGTTACCAAAACAACATGAGTAATAGCATGTTCATACGGACAGCAATTATCGAGGTTCGCTCTCTCATTCACGGTTCGCGGTCGAATCTTGATTGAATCAACATGGTTCGCCATACAAATTTTTGAGAGCGAACCAACTTGGTTCATTTTGAACCTTGCTTCGAACCATGAAGAAATTGCTATCATCACTAGTTTTGATAACATATTATCGCCAATTTATCTGAACTAGCTATCAAAACAAAATGAGTACACACGTACACATACACATGTATACATTTTTAAACAAAAAAAAACAAACCAAAAAAATGGATGCTTGTATGAATTAATAATATTAGAACACATTTTATTAATTATTTTTGCTTAATTTGTTTATCTACTGTAAAAAAGCAAGTAACACAGAATATAAAACGCGTATTAACCACGTATCAACTATTCATGTATGTATGTGTGCATGTATGTATATACATGAAAACAGTGATGGCAATTTTTGATACACAAAGCGCGTAAACATTTTTTGAAAAAAGGGCTAAAATGAAAAATATACCTTTAGCGCAAAATAAAGTCAAATTTTTTGAATAAGCGCGAAAAGGGGCTAGTTTTAAAATGTTTCTGTTTTAAATCAAAACATCAAACATTTTTAGAAAATAAATATGTGAAATTTATTTAAATTAATTTATTAGAAAATAAATATGTGACTATCATAAGATCAACACATACATAAGAACATCAGCTCGAGATATTACATTTTAATAAGGTATGTACTAGTGATGTAACGAATGTCAATTTTTGATATTCGCGAATACGAATATTTGAAACGATATTCACGAATGCGAATACGAATATAATATATGAAATTTATAGATATTAAATTGGAGTTCTATTTACGTCTGCAATATGAAATATTAAAACATTGTTATGAAAAAGGACTTCATACTCCTGTTGGCGTACTTTGAAGTTAATAAAAACTAGCCAAAATTTTAATGATCGTCATTAAATAATATTTAAAAATGATACAAAGCACGAATTTCTATAAAAAATTTAATGGATTTGTATAAACTAATATTTTTAGCCATTTATTTAAATTTCGTTTAGGATTTATGCATTTATTTATTTAATTTTTTTGAAAAAATATTCGTATTCGAGCACAAAAAATTCGAAGAAATAGCAGATTATTCTATATTATTCTTCTTTTTTAAATTGGTTATCTAGCAAAATAAAATGAGTTAAAATTCGATATTGCTAAATTAAAGGAAGAAAAAGTTCACAGACTAAAATCTAGCCATATTGAACAAAAAGAAAAAGGGGCTAAAGGGCTGAAATATACAGGCCTGTCACAGAAACCAAATTCGATCGAAATGATTTCAATTCCGTAATTAGCTTCTGCAGAAAATGAAAAACGAAGAATTTGCTCGATGAGTAATGCTCGGAATTGTAATTTTCTCTATGTGAAAGTTCAAAAATATGTTTGAAACAACTTTATTTCAACAAAGAAAAATGCTTTTCAACCATTTATTTAAAATATGTTTGTTTTATTTAACTTTTTTTACATATTTAAGATATTTTCTTTCTTTTCTGTCAAATAAAATTAAATAAAACTTTGACACATACACTACGTTTGGATATGAAAGTGGATCTGAAGCAATTTTCCGCCAAAATCTTGACTGCTCTGGGCATCCAAAACCGCAGTTATTGCAATTACAGACATTTTATGTAAACAATTTTTAAATTTGGTTCACTTCAATAAAAAAAATTGATCCTTTGGTATGTTGTTGCTCTTCTAATAAGAGCAACAATGTGTTTTTTTTGCCCAATATTTCCACATTTAAATTGAAAACAATCGATCTGACGTTTCTTCGGAATGAACAAATCGATCGAAATCTGAAGAAAGTAAAACAAAATCGATCGAAATGAAAATTCGTAATTGTAAAAATTGGGGCCACGTTTTTTTTCGCGTTTTGAGTGACTGAAAATGCGTTAAATCCAGCCCAAAAATTTCTAAGTTGGCATCACTGTGTCAAAAATATTTGTCAAAATGAACCACGAATGTTGTCGTCTGAACACCAGGGTTCGCAATTGTGGTTCAAAGAGCGAACCAAGTGGTTCATGTTGCCGTCTGAACATAGCATAAGATCACAGAAGATATTGAAACTGTGCGTGGGTTTTTGTCAGTTTTCGTGATCAGGTATGGAACAGCACTTTCATTTCCAATTAAAGGCGACCAGATAACTCAAAGCTGTTTACACATACTTCCAAAATTGCGTATGAAAAACTTGTTTGTAATGTAGCGAGAATTCTTAGAAGAGAGATTGTGCTATCGAGGGTTACCAGCGAACTTGAGGATTAACTAAATAAATAAATAAATAAAAATAAATGGCTTACAATGGCTGTCTCGGAATTGTTTACTAAAACAACTGAAAAGATGTTAGTTGTGACGTGTATAAGTTTGAGTTTCATGTTATTTAGCGGTACGCTGAGTGAGATGTTGTTTAAAATTAAGTAATTAACGAAACAAAACCCAAAAATATCTAATCAATCAATCAACTATCATCTAAAAACAAAAGGAAACATTGTGAATTTGTCTGAACGTTCACGTGTGGCGTTGTTATTCTTCTGGTGATTGCTTGCAAATTTTTGTTCAAACTGCTACTGTTTGGGACAAGTTTTTCCTCTTTCGTATGCATTGTTGGGTTTAATCAAAAAATAAATATATGCAGATTTTTAATTTAACTCTCCACAAAACATAATAATCAAAACTTAATAAGTTCTACTAAATAGTAGAATATATAAAAAAATTTTTGATTGTATACTTGTTTTTATTTTATTTATTTATTTATTTATTATTATATTTGTTCCTTTTGAAAAGACTAACGACCAAACCATTCTTTTGAATACAAAGTATTCATTAATTAATGTTTATCTCGACAACTAGTATATACATATGTATGTAGTTAACTTTGTAAGTATAAAGTACATATATATTGGGTGAAGATCAATACATCACACACTTTTGTACTTCCCAGGAAATGGAAAATATATGTAAGTCGAATTTTTGGAGATTCCAGAGAAAGTTCAGTTGTTAAATAGAACAAGCTTTCTAAAAATAATAATAAGTTTGATTGTACATATGTTACAATCAAGAAAACTAGCAATTTAAAATGAAGTATTACCAACTCTCCTGACACTCTACATCAAGTTGTTCAGGTATGGTTTCATTGAGCCGAAATAGTTTTTGGTAATAGAAATAGTTCAGCAGAAGCTTTTAAAATACACTAAGTCCATGTAAGACTGCTCAGAGTTCTTATTTCTCGCCGATTTTTAGAACTTATGTGGCAAATTTTCTGAATTAGTATTTAGTATTCATTTATTTATTCATTTCCTATACAACAAGACACTAACGGCTCTATGTATAATTAAAAATTGGCATGAAGTTAGCATAAGTGACAAAATTGAACTAAGTGTTGACGAGTTCATCCAAACAATTTGACATTAAAAATCACCGCATAATGTAGTTTTAACTAGAAATGTGCACGTGAGCGTTTTTTGACTCACAACACCCACGCTCACGCAGAAAAATATTTCACTCACGCACTTTCACGCACATATTACAAATTTTTAAGATCACGCACGCTCACGAATAATATATTCTTAATCACGCACGAGTGGTGTAAAACTTATCACGATCACGCACGCACACGAAAAAGTATATAATCCAATTGGTATGTTTTTTGGGTTGAAAAATAGGTTCTTACACATACTTATGTATATTTGTACATGTGTATAAACGTTATATTTAAAATTTACATTGCACAGTGGGGACTTTTACAAAATAAATGGTAATAAATCCAAAACTTCTAAACTACTGATTGGATTTATATGAAACTTCTAACATCAGGAGAGCAGGACCTAGGCTTTATAACATCTGGGACTAAAAAAAAAAACTTCTGAAGCTTGTAACTTTTTTTAAAAATTATCCGATTTTTACCAGATAAAGCATTTTGAGCTAAGCTTAAAATTCTTAATAAATAATTTCTTTAGATGTGTCTCCGTGTCTCTTATAACTTACAATATATTCTACTTAAGACAAAAAAAATTTTTTTCCTTGACTTTTTTTAGTATTTCGCCTATAACTTTTTAGTTTATTGCTCGATTTTAAATTAAAAGACAAAAATTCTAAATAAAAATAGGAATAAAAAACTGATTAATATCTGCATTCTTGAAAGCGGAAAAAGACTAAGAAATCAAATTTTTTTTTTTGTTTTTTTAAGTATCTTTATTATTTAAAATTTTGTAAAAACTTTGTTTAACACATTCACTTTTGAACCACATAACAATCCAATAAGAATATGTCAAAAGCCAATTATTTTGTGTCTTGGACATGTACCCTACATTCAGCAATGTTCCAAAAAGTAAATTTAAAAAATATTTTTTTGTGTTTAAGCGCGTATAAAAAGTTGTGACGGTAGATTTTGAAAATTTCAACTACCACATTTTTTTTTTTTTTTTTTTTTTTTATTTATTTACTTATTGGTTAATTTCCTGTACAACAAGAGTTAATCTTATATTTACAGTACAGAAACGGATTTGGTAAAAAAAAATAAAAGATTAAAAGCATTTGTAATTATTACATTCGAATTAGGAGTTAATTAATAAAAATATATAAAAAATATAATTAAAAAACAAATGTATATGTATGTATGTATATTAGAAGATTGCACATAATATAATATAAAAGAATTACCTACACATTTTTATTTAAAAGAGTTAACTACAAATCTTTTGAAACTATTAGCGTTGCTGTTCATTTGCTGACATAGTGGAAGATTATTCCAAAGTCTAGCGGCATGCACATAAAACTGCCATTCGGAGACCAGGTATTGATGTCGAGGTATTATAATGGTTCGTGGCGATTGACAAAAACGTATATTTTCAAAAATTTATTTGGGAGTTTGAGTGTGTATTATTTTATGCAGAAAAACCAGAGTGCGGATTTTTAACAGGCTATCGAAGCTTACACCATAAAGGTTCTTAGAAACAGAGGAAACATGATCAGATCTTCTCAATCCATACACATACCGTATAATATTGTTAAATAAAACATTTAATTTTCTTCGACTAACAGAGTCGCAGTTTGCAAATAATTCACATCCATACAATAAGGAAGGAACCAAATATGTCTTGGCAAGCAAGATTCTAATTCTGATAGGTGTAAAGTATTGTGTAGACCAGAGCGCTCGTAACTTAAAATACGATTGACCAACCAGTGAGTTTACATGATCTGTCCAAGTTAAATGGTTATTAAAAACTATTCCTAAATTTTTTGCCCTCTTAACGATTTCAATTTTCTCACCATTTAAAACGATATCCCCAGAAATACAAGGATCTATAGCTTTTTTACAGATAACAATACATTTAGATTTTTTAGGATTCAAACAGAGCCCATTTGCATTAGCCCAGATATAAATTTGATTTAATTCATGATTTAACTGTGAGATACCTGTGGCAATGTTTTCAGCTGTGATACTTAAAGTAAGTTGTATGTCATCTGCATAAAGGTGGATATTACACTTTGAAAGAATTTTTGGCAAGTCATTTGCATATATTGAAAATAAAAGCGGACCTAAGATAGAGCCCTGAGGCACTCCCCTTTTAAGTGTTAATTTGTCTGACCAAATATTATTTGCAAGAACCGATTGTGTTCGATTTGAAAGGTATGATGAAATAAGTTTAACTGATGTAGCTGAAAATCTAAAAAAGTGTTTTAATTTGTTAATTAATGTGGCATGGTCTACCGTGTCAAATGCCTTGGAGTGGTCAAGAAGTACCAAGAAATTTATGTTCCCATTCTCCAAACCCTGCCGTATGTGTTCACCTACTTCAACAACAGCCGTAACGCAGCTACGACTTTCGCGGAAACCAGATTGTTTAACAAAAAGCATGTTGTTGATATTTATATATGAAATCATTTGCTTATACAAAATTTTTTCCAGTATTTTCGAAAGAAAGCATAAGATGGCTATTGGTCTGTATTCACCATTTTCTTTGGGTAAAGGAATAATTTTTGCATGTTTCCAATTTGAAGGAAACGTAGAAGACGTAATAATATTGTTTAAAAGGTGAGTGACGTATGGGAGAATTAGAGGCATAAGCATTCTCATAAATTTAGGATGTAAGTTGTCAGTTCCCACTGCGTTTGATTTTATTAGTGAACACGTAGACATAACGTCAAATTGTGATATACATGAAAATTTAAAATAATTACCGTTTACATCATTATCTACATTTGTGGCGGATGAGGAAAAATTATAAAACAACGGATTTGCTTGGATCACAGGAGCTTTAGTGAATGTTTTATTAAGCATGTTTGCATCTACATTTATGTCTATGTTGTTCAACTGCTTGCCAATACCTATTTCGCGAATAGTATTCCAGGTTTGTCGAGAATCAACTGCAGTACTGAATCGTGTGGAATAATATTCGGTTTTAGCAAGTCTTATATGTTTATTAACGTTGTTTCTAGCAGCTGTGTATTGCAATTTTATATCGAAAGTTTTATACCTTTTCCACCTGGCATATGCCAAATCCCTTTGATGTATAGCTTCTTTTATAGTGTCTGAAAACCATGGTTTATGTTTAGGTCGTAAACACATTTTATTATGTAAATAGTATTAAATTTTTTTTACTAAAATTAAAGAGTGCATTTTCTTAAATGCGGATATACATACACTCAGATTTTCTGAAAAAATGAAAAAGGAAAAGATAGTCGTGTACCGTAAAAAAAATTATAAAGTAATTTTATTTAAAAAAAATTATAACAATATCTTTAACTACTCTGGAGATATTCCGATTGTAGGGTGCTGTTCAAAAAATATACAGAATGCGTTTTCTCATTTCCTTTTATTCATACATTAGCTCTTTATAACTTTTGTAATTTCTAAAACTCTACCTAAATAGAAAAATAAAACTAAATTTGGAATATTATACAATAAGTATATTACTACCACTCCATGCGAATCTATGCTCAATTCAACGCTTCTTCCCCGGGTTTACATATGCTAATTCGCCGCCGTGTCAGACCTGTGGACTCGCGCACGCCACAAACCCAACCATTTCCCTGACCTAGCTTCGGGCATGGAAATGGGAGGGACACATTTCTACTACCACTCCATGCGAATCTATGCTCAATACAACGCTTCTTCCCGGGTTTACATTTGCTAATGGATTTAAAAAAGGTTTTCGCGCATTACTTTATATCGGCATCGGGAGATGCTACTTGATTATGCTACTACTGGGTTTTGCATAAGTTTATGACCCTACTACGCTTATTTGGTTTTTTGTGATTTTCAAAAATATTATTATTTGTGAATTCTCAAATAGTTTTTGAAAGTCTGTACATAAGATAAGAGGTTTGTGACTGTTCAAAATATGGGGTTGAAGTCTACTGACGATTTGTTAAAGCAACAATGAAATGCATATAGACACCACTGAACCACCAGCAAATAAATTTCAAATTAAAATGTACCTATTCATTAATATAAAATAATTTATTTCAAAAGATGATCCAGGGATGATATTTCGTGAGAGCGTGGGAATTCGTGCGTGATTCTTAAAAATAGCTCACGAACGATCACGCACGAGTAATTGCTTTAGGTCAGCTCACGCACTCACGTGTGATTAATTATAAATTTGATCAAATCACGACATTTGCACATCTCTAGCTTTAACAACACGATTACGTCCTAGCATAATTTTTAATGTAAATTTATATGGCAAAATATGTTAAGATCATGTTCAATTTTGCCACTTGTGCTAAGTTCATGCCAATCCTGTTAATAATGAAAACATTATTTTTTTATGTATTATTATATTTTTCTTAAGCATTAGCGTAGCTATAATTTTTTTGGGGGGCATTATGACTGGCGATTTTCATGAATAATATTAAACTTAATAGTTACATGCAATTTTTAATAGTTTCAGGAGGAGCAACAGCAATTCTTGGGGGCAATGCACCCCCAGAATGGCCTTTCTACGCCTTTCTTCTTAAGTATCTTATGACCACAAATTTCCGTGAAAGTGTGATGTAGTTTTTTTTTCGTGGGGCCCCCGATTCTGTTTATGGGAACAGTGTCAGTGATCTCCAATGAAAAACTATAAAAAAAACAATCCTAGTCTTGGAAGCAGTAAATACTTTTGCTGCCTTAAGAACGTGATTAATAGTAACCACATATTTATTACCCTACCAAATGCAAAAATGTATGGCAGAAAACGTAAAATTTGTTCACAATTTTATAGATGCACTTACACTACTTCATAATAGAAAGCACTAATGTAAGGCGATGATTAAAATTATAATTTTACACACTCATTGCACTGATATAACCACTTAAAATGAAATGCTCCAGTGAGACAAATAGCATGACATACGTAAGCAGGTTTGTAAGCCAAGGCAGCTTGACATTCCCTTACAAATCTGCTTACGACGAAGCAGTAATTTTTGGGTATTTACTTTTCTTCGAATGCAACCATACAAAATAGAATTTCAATACACAAATACATTTTGCCTTGCAGTACAAATATCTAATGCAAATGTATCCATATGCAAGTAAAAATATTGAATACAAAAAAGAAAAATATGATTTCCCTTTTGGGATGCCAAAAGAACAAAATGAGAAAATATATTAGATAAGCTGTTACATACTGACTGGTAAAACAAGGAAATATTGAGAAAAATAGGAAATCCCATTGAATTTGAAAACTGCACAAATGCGTATTTGCATGAATATGTGCAGCTTAGAAATTTCCTATAGAACTCAAAACCTGCAATACAATGTTATCATGCATGCAGTTAGAAATTTGCAGTATATACATACACACATGGAAATGTTTACATTTGCTTACAAAAGATGTTTGGAAACATTTTCTTTTTTCCTCTTGTAATATATGGAATCACAAGGAAATCATCAGCATGCAGAAAACTACACAAGTATTGACAATGCAAATTGCAATCATGGGCAACGGCAGTAGTCATATGACATGCATTGAAACGAACTTACGGATGTACAGCATACATTTGCATGGATGGAAATGACTGTTTCAAACAAACAAAACAACTTTCGAATTTTATCAGACTTGGAGTTGTTTTGTCAACAACACCAACTGAATAACCAACTTTTTTGTATGAACGGCAATGCAAATGGTTGGTTCAATGTAGTATAATCAGCATTATTGACATCATCGTAGAAGAAATACCGGAATATCCGAAGTCAAACTTATCTAAACTAGCAAATGCTTTATTTAAGTTGTTTTTTTTTATTAATTTCTTGGTACAAATATCTACAAACTGCAGAGAAAATTTCTATATGTGACTTTACTAAGAATGAAAATTGTATTGAATGTTTTATTTTATTCAAATGTTGCAAGTAAATTTTGCAAGAACTTTTCACTTTGTACTTACAGCTTTATATGTATGGGGAATGTGGGTTTATGTGTGTATTTGTCTAACATTTTCCAAACGAATTGCAATCTAATGGTCTCATATTTCCGTTATTCTCAGGAAAATTGATTTAAAGTTTTAAGGTTGACTTTATGATTATTTATGAGTTGGTTTTCCACTTGCTTTCGGCCTTTTTCTGGAGAAGTGTCCTTTTTTGTGGTTAAGGACTTTCAAAAACACATTCGTTTACATGCAGATGCCAACATAAATATTTAACATTATAATTTACTTGTTAACACTTAAAAACACTTGTGTACTCTGTCTTGCGGCCATTTTAATAAGTAGGAATAGTTTGTTAAACATGTTCGCTTCCTCCCTGAAATTTTGTTTAAAATGCCTCTCGTCCTTTTACAAACGCATCCCAGCAAGCTGTTTTGGAATTTTAAAATAGCATTTGCTTGCAACATTTTTAACCAGATCTAATTACATACAGCTTGCTAAAATAAATCCTGAAGAAGCATTAAGGCTAAAATAATAGTTATTTTTTTTTCTGCAAAATCAATTAAAACTCATCTGTTTTCTATCTGAAGTGATTTGTTTTTGTTATTGATGTTGCTCAAGCATTTGATAAAGTATGGCACGAATTCCTAGTTTTAAAATTGAAGACATATCTGCCAATAAACATACAAAAACTTTTGGAGAGTTATGTTATTGATAGGAAGTTCACTGTTCTGGAAGGAGACTTCATGAGTATGACCGAATCTATATCTTCCGGTGTACAACAGAGTGGTATTCTGGGGCCAGTCTTGTATTCAATATATACAATGTGATATGCCTGTGGGCAATAATATACACACCTCTACATTTGCCGATGAAACAGCCTGTGTGAGTATGCATGAAAGCCCTTATGAGTCATCCCGCAATCTCCAGGAACATATTACTCAGCTGGAAACATGGTTGAACTTATGGAGAATTAAAGTAAATGAACAAAAGTATGTCCATATAACGTTTACCGTAAGAAAGGATACTTGTTCCCCCATTCGAATCAACAATCAAAATATTGCTGAAAATTCTCAAGTAAAATACCTTGGTATACACCTCGATCAAAGGCTTACATGGAAATATCATATTGACTCTAAGTTAACCCAAATTAAACTTAAATTAACTCAAATGCATTGGTTGATTGGCAGAAATTCAACACTCAGCCTAGACTGCAAACTTTTACTATACAAGTCGCTTTTGAAGCCAATATGGTGCTATGGAATTCAGCTATGGGGCACTGCTTCAGCTTCAAATATTGAGAAAATCCAACGAAGGCAAAACAAAATTTTACGTTTGATAACATCGGCTCCATGGTATATAAAAAATTCAAATATACATCGTGATTTAAATATGTCACTAGTGATTGAAGAAATTGTAAAATACGCAGGCAAGTATTTAATTAAACTCGAGTCACATCCTAATCCGCTTGCCCGTAATATTTTGAGCTTTACTGGACATATCCGCTTAAAAAAGAAGGACACTAAGGCTGCAACACCGCAGATGAAACTTTTTGAGAATATTTTTGTACATCATTCTCGTATAAATAATTACTAGCACTAAATTTGTGTTCGGCATTGGTCGGGCCCATTAATTAAATATAGGCTTAAGATTTGATTAGTAACAAAAAAAATTTTTTTGTTTTTGTTTTAGTATTCATATTCAGTACATTGTTATATGTAAGGAAGCTTTGCATTAACCGTTTAAAAATTATTCTTGATCTTACTATGCTAAATACTTTAAGAATGTGCCTGCTGACAACGTGTTAGCAGATTTCAACTTCTTTTCAATTTAGATATATTCGCTGGGACTGTATGTGTGTAAATGAAAAAATGAATTATAGCATTGTTTAATAAAATTTTAACCTTTTTTGTTATTCGAATTGGTCAAGAGCATTTGGAATGATGTGTAAAATTAAAACAAGCGTAAATTTTGCAACAAATGCAAATTGTTTTATATTTTCGTCCTTTCATGATAATTATCTTCATTATTAATTTCTTTTTTGCATCCCAAGAGTAATTGCGGACACTTGTATATGGGAAGAGATGTTTCTATACACGCTCGTGGATTAAAAACTTTGATATAATTTTTAGTAATTTACATAGCTTTATAAATACTGCTTTAAAATGCTTTCAATGCAGTTTCCAAAAAGCGAATATATAATTTTTTATATATTAAAATGCTGACTTAAACATAAGGGACAAAATAAAATATAAAACTGAAAAATAGATCTACATTACGGAAATCCCCCCCTCCCTTTTTCCATATATCAAATTAAACGGAATATTCGGAAGTACTGACTAAGATTGTTCGAGAGTTAGCTGCACCGCTTGTCAAAATTTAGCAATACATTAAGAAATTTTCACTGCTTTGCTCCTGATGTATATAATGATACAATATCCTGCAGATAACCTTAGACTACGGGGTCCAATGTAGTTGAAACAGACAAGTTACAACATGGTTCCATGTAATGCAGTCATGGACCATGTAGTTTTTACATAAGTAAAATGCTGCACGACCAGTGTTCGTGCAAAGTCGAAAAATGTATGCGAGTGGTCCACAATGGATTATTTTCCATCTGGACTGATCCATCGCATTATTAAATCGATACTTGGATACTTAGTCCTATTCCTGTTTACATGTATCAATGGATAGAAATAAAATATGTAATACATATATGTACATATCGCTCCTTTACTGCAACATAGTCATAACTCAAAAAAGGCAGTTTTACAGAAAATAAATTTAAAGTTTCCAATTTACGTACACTTCAGTGAAAATATAAAAATATGTTCTTTTCTCAAGACGTGAGTGTAAAAGCCTTTTGTGTGAAATTTTTACACATGAATAAACATGATATAACGAATTTTTCTGCATTATTAACTCCAAAAATGCATTTTTTGGGATATGACTGTGTTGCAATAAATAAACGATATCAGTTGCATGATGAAACACATTTTTTATATATGTATCTAGAAAAAAAAACGTCAGCTGCTTATTGCTCTCAATTCGTGTGTTATAATTAAACAAATAAAATTTTGAATACTCTTTGCTATCTACTAAAATGTTTTTTAACGTTTATTATATTTATGCGAAAAGCTTAAAAATAGCAAGAGGGATCTTGCAAAGCATGAACTTTATTGCTTACTCTTTATTACCTAGTATGTGTTCACGAGTCTTAGTGTGTGTTTACACAACGCAAGTTTTATTGATAAGACTGCTACTATACTAACGAGAGAGACGAGGGGAAAATAAACTAGTACTCAGCGAACTGTCAATACGTTTTGTTTTCTCATTCTCAATTCAGTAAAAAAAACATGTGATCGACAATAAGACTTGTATTTTGTGAACGCCGATAATAGCTCAAAGAAGAATGAGCAAGAATCCTATGAATGAGACTCGCAGTGTGCGAACAAATTCTTGGCTGTTTTGATTAATGGTCATATACTTAAAAAAATTAATTTTATTGATTCAAAATTCTTTTGTCAATTATATTTTAGCCATTAAAACTTTAGTTCTGACCGTCGGCAAGGTTTGCAAATTGCTCAACCTAGTTTTCAAAAAGTCTCAGCTCCAGAATTATTACTGACATCATTTGATTCAGTGTATATGTTTTGTAAAATTCCTATTTTGTGAAACTGTAAGGCGATACCTAACATAACAACAAAAATTTAGTTTTTAATAATGCGTAATCTTGATGATGGTCAAACAGTTAATGGGGAGCGGTACAGGGATAATATTACTAACTTTTTCTTGCCTCAATTAGAAAGCATTTTTCCCGAGTCATCCGTATTTCAAGTGATATTCGAAAAAAGTGTAACTCAAGTACTTCTTAATAAGACAAATTTAAGTAATGTTGGCATTTTAATATTAATTTCTTGCTAGAAAAAATTATAGTGCAAACGAAAGTGTTGAAATTTTGCACGCTGAGAAAAACATAAAACAATATGAACCCCACATTAAGAACATGTGTGGGATGTAAAGTTGTTGACCATTCGGTCGTTTGGTTAAAGAGTGGTCGACCAAATGATAAACGACACTTACAACAAGCAACCCAGAAAAATAAAGAACGAAAAAGAAAACAGACAAGTAGTTACACAAAGTGATGTTGTAGAGCAACAGAATTACAAACTTCTAAAAACACCTTGAGCCAAAGCACCCTAGTACACACCCAGGCAAATATAACCATTAAAATGACCCCAATTTATCTTTGATAAAAACATTTGAATACGGTAGCAGCTCTAACGTACACACTCAAGCACACACATAAAATGCTAATATTTTCGTTTCCGGCAAAAACAAGAAAAAAAAGTTAAGTTTTTTTATTACAAACTTTATTTTTGTTTATTTTTTGTAATATTTCATGAGAAAAAGCAAAAGACATAAAACCTTTAAGACATTTTTCAACTGCATTTCTTTAAAACTCATCATATTTTATTTCTGAATTTAAAAGAAAAAAAAATGGAAAACTGTGATTGCATCATGTTTGTGAAAAATTTTACTTGAACAACAAATTTTACAAGAATTCATTTTTATATTCAAATATGATCAATTCATTTCATGTTGTTTTTTAAGCAACAACTGATGCAAAAGGCGTGAATATAAATGCATTCATTTACATTTATAATGTACAGAAGTGGCATAACGAATACCAGTATGTATTTCAATAAAAAGCAACAATCTTTGAAAAATGGCCAAAGAATATTTTATGATATGCATTGATTGCAATTGGCAAGAGAACGAGAGGCAGCAAGATGTTGAAACAAATAATATTTCAATAGAAAGAAAAGGAAAAAGTTTGAGTATCGATTTGGTTGCATAGATGGAGTCTTTACATTCGTTGCAACGGCTGCTGCTGTTTTCAGTTCAGCCTACATTCTGCCATCTCAACTGTTGGTTGTTAATGGTTTTTTGTTGTTGGATTGTAAGTTTATAGAAAAACTACATAAATGCAATGCTACTGTATGTCAGAGTTGGCACTTATCAATTAATATAAATATTGATTACTGGTTTCCACGGTATAAATTTTCCATTTGAAAGTATTAACTCAATATATGTGAATGAATTTTTAATATGACATAAAAAAAATTGCGCTATGATATCAAAAATTAAATATCATGCAATCGGTTTAAGATATGTAAAACATTGTTTTAAAATAATTTAGTCATCAGAGTAGGAATTTGAAAAGTACACATTTCTAATAACTACAAGCTCACCCTCTTAATAGTAGAAAGTTTGTATAGTGCGCAAGTTCATTTGAAAATCATTATGGAAAAATATATAAACCTCATACAATAATATTCTTACTTTCACAATCAAAAAATTTATAAATGCAATATAAAAATATATTTCAGAAAAACCCACTTTTTTAATGAGAATGATATATTTAAGGGTCCATTTTGTATATTTTTCTTCTCTAATTTAGAGTTGCCAAGATCATTAGAAATGACTCTATACATTTTATGACACTGAGAGCCTTTCATTGCGCATATTTGAAGAAACTAAAGAACGATTTTGTAAAAACTCCCTGAAAAAATTTAATTCTTTGTAAAGCTCTCCAATTGGAAACAATATTTCTTCAAATTTTTTTGACTTGTAAAAGTCACTTGCAACTAGTGTTTTTCATACGGGAATTCCCGGGATCCCGCACATTTTCCGGGAAAGAAATCCTGGGAAATTTGTGCGGGAATTTCCGGGATTTTTTGATTTTGTTATGGCAACTTAATTTGTATGTACACATTCCTTGATGAGTGTCGTTATTCACTTTATTAATACGATGGTGCAATAATAAGGTGATGGCAATATCACAATAGCTAAGGCCTTACAACAACTAAGGCCGAGTTTACATCTGGCACACATGCATTCCGAGACTTAGATGCCTTTATTTGGAAAAAGCAGAACGCGACTATCAAAATTTAATTCTACAACAATTCATAAAAGTAAAAACAGAAATGAGCAAGGAAATAAAAGAAAATTACAAATAATTACAGATTATCTTTGGTAAATAGTACGGTTAACAGCATTAACAGCTTATTCTGTACTAAAGTCCTATTTCCAAAGAAATATGCCCTTATGCAAAAACGATTGTTAAGGTTGAAGCATGCGTTAAAACTGGTTTTGCCATACAAAATTCATTTGTTAAACCAATTTTATGTTTAACAATGATTTTTTCCTAAGGGGGATATTTTGTAATATTTTTTTTAATAATACTCGTATAATTTCTTTTTTATAATATTAGTATCTATGTATTACTATATAAAGAACGGAAAGGGTATTATTTTTTTAATAATGTGTGAATGAATTATAATTTGTTTTTGTTGAAATAAATTAAATTTAAAAATATTTTGTATTCTTTTGTACTGGGCGGGAATTCCCGGGAAACCGAAAAATCTTTCCCGTTTTCCCGGGAAATGAAAAAGTCCGGGAAAAGAAAAACTCTACTTGCAACGAAAGTGGGTGATTGATTTTTTTAAACGTAAAACCGGTTTTGCAATTGTTTTGGATTTTTAACATTGCAATATCTACGCACCAGTCACTGTAGGTATCATGACCAAACTGAAGCTTAAAGAAGAAGACGTGACATAGCCAAAATGCTATAGCCATAACACCAAATAAAAATTCAATTGGTTTTTATGGTAATGGCTGTGGCGTTATGGCGAGTCATCTATAATCAAATACAGTGTTGCCCATAGGTTTGGTTCGAACAGCTGTTTTTTATGGTTATGAGACGTCTGATTGAACCTTGATTTTAAGGAAAGCGGACATTATGGGAATAGGATTTTGGAACAGAAAAGCATATGGAGCTTCCTGTAACTTTCTTACTAACGGCCTGTTTATGTAAGACGTTGACGAT
The DNA here is from genome assembly GCA_944452675.1 of Tachina lurida. Taxonomy (NCBI): domain Eukaryota; kingdom Metazoa; phylum Arthropoda; class Insecta; order Diptera; family Tachinidae; genus Tachina; species Tachina lurida. The sequence continues at coordinate 118,625,167 of OX101752.1, read as the reverse complement.
GGAAATCTTAATGTTTCTGTAATATTATAAAATAAACTTATGTACAATTTGTTACGTAAGATAATACATTTTTGTAATTGGGGAATTAATAATATTCTACAACTTTTGTTTCAAAGTGAAAACATATATCTTTATATGTAAATATTAAAGCCAAAGCTCTGAATATTAATTTTATATTGTAAAATCAAATAACTATTCGGATATGAAGTGATGCTCCCAGAGAACATTTATTGCCGATAAGTTTGATATATAAAAAAACTCTAAAACTTTCACAGACAATCAACCAAATTGTCTTAAAACTTCTCCGATATTTAGTAGGGCATTCGACACCTTTCCGGTACACCCTGAAACATTATACGATTATTATTAGACTAGTAAGCATATTGTCGGAAGAACTTTGTTTGAAAAACATACATCCTTTATGCTGCATGTATGGAGTATATGGAAATATTGTTTTAAAGCATCTGCCGGATGTATCTGCAGCCACACACACAGTTGTGTTAGAATATCAAAACTTAAAAACTAAAAGTGGCAATTATTAGTAAATACTTTAAAAATCTTCAGAAAGTTCTGCGAAGCTACTGATGTCTTGTTAGACACATATACTCATATACATATTTAAATAGAAAAGAATAGTTAAACAATTTTATACGACATCATAGATTTTTGGGAAAAGTGTGATTAATATAATAATTCGTAAAAATTTCAGAAAATTCAGAATATTCTCTGATATATATTTTTTATACAGAGTTCATACACAATTCTCTTAGACGAAGTGCTCCGCTATAGAGTTTTTAACCGAATTTGACAAAAATATGTTCGCTGGTCTGGTATTTTCCACAGCAAGAAAATATAGTTTACATGATTAACTTTAAGAGCTTTATGTCCTTATGCAAAAACGATTGTTAAAGTTAAAGCATGCTTTGCCATACAAAATTCGTTTGTTAAACCAAATTTGAGTTTAACAATCGTTTTTGCATAAGGGGGTTAGTTTTCAAAATCAGAATTAGCGTTGGTGGACAAAAGTTATCTTCCCAAGAAAAGACTCAACAATTTTCAGAGAAAGCGCTAAAGTTTTTAAATTTGCTTGTGAAGGAAGGAAATCACCGTTATACCTATAAAGAATGAAGGAGCTTCTATAATCACGAAATCAAGCTCTTGACTAATCTTTCTGCGACAATTTCAAGCACCAAATTAAAAAAAATTTAAAACTTTAATTTTAATGGATATTGTATTTGTTCTTAAAAAAAAAGGAGTAAAATATAATTAAAAAAGAAATCAGACATTGGGAATTGGCTCAAAGTTGGAAATTTCCTAGGTTTTTTCAGCTTTGAAATTTAAAAATGAAGGAACACATGAGGCTATAACCGAAATCAGCCTTTATATTGTACCGTTGCATTCTGAGCTACTATGAAGAACTATTATAAAAAACATCGAGTTAATTGATGCAGTATCTCGCGTGCGCAAAAATGAATAATTGTTTCAATCAAAATTGTAATTGTTTCTGAAAAACGAATCGAAGTGGCGTTCTTCGTTAATACTCGTATGCATAGCGTAATGTTCCGTTAATATTGCGTGTACGTCTTTAAACTTTAAAGTCACATCAGACAGCATGATGCATCATAAAAGCAACATTGTTCATGCACCCATTAGTAGCATATTCTTCTTTTGAACAAGCTACAAGGAACTCACGATCGCATCTCTATTGCAAACAGCAAAAAATCCAACATACAGATTGGAATATCGTAATGAAATGTACTATTTTTATATGAATTCATATCAAATTATAGAAACGAGTAGAAGAAGAAGTCTGTTTGTATCTTTCATGTATGGATAACGAAACAATCATTAATCATTTTGGCTTTTGAGCAACAGCAGCAGCAACAACAACAAAAAGTCAATTTCTCATGGCAATATGTACACTGTACATACATATATCCATACACATACATATACATATATATATGTATGTATATATATATGGATTTTTATATCTATAGGTTTTTGTTACTGATTTTTCAGTATGTGCAAAGTGTATTTGTATCTATTCATCTCTATGTATGTACATGTGCTCGCATCTATTTATCTGTTTCAGTAACAACAAATTCGAATGATGTGCTACTGACAAAATTTATGGAAAAAAATCGACAACAAAGTAACGCATCAAATCCGAATTGATTGAAGAAAAAAGCAGAGTATGAAAAATAAAATATACAAAAACATCTAAGTTTTTATATCGTAGAGTCTGACAGTGTTTGTTTTGACAATAGAAATCAGAAATACTCTATGGTATGATGCCAGCATAATCATTATAAATTATGGAAAAAACTCTGCTGACTTAATACCAACGATTCGCTAAAGGGTGCATGAATTTTACTTGGTTACATAGTCGAAGCATTTCACGTGAAAAACAATCACAAGTAGACCTTATGTTTAAAGTAATCTAATTTAAATAAGTTGGAGAGATCTTATAAATATATTCTCGGCAACAGCAAAAATATATTAGACATTAGAAGTTAAATCTTGTCAAGCTAGTTTTCATGGATACAGATTTCAAGTGTAAGAAATTCATGTGAAATCAATCGCTTTAGAGCCTTGCAGAGTTAAGTCTCTATTTTTCCTATTACTTAAGCTGCATTTTGAATGGAGTTATAAATGCATGCATGTATTGCTCACATTTTCGGATTTAACATATGGCTCATTTACTCAAAGAACGTTATAACTCAAAAAATAGAATGAATGGAATGAATGTTAATGACGCAGAATTAATCATCATATCATTCTTCATATTATGTAAAAATTTCATACAAATATCTTGTATACTCAACTTTTGAAAGCGAAATAAAATATTCTTTTTCCATTAAGTTGTGTGTAAATTGAAAACTTTAAATGCGTTTTATGGCAAACTTGAGTTTTGAGGTATGACGTTTTTTAAGCAAATGAGCAATATGTACTTTATCTTCTAGGCTTGCATATTTGCAGTCTAAACAAATTTTTTCTCATCTAAAATCTGGAACACTCGGATGACTAACGCACAGTTTTTCAGGTTACAAATAGCTTGGTGACCAAAAAAATTGTGAACAGAACATTGTATATGCGATTGTAGTCGAAATCCATATATCGTCCTTACCATGTCAACCTATGCAATATTAAAAATTTGTCTTTTAGATTCATTACCTTGGTACCCTAATTTACGAGTATACGATATGCCTCGCTTCAAAATGCTGAAATTCTTATTGACGAGAGACATATTTTAAGCCAGGTAGTTTTAGGAATACGACGACCTTAAATTGACGGTTCTTTGCGCTCTTCTGAAAAGTAAAAATTTGCATATTGGAAAGTTTGACAATTGCAAAAATGGAAAGTACATTTTTTCAACATTAGTAAGTAACTTTATAAGCTCCGGGATTAAAGACACACCCATAGCTACATATTAAACAATTATCAAAAGGGAAGTGGAAAGAGAAATGAGACCCAAGACTTACTGGTGAACGCTTATCGCAACAACATGCTAAGAAGAATAATTTTCGAAAGAGTGGAAATATGGTACTACGGTAAATAATGCGAAGAAAATCCACTTAAGAGATTGCACACATCGCTTCCATAAACGCTGACCCCAAACTAGGGATGGGCAAACGAAAAAAATGTATCGATATATATCGTATCGATATTTTTGAACAGTATCGATATATATTTTTTGAAAACATCGATATTTCGATATATCGATATTTTTGCCAAATCGTCGGTTGGTTTCTGGTTTGCTGCAGACATAATTAATTTTGTATATACTGTGCCGCAAACCTGAAACCAACCTACGAAATGTTGCCAAAATATTCCAAATCTAAAATAAATACACATACTAACATATCGTGCCATAACCGCCAAAAAAAAGTTTAAGCAAGGTGTTTTCTCGTAAAATATTTATTTCGAAAATTGCCAAAATATGAAACCAAAGAGTTAGAAATTTTTTTATAAACGTTATAAGACGTATTCAATTTATTGATTTAAAATGTATTAAATGTAAGAGGGTATACAATAGTATGATTTGTAGCTTAACAAACGAAATTCATTTAGGCGACGGGATTAACCAAAACAGAGTTTCGTTAAGCCTACAATAGGTATATTCGTTTACTGTGCGCGTATACACAAGACTTCATTAGTATTTACTTTATGTTGCTGTGCCGTTCTATTTCTAAATTTTAATATTTACTTTCAGCGTGATCGTTTGACCGACTAAAGTGGCAAATTGCCACTTTTTCGACTGCCTTGCCACTTTTTGTCCCCCTTTTTTTAGAGTGAATTATATAATAATACATTAAAAATAAAAAGTTTAGCGTAGTTGTCTCGTTTTTTTTTTTAATGTTGGCCCTTTTTTTGATAAATACCCTATTCGGTGCCACTTTTTGAAAAATCTGATCGGTCACCCTGGTTACTTTTTCTTTAATAAATAAGCCTTTTTTGACCAGAACAGTTACAGTTTTCTACTAAAGTGATGAGTCTTGTATCGTCCCTCTGTTATGTTTCAATATAGTCTTTATGCTCTTGAGGTAAAAATTTAATTTTTTAAATTCTTAAATCATAATCACAGTTTATTTCGAAATGTTTTTATTTTATTTGTGTTGCCACTTACAATTACTTAACAGTTTTTTGATTTTCAGAGGTTGAACCGAAACAAAATAGACTGAAAAAGAAAATCTAACGGCGTGTATAAGATCTATATAAACTAAAAAGAGTCAGATGATTCGTAACAGAACAGAAAATTAAAACTAATTCTGCCTTTAGGCTCATATCCACACAATCCAAAAAAGTGATGCCAATATCGTAGTTAAAAAACGGATATAGCTCTTAAAAGTATCGAAACCCGATACTCGTATATAAGAATCGATGTATCGATATATCAGTTTTTGAAACATCGGCGATATATATCGATATTTATTTTCTCAAATATCGATATTTCGATATATCGATATTTTTTGCCCATCCCTACCCCAAACTTATGGGAAAATTTCTTTACAATATATATATATATATATATATATATATATATATATATATATATATATATATATATGCTGATTCCTTTGTGTCCTATAAGGAGCATAGGACACGATTAGGAGTGCTAATGGTGTAGTGATGCGAACCCACAACTTCTCCTGCACAATGGTCTACTTCGCCCAAACGCGCGGGTATGAGGCTGTGAGACCAATAGTGGGCGATATAACGCTTACATATGATGACGGATAAATCTCCACTGTCAACTGCCTTCCTTGAGACGTACTAGCAGCCCGAGATCTAATATCGGAGGCAGATGCCCAATCAGCTTAAATTAAGCAAAGATTAACGAAACCTTCACTGTATACAAAGCAGATTTAGGCTATTTAGGATTAAAAGTAAAGAGTAAAAACCAGATCACTCAGACAATGCGTTTTTTATTTTTACACAGAATCGAAAAATTATTCATTGGAAATATTTCACTGTATTTTTTTAATTTATCCGAATTTTGTTATAAGTGCTATAAAACTATTTCCAATGAACTGTGTGCTAAAAATTTCAAAATATATTACTAATCTTTAGTAAATTCCTTAAGCAAACTTTTAAATTACTGTCTAAAGATTCTACTCGAGAAAATGCACCTTCAATGAAAAGAACTGCAAATTTAATCACCTTCTCAAAATGCTTCCGAAGTCTCCGAATGCAAGAATAAAAAACTTTTATATATGTAAGTCCTTACACTTGTGCCTCGGTATACTAAGGAATATCTTTATATATATAATTCTACTGTACGTGTGTATGTCACTGAACTCCTCCTAAACGGCTGGACCTATTTGAATGATTTTTTTTATATGTGTTTGGGAGACACCCTGGATGGTTCACAAATCAGCCCGCAGATGACGCTGCAGTCGGTATCTAGGTTATTACTGCAACCTAACTGTTAGATCGACTTGAATGAATTTTTGTGTATGCATGCTCAGCTAGTTTTATGTATAACTTAACCACGTGAAAGGGAAATTCAGATATACATATATATATATATATATATATATATATGTATATGTATCGTAAATATGATATTTTGTATGATATTTATTTTTCAAATAATTTTTTTATCAAATTTCCTTCCACACTACTTACTACACTTTTAGTTGGTTGTGATACGTGAAAACACATCAATAAACTTATTAAAACTACTCATCCCGTTTTCTGCATTATAATAACAAGTTGTTAAAAAATTTTTGTTATATTTTATACTTTATAAACGACTGTATGGAGGAGGCTTTTTGAGTCAATAGATTTGTCATATTTTATAATTTTAGTATCCCACGAAGTCGGGAGTAGTAGATAAAACACTATTTTTGAGAACTAAGACACAATGTATCTGGTTTTAAGGCCTACACTGCATTATAAGATTTTTTTTGTACTGGCACACATTATAATTTTAACATTCGCTAAAGGAACCAAGCAACATTATTTATCTATGCAGAAAATCAATATAGAAAAGAGCATCTCTCGTTAACACTAAAACAAATTTCATTAAAGGATATTTGAACTAATCTTATTTATATATTTCTTACTTTGTCTAATTGAGGAAACTCATAACAGTTCTATGTATTTCAACCCTTTCCTTCACTTACTTCCTTTCTTTATATTGATTGTTTTCAACATTTTGTTAAAACCTCTAATTAAAACTAATCTGTCTGACAAAATGTGTTTTTGTAGTCTGATGTGATGTTATAATAAAACACTTTTTCAAATAAATGTCACAAAAAACTTATCATCCCTCCGCTTTCATTCGAAAAGGACCTCCTGAAAAAATGGGAAAATGATTGAAGACATTTCGTTTTTGGTGAACAATTTTTCATGTTTTCTATCAATCTAATTTTCTTAATAACGCAAAAAATATAGAATTATACAAAAAGAATATTGTTTTGATACAACGTCCTTTGTTTGAGACAATGAATCAACAAATCCCATTATTAGAGATCAAATAATTGAAAGATATTGTTAATAGGTGGGAGGTTAATTTATTTTATTACCCTTTTCCTTCAAATCCAGCATCTTTAAAATATCTGATGTTGCTATTCAAGAGGAATTTTGTTAAATAGGACTAAATAATAATTATATTTTGACACTTTTTGGTTGTGTGTCTTGTGGTTTATATATTTTAATGTATTTTTTAATCGCATTATTCAATTATAACGTTTTATAAGCAAAATACATATTCATAACTTTATACAAAATTGCAAGGTTACTTATATCTATTATGAATTGCGATGAGCTGAAGCTATGTTATAAAGGCTCTAATTGGTAAATCGCGGTTCCACCAGCTTAATTCATGTACACATCGCTATAGAACTTAATTAAAAACCAAAACTTTTTAATGTCCTTTGAGTAATTAAGCTTTGAGGGTACCAAACATTTATCGTCCTGTTAAGGAGTATAGTTTTCTTTTAGTGGAACATATAGGTTCAGTTCTACTTCTACAGGTCTATCAGGTCGACTTTTCCATCCAACTCATTAAGAGATGATCGATAGTCGCGGTCACACTGCAAAACTATGAAATCCACAGAACGAAATCCTTTATAATCTCTCCTATTGGGATTTTTACTGACCAAAAGCACTTCATCTTAAGTAATGGATGCACAGTAGAAAATGTTTGAAAATTACTAGGATGTGAAGAATTCTTCTTTAACACTTGCTAATGGATACGAGTATTTTCTAAGCGCCAATCATGTGTTCTACTCTCTACAAGCTTCAGTTTAAAATCCATCTTGTGTTCTTATATATGGGATATGGGCTAGACAATAGCTATCTTTTACCTATACACAAAAACTTTATTTTTATACTCACAATACATAAGCAAAGATTCTACTACATATCGACGATATCTCGGGAATGATATAGATAGATAGGAACTTGAGACTTTTTGTAATCATCTAATAATTGCAATATAATTTTTTTGGTTTATTTGATTTTTATAAATTTGTTGTAGATCATAGTTAAAAGTTACTTATAATACTTAAGATTGTCCTCTTAGTAGAATTAGCATTTATCTGATGGTCCTTTCTCACCTACAGTAGCCATCTAAGTACATATAGCATGTTTTAGTTTGGAGAAAAATTTAAATTAATTTCTTTTTGAGTGCTTAATTGCAAACTAAATCATGCTAAGTGTACTTAAAACATTTAAAAGGTAGTTTTTTTAACTTGAATAGTCCGAGTACTATCAAAAGTTTACAGAATCTAAGTTAATAAACGATGAATTCAGAAATGATATTCCCAGCATAACATGCTATGTCGACTTATCATGTTTTGGAATGGGGGCCATCGATGTGTACATATTTACATAAATACGGCCTTATTCTTAAAATTAAAAATTTCTAAAAAAAATTGGTTTTTAAGCCTTTTGTAAATTAAAATTAGTTGTTATTAATATTCCAACTAGAAAATAGCTTAAACCAAAATAAATTCAGAACTTAGTTCGATTAGTATGTACAGATTTTAGTCTTGATTTTTAATACATACAAGAATTTTTCAAAGTCTCAGTTAGGTATGAAATTATTTTATGTCCCAGTAAAAAAAGAGCTTTCAAGGAAGTCAATAAGACCCCAAACTTGTGATCCAGAAGTAGTGCGAATCTGTGCCTATGTTCTGTAACTTTAGTGAGAACTTTTCCAGACGAGAAGTTTGTTATCATTCTGTGAAACACAGGGTGAGTAACAAAAACATTAATTCCTTGCTCATGTTTCTTGTAAGCTTATTTAAGGGTTTATATGAATCAGCCTGTGAAAAACAGGACAACCAATATAATTGCTTAATTTTTCTCGACGCGAAAACTTCTCGCAAGTTACAGAACACAGGTACTGGATAATTTTTTATGATTTTTACATACACACAAAAAAGTAATATGAATGATTTTTGTAATATTAATTAAAATATGTCAATTAAAAAATTAATTAAATTTTCACTTATAAACAATTTGAAAATATTAATTAAACTTTTCCACTCAAATTAATAAATACAATTTTAATTGATTCAATTAAATTTTAATTGAAAATGTTAATTGCTGAATATTGTTTTCTGTGTAGGGTTAATCTGATGTTTTGTATGTTCTTTTTAATATATTCAAAGGAACTAATTTTTTATTGCTTTTACAGAGTTAGAAAAAACTCACCAACACCCTTGGAAAGGCAAAGTGTAGCCGCAAAATAATTGTGTTATAGAGCTTTAAAACGCAGTCTACGTTCTTTTTGTAAACTTCCTGGCATAGGTTTCATTAACCTAAAAATATTAACAATTATCTTCTGAATTAATTATCTGGATGTTGTTGATAATCACTCCCTGAAAAGTTCAAAATACACACTTATTGTTAGTTTGGAGTTGGAAAAAAACTAGTTCCTCAATAATTACTTCCAAGTTTTTTCGCTGGAGTTATTGCTATAGTTCTGTTTGTTGCATTTCGCTAAATCATTTATGGTTAAGCCTCTGTCACCACGTGATATCAGAAGAGGCTTCACTAATAGACTTTTCAAGCAGCTCGCGATATCGATAGTATTTACATACCACATGCAACTAGACCAAGGTAACAAGAGTAATAATAGCAAGTTCTAGTTTTGATCTCTAATTTTACAAAAGCGTTCAGAAAGACAGCTGCGCTATATAAATAAACACACTTTTTATTTAATTTGATTTTAAATTATGCCTTACGGAAAAAAAATATTGATATAATTTTGGTTTCTGAGACAAATTTGACTTTAAGAAGCCTTTTCAAAATGATTGCCTGCACCTTATATGCTACATGGGACCCGAGAGGAAGAGCATGCGGTGGATGAGCAATTCTAATAAAGTCAAGACGAAAGCACTTTATTATTGACAACATTTGTAAAGAAAATTTAAAAGCAACAAATATTTACGATGAAAATTTTTGTACAAATTTAGTGATATCATCAATTTACTCCCATTCCAGCTCCTCAATCACTGAGGATCACTACGAGGATTTCTAAAAATCACTTGGACCTTGTTTCGTAGCAGTTGGCGAATACAACGCAAAACACACGTTATGCGGTTCGCGTCTCATTACATCTAGAGGTAGAACGTTGTTCAACATAATTTCAAAAAAAGGCTCTCTTGTAAAGTTTTGCCATTGTTGTTTGTTCTTTACTAATTATGCAGACAAACGTTTTTGGCTTAATTCTTTAATTATGTATATATCGTTACCTTAATTTAGAAAGGCCCTAACTCATTATTTTTTTGAAATCGAGTTTTTTGTATATTTCGATGGAAGAACATCTAATGTATCGAAAAATGCTAAAATCTCGATTTTTGAAAAATTACGATTTAGGGCATTTCTATTCGTATATAAAGGTAACGATAAGCTTATTTTGCTATGTACCAATAGCTTTAAATTTTTGTTAATTTCTGTTCGAACTTATTTATGATTCTTTGTTTGTTTTCCTAGGCTTAAAATCATATTTTTGAGGAGTTCAAATTTTAATATTTTCATTCTAATCTACGATTTCTCTCCATCGTATAGAGAACCCACTTAATACAGAACTGGCAAGGAAGTCAAGAAGTTTCCGAACTTGTGATCCGAAAACGCCGCAAAACTGGATCGTTTCAAATAATTTTTACGTCGCAATGCAAGTTCTATTTTTTTAACATTTTCAGTTAATCCGTAGTTGTTTTCATGAAAATAAGTAAATCGGTTTGTTTACATATTATTTTTAATTAGTGCAAATGAAGTAAATTTTTGCTAATCTTGTTGAGCAAGGAAAAACTCACCACCACCAAAAGGCCAAATATTTCCGAAAAATCATGAAACCATTATGAAGCAGTAGATGTGCTTTTTTCAAGACATGATATCGATCTGCTTCTCTGAAGGCCCTGCGGCGCAATAAAAATTTAATTATTTAGATAAACTTATATACCATTACCAAAGACCACCGATATATAAAAATAATTATAATGAATTTGTATTTATCTACATATTTATTTAATATGAATCTTTCACTGCATAAATAACTAAAGTCAACATAAAGGTAATGATATAATATTGCATGACATCGATTTGATTTTGTTAAAAAAAATTGTGAAGTAACTTCTTGATTAATTATCTGAAAAATTGTAATATGTACACTTATCGATACTTTGGAATAGAAAAACGTAGTTCATCAATACTCGTAATTAGTTCCAATTACATTCAAATTTTCTTGTAAATGGTTATATATGTATTCTGTATGTAAAATGTATTTAGAGAGTATTAGCCTGTAGTTTAATAATAGCATTAATTTTGAAAAATTATAGGCAATATAACGTCGCTGTTTCAACTAACTGACCTTAGTAGCATTTTTTGTACTTTACAGGAGAGAAGCTTTTTTTAGATATTTCTTGCATATGTATGGACACTGTAATGCTTACAGTCATAAAAATTTTAGACAAGGTTTATTATGACTTATAAAGTCTAGTCTTGACTCATATTTCAATAAAATTTTGGTTAGATCGCTTACTAAAAACAGCGACGATATATACATATGCAGGTCCTACCAATTTTATCCCCAAAAAATTCGCAATTTAGCTGTAAAAGAAATAAATTTCTGAAAATCGACTGAAACGCTTAAAAGAGCTATCCTGAAAAATAGTAAAATATGACTTAAGCACTTTTTCCTTATTGCCACAGAATTATTTTCCGAACTTATTCGTATTATTATAATTTTATTGCATTTAATTTAATTGTTTATATATTTTCTTACTTACTGCCTTCTTCATAAAACAAATTTTCTTTGGAAATGTTCTTTGTTTCATAAACTTGGCAAAATACAAATATACATATTTCTCCACACAAGAAATTTTCAAGCTGAATTTCATAATGGCTTAAAGCATTGACTCTTCTCGTTTCCAACAGCCAGGTTTTTTATTTTTACAAACAATATTCATTCATTGTACAGCTGATGCAGTTAATTTGATTTCAGAACTCAACAATAAATCAAGCCAAGTAACCGTTTATTAAATTAAGCTATTGCATGTTCAAAGCCGTCAAAAGCGTAGCATGTAATTTTATGTAATTTAGTTGCAAATTTGAATTTTAAATTTAAAAGCACGTAAACGCTTTAAAGCAATCTATACTTTATTCGTAGCCCATTAAAATATTTTATTTAATAAAAGCCCACATTACTGTAATTAAGTTTTATTTTTGAATTTACTAGACATTGTTGAAAAACTACGTACATAGATTTAAACTATTTAAGCCAGTATTTTCATCATATAAAAAGTTATAAATAATTTCCCTTAAACCTATTTAAATTGAAAAACTTTAAAAAAAATCCCTCTTGCTTGCCTTTGACTACTTTGGCATATTGAAAATCCCTTTGAAAACTTAAAGAATAATGTCAGGGTTTTTTTAAAGTGTTTTCTATACGTTTTACGTTGTTTTTCTCTCTCTAAATATACATACTTAACTGGGGAAATATCGTTATTTTATCATTTAAGCCTGATTTACTTTAAACGGATGTAAAAACAAACTTCATAATTTGGTTTCTTTGCTGCTGTTTGTTTTTGTTTTATCCAATCATTTTCTAAACTTTTTCAGCCATATTGATTGTAAATACACAAATGCTGTCAGTCAGTTTAGGATGACGCTCTTAAAAATTTCATATAAAAAAATCCATCAGGGATGGATGGAAAGCTGTCAATCAAAAACAAGGGAAACTTTTTCATAATTCAAAAATTTACATTTTATGTTTTATATGAAAAAGAAATGTGTGTGCAATAATTCCTGCACACACACACACACACTGAACTGAATTTATTTATTGCGCGAAAGTGTTTGTTTGATGTGTTTGTAAGAATGTTTTACTCGTAGTTTGTTTTTCATATTGTTGGTGAGGGATGGGTAACAAGTATAAGTTTTATTTAAATTTAATACAATATGGCTGCTAAATTTAGACATTCAATTATTGAGTGACGAAGTTAATTACAAATATTTTTGGATATCCTAATACAGCTAAACCTCGATTAACCGGACCTATATTAAGCGGTTACATCTATTAACCGGTATGCGGTTCTTTTTATTTTTCCACTCTATTATCCGTGCTTTAGATGTATACCTCTATTAACCGTGCTTTACATCTATTATCCGTGCAGCATTCATATGTTTTTTATTATGTACATCTAAATCCGGTGTTTCCCCTTTTTAAGTTCATACACATATGTACATATTTGATTTTGCATTCTTTGTGATGATATGTATTTTTTGTATAAAAACATGTGATATATTTCAATCTGTAGTTACATAAATTGAACGTTTAAATAAAAATAAATAAATTTCTGAATATTTTAATATAACCTCTATTAACCGTGTATTTCGATTATCCGTGCTGATACCGGTCCCACAAGAACCGGATAATCGAGGTTTAACTGTACTTTTTATTAACCCTTACCTATATACATACATCAAATTACCACAAACATACGGTGGCCAGAGACCTGCACCGAGACGGCTCTGCCGGCTCAAACCACGCCGCTGACGGTTTTGGCAGCCGTCTCTGCCGATAATTTCTCGGCTAAAAGTCGCCCTAAAACTAGCTGCCGATTTTTTTATATTTTTTATGCTGAATGTACTTTAAATAAATTTTTTTAATGAAAGATAAATCAAAATCAAATATCGTAAAAAATATTGGAACTCTTACAGTTCGGCTGAAACGTACATCGACTTAAATTCGCCGTCAATTTTTAACATCCGACAAAAAAGGGGTGTTATAAGTTTGTAGTGTGTGTCTTTGTATCTGAGCCTCTGTGTATCTGTGTGTCTGTGGTCTGTCCGTGTCCACGTACAGACCAAACGGCTGGACCGATTTTGATTTAGTTTTTTCTGTTGTAGAGGTGACTTGATCTTAACTACGTTTCAAGAAAATCGGTCAAGCCGTTCAGAAGATATCACATATTTTCTAGATATATCGGGGGTTTTTTACATTTTTCATTTTTGTTATTGTTTACTTATTTCAGCTGGATTTACTTTAAACACATTTTTATATGGAAGATAAAAGTAAATCAAATGTCTTAGAAAATTATATACAATTAAGTTTGGATATAACAAACATCGCTATTATTAATGATCGTCTACAACGAACAATTGAAAAACCGCATGGAAATTTATTTTATTATTCGGTTATAACGAGCATGTTTGTAGTCAAGTATACTTACAGTTATTTTTCAAGTATGTACTTGAATACTAATTTTATTGGGTCACTGCACCAGATTAAATATTTGTTCAGTCTTATGTTTTTGTGAGGACCTGACTCCTTTTGAAATTTTTTTTTTTTTAACTTTTTAGACTAAACATTTCTAGTCTATAACAGACTAGAAATTTTTTTCTATTCATGATTATGATGTGCCAGTTAAAAAGGGCAGAGTTACATAAAGTAATGAAATAATAGTACACTATTGTGTCAGAGAAGCCCCAAGTATATACGAAATTTCGTAAGAGTCGTTTGTATAGAAATACGTAAAATATAGCTTAAATTTTAACTTTTCTAAATACATATATTAACAAATGAAAGTCTGCTTAGCCGAAGTACATAAAACAGAAGGTTAGAATCTTAGAATGTATGCCCACTTTTGAAAAGCAAAATCATTGCCTTGCGTTAGTGCAAGTTGCATGTCCGCGAAATTTCAGCTCTCATAGGGATTACACTCCCACTTTCTTATACTTATTATTTATATAGGGATTACACTCCCACTTTTTTACCCTGAAAATATTTTTTTGCCAGTGTTTATCATTCGTTGGAAATGGATAATAATAAATACTAAAATGGTATATTTAAATATTCTGAGCCAAGGTGATTACTTAACTAAGTCTATCGTGTCGCACATTTGAGGTCTATACTTATAGCGGAAGTGCTTTATTAATTTGCTGAGTGAGTGAGTATGTCATAAAATATACACGTTTTGCATTTCAATATCTCAGGGAGGTTTCATTGTAAAACTTTCAAATTTTGCATATGAGTATTAATTCTAATTATGGTTTAAATTTTATAGTTTTATGATTGAGGTGAACAAAGTTACGAGGGAAGTAAAAACAGATCGAATAGCTTCGTGTAAAAGTACACACTGCATGTAGAGACCATAGCCTACCGTGTGCCTAGATATAAATTTATAATCAAAGAAATTATATTTAGTGCCCGTTGGCACTATGATAGTCTTGTTGCTAAGCTGATTAGTTTGATGGAGGGAGCGACGAGGGGAAAAGAAACAAGTACTCAGCTTCTTGTACTGTCAATACGATTTTCTTTTTCATTCGTAATGTTAAAAAAGCACACAGCATGCACAAAACTATGCATAAAAAATATGAGCTCATAAATAAGACTTGCATTGTGTGAACGCCGATGAAATTTCAAAGAAGAAAAAGTGACAAGCTCAGCAATAAGACATATGTAAGTAGTGTGAACTGGGACTGGGACACATTTATTTATTTATTTTTATTTGAGGCAGAATAGAACAACTGCTTAAGTCGAATGAAGAGAGGTTCAGCATTAATATGGCCGACTTCCTAAACGCAAGTGGCAATGCATATTTAAAATCCATACACTTCAAAATCCCGCATCATTTTTATCTTGAATGCAAACATATGTACGAGTTGCATAGCGACGTTCCTAAATGCCGATAAAATGCAAAAGCTGTCTCTGCAAGGCAAGGTTACACTTAAGACATATAAATTTTTTTTAATTTAGCATTGCAACTTGCGTTTAGGAAGTTGGCCTATATTTTGTGTCCTTGTCCCATTCAGTATAAGCATATTTCCAAAATGTTTAAGGACTATACAGTGCAAGCATTTAGACTTTAGTTATCTACAAATGTGATCAGCGGGAAACCAAACCCGTATAGAAGGTATTCTCCGCAAAGCGGCACTTATGATAACAGGTGCCCTTAGATCCACGCCGCTATGCTTTGTTGGCTTCCTGTGGACTTAATGGCTAGAAAACTGGCCCTACATATGGCCGTTAGGCTGAACGCAATAGGCGTATGGAACTATAGACCATGGGGTCACGCTAGCATCCTAAATCCAGCAAGCAATATACCTAAACTCATTGACTACTGCACTCCCAAACCCTACTTCAATAGGAATTTCAATATTTCTTTGACAGAAGGGTTCTCCCCAGTGGACAGAGCCGTGCAGGTTTTCACGGACGGCTCTATACGGAGGAGAATAGTTGGAGGGGGGATATATATTCCAGATTTTGGAATTGAAATATCCTTCAGACTCCCGGATTAATGTAGCATATTACAGGCAGAAATATCCGCCATAAAAAGAGCAACACACTGGTTGAGTTATCGGATACACAATAGTAATATCCAGATAATAACGGACAGCCAACCCGCGATTAAAACCCTTGCAGGTGCATATTCTACATCATTACTTGTCCAAGAATGCCGCACAGTCCTGGATGAACTGGCGCAGCACTCAACTATCATACTATACTGGGTGCGTAGACACGGAACCAATTCAGGCAATATAGTTGCGGATAAACTAGCAAAGAGAGGAACCCTACTCGGGGAAGTCGATATTGACAATCTCTGTCGGCTCCCTCTGTCGTCTTGCTGGAGACGCTTCGATACTGATTTTCTTAATTTAACTCAGGAAAGATGGCGCAATGAGCCTACCTGCGTTATATCGAGAACCCTTTGGCCTCGTCTAGATACTAAAAGAACCAGAACCTCATTAGCTTTACCAGAAAGCATCTGAGGAATCTCCTGGCCACACTTACAGGCCACTGCACTTTCGGAACCCACGCTAAACATATGGGTCTCCCGTATAATGATTACTGTTATAGCTGCAATGATGAGGAAGAGGAGGAAAGCATTTCGCATCTTCTCTGCTTCTGCCCTGCTTTGGAGGATCTCCATCTGCACTTCCTTGGCAGAATATCCTTCAATAGCTTGTCCGAGCTATCGGAAATAGGACTTAGAAACCTAAGTCTACACATTAGGAGCTGCGGCTGGTATGGCCGCTAGCCTTCACGGCATGTGTATGTACTAGACCCTCTCCTTGTCTCACTTCTTCACTTCTTCTCTACTCTACTCTCTCTTATTGTACAAAAAATCTCCATCTATATCCTCTCCATCTATATTCTCCCTATATTCCCGGTCTCCCCTTATTCTTATACTTTCAACTTACAAGCAGCACAAAGGGATCATCGTATTGGACCCAAGTGAGCTAGACTCCTATATTTTCATTCTTCACCAGCAGCCTGCTAACCTAACCTAACCTATCTACAAATGTTTAAAAATCTATCATAAGTAACTTGCAAATTATAAACAATAATAGAAAGGGGTTATTTCATTCACTTCAACTATTTCATTTCGTTATTTATTTCTCTATTTATGGTATGTATGCCCGGCTTAGCCGTCTTTTTGTAATTGCCGAATTTGAGCCGCCGCCGCCGATGAAAACTTTCCGGCGCAGGTCTCTGACGGTGGCACTGGCCAATTGAATAATTTTGCGATTATCCATTTGTATAAATATAAACGCTTTGCCTGTCCCCATACGAAAAAAAAAAATTATTTTTAAAAAAAGCGAGTAAGCAAATACATATTCACATATTTTCTTTGTAAATAAAATTATTATTTTTAACAATCCCAAAAAAAGGTACAAACATGTTTTATAATATTGTTACAAAATTCTATTTATTTGGATTAGAAAATATTGTCAATTAACTTTGGAATAATTTTAGGCAAAAACTAATGTACAACATTTTGTTTATATTTAAGCAAAAAATAACCCATTTAATTTTGAATACTTGGTTACAATCAGTATGTTTGGATGTTTGTAGGGTATCGCACACTTTTTGAACTTCTCAAACAAAAATAATGGGTCATTCAGTCAAATTGTAAATACTTACGACTGAAGAGTACATAGACTTTTATGCATTATAGTAAGCGAACTTTTTTGCTGGGATGTTTTGCTCAACCTTAACCCTCTTCGAAGGCCCGTACTATTTCTTCCATCCATAACTATATCATAAAATAATAGTACAAAGCAATACCTAATATAAATATAAAAAACTCCTGTCCAGTTCATTTATAACATGGGTTAAAAAAATACTTACGTCTATACAGACCTGCGGCAATCTTGACCGGTTACGAATTTTAAAGAGTGATCAATTAATAAAATTTTACTACAGACAACAGACACTTCGGCAAACAACGTTATACTAGAAATTCGTAGGTAAAAGGGATTCCCTGAAATTTAAAAATTAAAACTAATTACCGACAAAAAAAAATACCGGTCATCTATAGAAAAGTTTAAGTTAACTTAGATAGTGGGAAATTCCCAAAAATTATGAAAATAAAATGATACGGTCCTGGCCATTACATGAACATGAGTACCTCATGTGGCTTAATTTGCTCCATTTTGAATAACAAAATAATAAATACTTGGAAATAATAAGTTGGAAATGAGAAAGCTTTCCGCAAAATGGCTGCCGCTTTTGCTCAGAATCGGCCACAAATGCATTCGTGTGACAACTTCTCAGTAGAGTTTGATGTTTTTCAAGTATATGGAAGAAACGTGGTTCTACGACAACACACCAGTGATTATAAAGCAGGGTAGGAAGAGTGCTCGAATTAATTTCTTTCGCTAACGAATTTAATTCGAACGAATTTTATTTTCCATGTTGTAAAGAATGCAAAATAAAATTCCTCTCACAAATTTAAGAATAAAATTCGCAAACGAAGAGAAACTAGAATTCGCGATTAAATTAAAAAATACAAGTAATCCAAAGTAAAGACTTTAAATATTTTTAAGGAGATTTTATTATTAACGACTTTAGCTAGAGAGCTGAAATTTGGCGTGTAGGTTCCCCTTCCGATGTATTGATTAGGGATGTAACGAATACCAGTTTAGCGAATGCGAATGCGAAAGCGAATAATACATTTTAATTTTTGCGAAAGCGAATGCAAATATTACAATTCCTTAAAATATCACATGCAAATAAATTTATATAAGAGTAAGTATCTTATTATTTATTTATTTAAAAGTATTTTGTAAATAAATTTACAAAAAATACACTGACAAATGGTGTGGGCTACTGGGCCATGACACCAAGAGTAAGTATATATAATAATTAAAAATAAGTTTACACAATGTTAAGCAATTCACCCATTCGTACTTTAGCCCAAATCCTGGTACTCTGTTCAACATTTCATGTGAAATGCTGTCAAATACATATGAAGAAAACTTGGAATGAATTTTTCCTGAAAAAATCTTGCAGAAGTTGTACTCTGTTTATCTTCGGGAAAACATATGAAATATATCTTCAAAATTTAAGTTTTCATGAGAAATAATATGAGTGGCACTTGTTTCGCGTGGAATTTACAACAAACAAGGACTAGTTAATGTGGTTTGGATTTGAAATTTGTTGTACGAAGTAATGAATGGCGTTCAAAATAATTACGCGCAAATCAAACACTTTTCTTTTTCAAAACTGAAAAATATTTCGGTTTCATTTTGATACTTATGAGAACTTATTGATAGAAAAGTTTTACGCTAAGATATTAATGCATTGCATGTATCTTTTTAATGCTGGCTTAAAATAATTTTCGTCTTTAAATTTAAAATCGTAAACTATTTTCGTAAAAGAAATACAAATTTTTTTTTTGCTTGAAATATTCGCATACAAATATTCGAATGCAAAAGCGAATGCAAATAGCAAAAGTAAGCGAATTATTTGCGAATGCGAATGCGAACATTCGTTACATCCCTAGTATAGATTCACTAAGAAGGGGTTTTTGGAAATTCAAACGTTAAAAAAGGGGTAAAATTGGTATCTTTGTATCTCGGAAACTACACTAGAAAGATTAAAAATTCCAAAAGGATAAGAATGCTGGTAAAAAGCAAGCCCTCATGCGTTTGGTACTTTTTTAATATATGCACTTTTAGGGGTTAAAAGGCGGTAAAAACTCAATTTTGGTACTTTTTTTCATTTGACATATCTTTTAAATTATTGAACGTATCATTGGCATTAAATAGTTAAAAAGTACTTTTTAGAATAAGGTACTTTTTGATAAAGTACTTTTAAGAACAAGTAACAGTGCTATATTCGGCTGTGCCGAATCTTATATACCCTTTACCAACGTACGTACATATATATATTTTTTGTAAAAAAATTTATAATTTTTTTAAAGTTTCCATCTATGGAGCTATAATTTTCATTTTTCAAATTTCATACGCCAAACTTTTCTTTCAGAAGCATAAAATATATTCAATTTATAAAGAAAAAGAAAAAAAATTTTAGACCTATTTAATTTTACATAACCCAAAAAGTGTGAGTTTTCCAACCCTGAAGTCATAATTTTGGATTTTTCTGATTATTGATACCAATCTAGATCTTTAAAAAATACATACAACAAGTAAGAGTGCTATATTCGGCTGTGCCGAATCTTCTATACCCTTTACCAACGTACGTACATATATATAGTATACAGACACGTACATACATATTTGTTTTGTGAAAAAATTTATAATTTTTTTAAAGTTTCCATCTTTGGAGCTATAATTTTCATTTTTCAAATTTCATACACCAAACTTTTCTTTCAGAAGCATAAAATATATTCAATTTATAAAGAAAAAGAAAAAAAACAAAAAGTGTAAGTTTTCCAACCCTGGAGTCATAATTTTGGATTTTTCTGATTATTGTTACCAATCTAGTTCTTTAAAAAATACATAAAATATGTTAAGTGAAAAAAGCAAGAACGAAATAAGCAAAAACTTAGTTTCATTTAATTCCTTTAATATTAAAAAAATCAGTTAAGTGCGACTTTGAATCGCGCACGAAAGGAAGGTTTTTTGCTTTTTTGAAGTTTTTTTCAGTTAAAACGATTTTTTCAGTTTTGTCGCTTTTTTCTCGTTTTGGCGATTTTGTCTGTTTTTGGAGGTTTTTTTCATTTTGGCGATTTTTTCTGTTGTTGGGCTTTTCTTCATTTTGGAGATTTTTCTCATTTTGACGATTTTTTCTGTTTTTTTGGGTTTTTTTCGCGATTTTTTTGGCGATTTTTTTGTTTTTTTTTCGTTTTGGTGATTTTTTTCATTTTGGCGATTTTTTTTTCATTTTGGCAATTTTTTTTTTTTTTCGTTTTGGTGATTTTTTTCATTTTGGCGATTTTTTTTTCATTTTGGCGATTTTTTTTCATTTTGGCGATTTTTTTCTGTTTTTAGTTTTTTTTCGTTTTGGCGATCTTTTTTCTTTTTTTGGCGATTTTTTTTCATTTTGGCGATTTTTTTCTGTTTTTTAGGTTTTTTTTTCGTTTTAGCGATATTTTTCATTTTGGCGATTTTTTTTTTCATTTTAGCAATTTTTTCGTTTTTTTGCGATTTATTTTACTCTTAGAAATTTTCTTTTAATTTAGTGCTTTTTTTCATTTTGGCGATTTTTTCTGTTTTTTTCGTTTTGGTGATTTTTTTCATTTTGGCGATTTTTTTTATTAATTTGGCGATTTTTTTCTGTTTTTAGGTTTTTTTTTTCGTTTTGGTGTTTATTTTTCATTTTGGCGATTTTTTTTTTCATTTTGCGATTTTCTTTCATTTTGGCGATTTCTGTTGTCATTTTAGCAATTTTTCCGTTTTTTTGCGATTTATTTTAGTCTTAGAAATTTTTTTTAATTTGGTGCTTTTTTTCGTTTTGGCGATTTTTTTTCTGTTATTTAGGTTTTTTCTTTTTTTGGCGATTTTTTTCATTTTGGCGATTTTGTTCTGTTTTTTAGGGTTTTTTTTCGTTTTGGCGATTTTTTTTCATTTTGACGATTTTTTTCTGTTTTTTAGCGTTTTTTTCGTTTTGGTGATTTTTTTCATTTTGGCGATTTTTTTTTCATTTTGGCGATTTTTTTTTGTTTTTTTTCGTTTTGGCGATTTTTTTTTCATTTTAGCATTTTTCCGTTTTTTTGCGATTTATTTTAGTTTTATAATTTTTTTTAATTTGGTGCTTTTTTCGTTTTGGCGATTTTTTTTCTGTTTTGGTGATTTTTTTCATTTTGGCGATTTTTTTTCATTTTGGCGATTTTTTCTGTTTTTTTTTTGGGTTTTTTTCGTTTTGGTAATTTTTTTCATTATGGCGATTTTCATTTTGGCGATTTTCTTTCATTTTGGCGATTTTTGTTTTCATTTTAGCAATTTTTCCGTTTATTTTTGCGATTTATTTTAGTCTTGGATTTTTTTTTAATTTGGTGCTTTTTTTCGTTTTGGCGATTTTTTCTTGTTTTTGGCGATTTTTTTCGGTTTGGCGATTTTATAATTTTTTATTTTTTCAGTTTTACCGTTTTTGAAAATTTCAAGAGTTTTGCTCTTACGGTTTCCAAGATACAGCAAATTGTCAAAATTACATAGTCAAAATTGCATTAACTGATGGAACACCCTTTAATTTAAATTTTTTTAAATTTTTGTGTTAATTTTTGTAGTCTCAAATTTCAAGTGTATATACATACAAGTGTATATATACTACATGAGATTTTAAAATTTTTCGTTGCTCGTTTTGGAACACCCTTTAATTTCCAATTATCATGTACTTGTTGTTGTAGCGGCCAAAGGTCTACACACAGTGTCCAAATTTCAGGTCTGTAGCTCTTACGGTTCTCGAGAAAATACTAATATAGTTTTAGACATAGTTAATTTTACATAACACAAAAAGTTAAAGTTTTCCAACCCTGGAAACGTCTTTTTAATTTTTTTGTATTTTTTTAATTTAAAATTCCAATTTTAGTCGTACTGAAGTGTAAAATATGTACATTTATTAAAAAAAATAAAAATTTGTTTTCGGGAGTTACTTTTATATGGCAAAATGAAGTTTAAGTTTTCCAGCTCTGCAATCGTCTGCCCGATTTTGCTGAATTTCAATACCAATCTATTTTGGAAAATTTCTGACACACCAGTCCAAGAACGAAGTCTCTAGCTCTTCTGGGAGCTTCGGAAAACCGATTTCACGTACAGACAGACGGACAGACGGACAGACGGACAGACGGACAGACGGACAGACGGACAGACGGACAGACGGACAGACGGACAGACGGACATCGCTTATTCGTCTTCCCTATGCATAAGGATCCAGAATATATATATTATATGGGTCGCTTATTGATATTATAGAAATTACAAACGGAATGACAAACCTATATATACCCTTTTACCATTTTTGTTGGTAAAGGGTATAAAAACGAAATAAGAAAGAACCTAGTTTCATTTAATTCCTTTAATATAAAAAAATTCAGTAAAGTGCGACTTTGAATCGCGCACGAAAGGTAGGCTTTTTTGTTTTTTTGAATTTTTTTCAGCTTAAACGATTTTTTCAGTTTTGTCGCTTTTTTCTCGTTTTGGCGATTTTTTTCTGTTTTTGGAGTTTTTTTTCATTTTGGCGATATTTTTCTGTTTTTGGGCTTTTCTTCATTTTGGAGATTTTTCCCATTTTGACGATTTTTTTTCATTTTGGCGATTTTTTTTTTTGTTTTTGGGTTGATCGCCTGAATAGGCGATTTTTTTCTTTTTTTTTTTTTGTTTTTTTTCATTTTGGCGATTTTTTTTGGGGTTTTTTTCGTTTTGGCGATTTTTTTCATTTTGGCGATTTTTTTCCTTTTGGTGATTTTTGTCTGTTTTTAGGTTTTTTTTCGTTTTGGCGATTTTTTTCATTTTGGCGATTTTTTTTCATTTTGGCGATTTTCTTTCATTTTGGCGATTTTTTTTGTTTTTATTTTTATTTAGGCGATTTTTTTGTTTTTTTTTAATTTTGGCGATTTTTTTTTTCATTTTGGCGATTTTTGTCTGTTTTTTAGGTTTTTTTTCGTTTTGGCGATTTTTTTCATTTTGGCGATTTTTTTTTCGTTTTGGCAATTTTTTTTTTGTTTTTCTCGATTTTTTCCTGTTTTGGGTTTTTTTTCATTTTGGCGACTTTTTTCTGTTGTTTTGGGTTTTTTTCGTTTTGGCGATTTGTTTTCATCTTGGCGATTTTTTCATTTTAGCGATTTTCTTTCATTTTGGCGATTTTTTTTTACATTTTAGCAATTCTTCCGTTCTATGCGATTTATTTTAGCTTTAGAAATTTTTTTTAATTTGTTGCTTTTTTTCGTTTTGGCGATTTTTTTTGTTTTTGGCGATTTTTTTCGTTTTGGCGATTTTATAATTTTTTTTTTTTTAGTTTTACCGTTTTTGAAAATTTCAAGAGTTTTGCTCTTACGGTTTCCAAGATACAGCAAGTTGTAAAAATTGCATAGTCAAAATTGCATTTACTGATGGAACACCCTTTAATTTAAATTTTTGGAAATTTTAGTGTTAATTTTTGTAGTCTGTATAAAAAGTGTATATACATATAATTGTATGTATATTACATGGGATTTTAACATTTTTCGTTGCTCGTTTTGGAACACCCTTTAATTTCCAATTCTCATGTATTTGTTGTTGTATCGGCCAAAGGTCTACACACTGTGTCCAAATTTCGGGTCTGTAGCTCTTACGGTTCTCGAGAAAATACTAATATAGTTTTAGACATAGTTAATTTTACATAACACAAAAAGTTAAAGTTTTCCAACCCTGGAAACGTCTTTTTAATTTTTTTCATATTTTTTTAATTTAAAATTCCAATTTTAGTCGTACTGAAGTGTAAAATAAATTTATTTATTAAAAAAAATAAAAATTTGTTTTCGGTAGTTACTTTTATATGGCAAAATAAAGTTTAAGTTTTCCAGCTCTGCAATGGTCTGCTCGATTTTGCTGAATTTCAATACCAATCTATTTTGGAAAATTTCTGACACACCAGTCCAAGAACGAAGTCTCTAGCTTTTCTGGGAGCTTCGGAAAACCGATTTCACGTACAGACAGACGGACAGACGGACATCGCTTATTCGTCTTCCCTATGCATAAGGATCCAGAATATATGTATATATTTTATGTGTCGCTTATTGATATTATAGAAATTACAAACGGAATGACAAACCTATATATACCCTTTTACCATTTTTGTTGGTAAAGGGTATAAAAAGGTACCTTTTGGAAAAAGTAATTTTTTGAAAAAAGTACTTTTTGGGAAAAGTGCTTTTTAAAAAAACGTACTTTTTAAGAAAAATACTTTTTAAAAAAATTTGCATTTTGGATAAAGTACTTTTTAAAAAAGGATACTTTTTTGGAAAAAGTACTTTTTAGAAAAAGATACTTTTTGGAAACAGTACTTTTTAGAAAAAGGTCCTTTTTGGCAAAAGTAGTGTTTACAAAAAGGTGCTTTTTGGGAAAAGTATTTTTTAGAAAAAGGTACTTTTTAAGAAAAGTACTTTTAGAAAAAGGTACTTTTTGGGAAAATTCCATTTTAGACAAAGGTGGTTTTTGGGAAAATTACTTTTTAGAAAAAGGTACCTTTAAAGAAAAGTACTTATTAGAAAAACGTGGTTTTTGGAAAAAGTACTTTAAAAAATAGTGATTTTGGGATATGTACTTTTTAGAACAAGGTACTTTTTGGGAAAAGTAATTTTTAGACAAAACTGCTTTTTAGGAAGAGTACTTTTTAGAAAAGAGTAATTTTTGGAAAAAGTACTTATTGGGAAAAGTACTTTTTAGAAAAAAAAAAGCTTTTTTAAAAATTACTTTTTAGAAAAAGGTACTTTTTGGGAAAAGTAATTTTTCCAAAAAGCACCTTTCTCTAAAAAGTACTTCTAAATTTTACTTTTCCCAAAAAGCACCTATTTCTAAAAAAACTTTTCTTGAAAGGTAACTTTTTCTAAAAAGTACTTTTCCCAAAAATCACCTTTTTTAAAAAAGTACCTTTTCTAAAAAGTACTTTTCTTTAAAGGTACCTTTTTCCTAAAAAGTACTTTTCCCAAAAAGCACCTTTTTATAAAAAGCACTTTTCCCAAAAAGCTCCTTTTCCTAAAAAGTACTTGTCCCAAAAGGTATCTTTTTCTAAAAATTACTTTTTAACTCTTTAATGCCAATGCTACGTTCAATAATTTAGAAGATATGTCGAGTGCAAAAAAAGGTACCAAAATTTAGTTTTTACCCACTTTTGACCCCTAAAAGTACACATATTAAAAAGTACCAAACACATGCCAGCATTCTTATGCTCTTTGAATTTTTTGTCTATCTAATGTATTTTCCGACATATAAAGATACCTATTTTACCCTTTTTTTACCCCTTTTTACGCCCTTCGCGTTCGAATTTTTAAAAATCCCTGGATATATACATCGAAAGAGGAATATACACACCAAATTTCAGCTCTATAGTTATAGTGGTTTGAGCTAGGCGATGATATGTCAAAAAGAACTCAATTTGCTGCCTAACGCAAATTTTATAAGAATTATACTTTTGCATTCGCTCTTAAGAATTATAATATAAAACTCGGAAAAGAATTCTATTTTAAATTCGCAAATGAATTAAATCAACAAAAATTAATTTAATTCGTTTGCGAGAAGAATGAAAAAAATCAAGAATTTACAGCCTGTTTTTTCGAAAACATAAGCCCTTTCGTTTTTATGTTTCATTTATAAACGATTACGTTTAAAATTTGATTTTTATAAAACATTATCTAAAGCTTTTGTTTTGACATAAAAAGAGCTTTTTAGTTATAACCAAAAATATAAAGTCAAAAAATTATTACAGTGAAGGAATAAAAACATAAAATCTATTAAAAAAATTCGATGAAAAATTTTAAATAAAATTCATTTTAATTTTTATGATTTTAGCATTCAATTAGAAAACCATTTACACATTTATACAGATTTTCATTGTATTTCGTATTTTCCGTTCTTTATTAGAACTTATATTATTTTGACTCAATACTAAAATTTTGTGTGATTTGTTTGACATTTAAATTATGGAAAATAAAGCTAAAATTATTTGTGTCGGTTAAAAATTACAGAAACAAGGGAAACATCTTTCCTTTGTACGGAAGTCGAGATTTGTTCTTGAGAAAGTTAACTCAATCCGATTATAGAAAAAGTCATTCACATTTTCTCGTTAATTTAATTTTTTTTTTGGAACTTAAAGAAAAAAATATGTAGACCGATTATTAATTAATTTTACATAAGAAATTGTATGAGTGTGAAAAACTGAAAGGCCATATTCTCCGAACTTAGCGCCGAGTAAATATTTCTTGTTCTCAAACCTGAGGAAATAGCTCGGCGAAAAGAGAATTAACTCCAACGGCGAAATCATTTCGCAAATAAATATCTATATTGATAACGACGACAAATCCTTTTATATTTTTTTTGGAAGTGATAAAAAAAACGGGAAAAAAGTGAATATTCCAACTGGATGGTTGAAATCCTACATGAAATTATATATATGTATATACATACCCAGTAAAAAAAATTGGAAGTCGTTCTAAAGGAAGTACATTTTCATTGCTTCCACAAAAAATCGATATTTTTAATTTGCCGATAGTTAGCAGAAAACCAAGTAGAAGTTTATTTTAGTCATACAAAACCTTGTAATTCCTCTCTAGTTTTAGAAATTACTCACCAGAATTTTAAAAAAATCGATTTTTTTTAAGAAACTTATGAATTAATTTTGGTCTAAAATTTTAAAGTTATTTGCTTAAATTTACATTAAATTACTGTTTCGCGTTTAAATTCCTATAAACGGAAACTAATTGTTAAAATAGGTAACTATTAGCCATTTTTCTTAGATTAAAATATTATCATAGAGCACAAAAAAGGAAATTTTTCTTAAAATCGCTTCCAAATCGGTGACCAGGCAGCGAAAAAGAGAACTTCTTGCAATGACAACCCTATGTAAAAATCATTAGATCGGATCGAAATTTGCACTACTTCCAGATCGCAAACTCTACATTTTCATGACTTTTTTGGAGTGTCTTTTTTTACTGGGATTGTTAATATGTATAACAATCATGACAGTCAAAACTTGAACGGAAATTCAACCATTTGCATTGTTCACATAACAATAACTTTAATTAAAATAACTTTGAAATCTAACAAAAATAAATGTTGAAAAGATAAATAAATTTCAACAAACTATTTGTTGATATAATTATTTTAAAATCTTTTTCAGATTTTCCTTTAACTTACAATTTCGTTAATTGTGCTGAGAAAAATCGTTGTAGGTTCAAAATCAATTATTTACTTAATTGATATAACAAAAAACTTAATTGTATTCACAAATCATTATTTCTTGTTTTATTGAAATAACCCAATGTCATTATTTAAATATAAAATCAAATATAATAATGATAATTTCAAAACGGCAGCACCGAGTTTCGTCAAATAGAAGTAAGAAGATTTAAGATCAAGTGATCTCTCAAACAAAATAAAATCTAAATTAAAATCAATCTACCTGTTTGGGAGCTATGGCGCCACAGACACACACATTCAAGAGATGCAGGTAGAAAAGATGTGATGAGCTCTAAGCGGGCTTAGATTTTTTAAAAAAATAGGACTTTCGACCAAATCAAAACCGGTGCAGCCCTTTTGGTTCTGAACGAACATTATTTGTTAAACAACACGCAAACGAATTCCCGGATAACAGCTAGTTTAATATAAAAATTAACAAAAAATTTAATTTTTCGCAATTACATACATCAATTAATAGTTATTTTTCACAAAATTACAGAAGCTTTTTAAGTCAACAGACAACAAATGAGCAAATAGATGAATATATGGATGACGGTATGAATGAATTAATAACTGACTGGATTTGTTGACGTATTCACAGTTGAAACATAAAGCACATTCTCCATAAAGCATATATACTTTTTTTTAAACTACCTATGGAAATAAATATGAATAAGCTATATATACGAGCGCATACATATATGTAAAAAGCTGTATTGTACATCCACAAAAATGATCATAAATAATAGCAGAAAAATCAATGCGATCAGCAGTAAGAAAGCTGAACAAAAAAAACAAAAATATAAAAAACTCAATGAGAAGGATCATTAATAATACTCAATATTACACAATATACAAAACATTTACTACATGCAAACGTATTGTTTGAGTTATGAACAACGTCAAACAAATTTCCGACCTGTCAACAAGACAAGAAGACATTGTCTTTCTGTCAAAGAAGCTTATTTTCACACTTGGACTTTGAATCACAAAAGAAAATCTTGCTGAATAGACACGTTAAATGGATTGTAGTAGTAAGTATGCATCCAAGGCGAGTTTCCAATTTATTGTTTTATTTATTTAGTAGTGGCCTCCGTACATTTGTTGCTTTGAAGTTGCAATGAAAAAGTACTGATATCAAATATATCATGTCAATTCCTTTGCTGTCTATTGTTTATAAATACCGAAAGAGTTCGACCACAAATTGAACTGAGTTTCAGTTTTTAAACAATAATTGTTTTTTTTTTTTGTAATGCCGCCATAAACTATTTAATTCAAGGGCAAATAATTACATATTGCAACACTTTCCATTCCTTTATTTGTGTGGTGGTTTTGCCATCAGTTCTTAAAAATTATTTGAAACACCCCGCTATAAAAGGTTAAAATAACAACTTTGCTACGCTTGCACACATTGAGTAGAAAATTTATAAAAAAAATCAGCTAAATAAAATGAAATTAAAGAAATTGTAACTTAATATCATCTATATGTACATATATGTATATATGTATGTATGTGAATAACAATGAATTTTGAAGAACACAAATATAAAAACAAGGACAAAAGTTCGGTTTGGAGTAATTTTTTGGTTGAGTTCAAAAATGCTACGTACGCTAAGTGCAAGTTGTGCCACAAAGTTTTAAAAACTAATGACGGTTCAACAAAAGACCTCTTAAATCATCAGTTTGCAAAGAACCACAAAGAAAATTTTTAAAAATTACAGATTTAAGTTTCCCTGCTCCCTAAGTCGTTTGATTGCTCAGGATGGAATATCTTTTTCCCTGCTCATAACATCCAAAGAATTGCCTAAGTCACTGCAAGCTGGCAAATTCTGTATCCCAAAAATTCTTCGTTTAGTCACAATAAAATATGTTAAAACATTATTAAAAACATATTATTAAAAAGCATTAAAACTCATGTAATTTTCTTCACTATCCAAAAACTTACAATATGATTTCAAATTTTGTTATGTATCTAGCTGCGTATCTAGTTTCTAAGATTTCTTGAAACTCTGTTTTGCCATTTTGGCCAGCTTTTTGGCTTAATTACTTCTCTGTGAAGTAAGAAAATAAAAAACGTATTGATTATTGAGTTCTCGTTTCAATTTGTTTAATTGAAACTTTAACATAATATCTAATTGGTTTGAGAAATTTTTGGGTAAAGTTTCCCTTTGGATCCGCATTAGCAATAGTGAAATGCACATAGGATCCTCCTTACATCTCAATAATAAATTTCAATGTGTTTTTAATTTTTTTTTTTTTTTTAATGCATGATTTTTATTTATTGTATCTTTATATATGAACAATAAGTATTCAAATCTTAAATCTAAAAATATAATTAGGCCCGACCAGTGTCGGACATAAGCTTAGTAATAGTTATATATAATACATATGTAAGTAGTGATAATCAAAAGGAAAAAAATAAAAGTATTTTCAAGAAGTCCCATCTGGAGTGCTGTGAATAAGAGCCATTGTGTCCCTCTTTTTTAGGCGGATGTGTCCAGTAAAGTTCAAAATATTACGGGCAAGCGGATTAGGATGTGACTCGAGTTTTGTTAAATATTTGCCTGCGTATTTTGCAATTTCTTCAGTCACTAGTGGCATATTTAAATCACGATGTATATTTGAATTTTTTATATACCATGGAGCCGATGTTATTAACCGTAAAATTTTGTTTTGCCTTCGTTGGATTCTCTCGACATTAGAAGCTGAAGCAGTACCCCAAAGCTGAATTCCGTAGCACCATATAGGTTTTAAGAGCGACTTGTATATTAAAAGTTTACAATCTAGGGTGAGGGTTGAATTTCTACCAACCAGCCAATGTATCTGAGTTAGTTTAAGTTTCATTTGTGTTAGCTTAGAGTCAATATGGTATTTCCATGTGAGCCTTCGATCAAGATGTATACCAAGGTATTTCACATGTAAGTTTTGAGGAACAATTTGATTATTGATTGTAATGGGGGAACAAGTGTCCTTTCTTAAGGTAAATGTTACCTGAGCACACTTCTGTTCGTTTACCTTTATTCTCCACATGTTTAACCATATTTCTAGCTGAGTAATATGTTGCTGGAGATATCGGGATGCCTCGTGAGGGTTTTCATGCATATTAAGGCAGGCTGTATCATCGGCAAATGTAGATGTGTGAATGTTACTGCTCAATGGCATATCACAAGTATAAATCAAATACAAAACTGGCCCCAGTATACTCCCCTGTGGCACACCGGATGAGATTATTTCAGGCGTACTCATAAAGTTTCCTTCCACAACAGTGAACTTCCGGG
The DNA here is from genome assembly GCA_944452675.1 of Tachina lurida. Lineage (NCBI taxonomy): Eukaryota > Metazoa > Arthropoda > Insecta > Diptera > Tachinidae > Tachina > Tachina lurida. The sequence continues at coordinate 118,593,806 of OX101752.1, read as the reverse complement.
CAATAATGTAACTTTCCAGCAGATTTAGAATGTTTATTGGTAGGTAAGTCTTTAATTTTAAAATTAGGCCTTCATGCCACACTTTATCAAATGCCTGAGAAACGTCAATGAACAGCGCAGAGCAATACTTTTTTTCTTCAAAAGTTTTTCTTATAAATTGAACCAATCTATGAGTTTGTTCAATGGTGCAATGCTGACTTCTAAAACCAAATTGGTGGTCCGGTATGCACCCACTACTAACTAGAATTGGGGACAATTTTGTCATAAACAGTTTTTCGAAAAGCTTTGACATTGTTGACAGTAAACTTATTGGCCTATATGACTCAGCTTTGGTAAGATCTTTGCCCGGCTTTGGAATCATTTTAACCTTGGCAAGCTTCCAGCTGTTTGGATAATACTCCAGTCGTAAAATAGCGTTAAAAATGAATAACAGGATTCTAATAGCTATACGAGGCAACATTATCAGCATCTGGTTACTAATTTCATCAATACCCGGAGCTTTTTTCGGGTTGAGTTTTGCAATTAGTTTTTGTACATCACGCGTCTTAAATTTTATTGGTCGAGGGGGTAGCGCAACTACATTTGGCAAATCAACAGCACCAGAACATGTGTTTGGGGTAAATACGGATTTTAAATGCTCGCCAAATAGTTTACCTTTTTCAGGATCGCTTCTTGCCCAACCTCCTGTAGATGTGCGTAGAGGTGGTTTAAACTCAACTGGTGTCTTAAGCTTTCTAGCAGCGCGCCACAAAGAGTAATTAGATGCTGGTGTGACATCAAGACCTTCTAAATAATTTTTAAGAGATGCAGTTTTTTCAAATGCAAGCAACTCTTGGAGTCGTTTAGTACACTCTTTAAATCTGATTTTAAGTTGGGGTGATCTGTGCTGTTGCCATTCTCTTCTAGCTCTTCTTTTTTCACTTACGAGACGTTCAATATCCGTAGAATAAATTCTATTTACCCTAGTCTGAGGATGGGTGGTAGTGGCATGTTTAGCAGCCTGTTTAATATTTTCATTAAGGTTGGCAATGTTAGATTCAATATCATCATGTGTTCTTAGCGTAATATTTTCCGTGCAATGACTACTAAGATATTTTTTAAATCGCAGCCAATTAACACGTTTTATCAAATTCGCATACGGGTGAGGTAAGTCACTACTTAGTGGGCTACAAATTGTAACGATCGTGGGAGAGTGATCGGAGGAAAGATCTTGAGACGCTTCAACATGAACTAATTCCCTAGAAATATTTTTCATGACTCCAAAATCTATAACATCCGGAATTTTTTGTATGTCCGTAGGCCAGTAAGTGGGCTCCCCACTCGAAATGACGTCCAAGCCCATTTTTGAAATTGTGTTGAACAATGCCCGACCTCTAGGTGTAATAAGACGCGAACCCCAGAACGTATGTTTTGCATTGTAGTCGCCAGCTGCTACGAAGCAAGGGCCAAGGGATTTGTAGAAATTCTCGTATTGGTCCTCAGTAATTGCGAACCTAGGAGGGGAGTAAATTGATGATATGACAAAATTAGTGCAAAAATTTTCGATACAAATATTCGTTGCTTGTAAATGTTCTTCGCAAATGTTGTCAATAATATAATGCTTGAGTCTTGACTTTATTAAAATTGCTGATCCACCGCATGCTCTTCCTCTCGGGTCCTTTGAATCATATAAGGTGTAGCCATAAATTTTAAAAAGGCTTCTCGAAGTCAAATGAGTCTCAGAGACCAACATTATATCAATATTTTTTTCCGTGAGGAAGTGCTCAAGTTCGTTTTTGTGTTGGCGAATGCCGTTTGCGTTCCAGAAACATATTTTTAACGTGTTCATGGCTTGTTAAATAATGCTTGAAGCAGAGTATTTTGCATTCTCAGCATTTCTTGTATCATGCTAGTCATACTTGTTGTAAAATTGTTTATAGTTTGCACCAGATTTTCAATAGTAGCTTCAAGGCGATTAAAATTAAAGCCTGAGTTTGTATTTGTAGAATTATTTTGCGGTGAAACATTTTGTGTGGGAATAGAGCTTGCCTTAGCAGCATCGGCATACGATACACGTGAATTAACTGGTTGGCTCACTTGCGCAAGAGTGTCGGAGTAAGTGTTTGCCGTTTGTGCTGGAGCTACTTTAGGTTTTTGCCTCATAGTCTTTTTAACGAAAGAATATACAGGACATCCTCTATAATTAGCGGTGTGATTACCTCCACAATTACTGCATTTTTTTCTGATTGATCTTTTGGTTTAGTACAACTAGCAGTACCGTGCAATTCACCGCAAATAACACAAACTGTAGGTAATTTGCAGTAAGTTTTTGTGTGGCCATATTCCAGGTCCAGAACGCTTGTGTGGTTCTTCAACTGTTATTTTTCGGTATAAAAGATATTTTAAATTATAAATTGGGTGCGTCTCATTTTTTCTCAATTTTATATCATTCGGCTCAAGTTCAACGCGAAATAGAGGCTGGGGAATCTTCTCCCTATTTATTATATTGGAAACATTTTTTACCTTGAATCGCTGGAGGACGAGTGCATCTTTTGTTTCTTCGGGAACAACATAAGAATCTATGCCCTTCAATACGATCTGCAGGCCTTTAGCACTTTTAAGCTGGTACAGTGGATCACAGTGAAATTCGTCCACTTGTAATGAAGAACTTCAAAATGTAAACAAACCAAGAAATCGATATTAAACACAAAAGAATTGGGTTTAATCAGTTAGTTAATTTTATTTAAATGATAACTCAAAACAACAGGTGAACTATAATTCAATGTTTTGAACAATATTAGGCTTTATTAAAATATGCCGAGAAATTCACGTCACATTGTAAATGGTCCGCTTAAACTTTTGTACGTTAAATAAATTACAATGAAAAATAAAAATGTTTTTAATATTTTGTTGGGTATCCTTTTTGGTGAATAACACATTTAAGACGCTTTGGTACAGATTCAACAAGTTTTTTTGTATATTCTGGGCTTATTTTACTCCACTCCTCTAAAAGAGCAGTTTTTAGCTCATTTTGGTTTGAAAAGTGATGTTTTCTTATTTCAATTTCCAATTTCTGCCACAAATTTTCTATTATATTTAAATCCGGTGATTGGGGTGGAGTTTTGATTACTCGAGGACAATGATACAATAGCCATTCTTTGACTACCCCAGCTGTATGCTTAGGATCATTATCCTGGTATAGGTGAAAAGAGTCCTTTATCCCGAGCATTTCAGCACTTTGCTTAAGGTTATTTTTTAAAATGTTTAAGTATTGCATCTTGTCCATGTTGCCTTCAACAAAATGCAATTTACCAACGCCAGCAGCCGAACAAGCACCCCAGACCATTACATGACCACCACCATGTTTAAATGTTGGACGCAAATGCTTTGGATTCATCTCTTGATTAGGTTTTCTCCATACATTTATCCTGCCATCTGACCCAAAAAGGTTGTATTTACTTTCGTCTGTGAACAAAACATGTTTCCAGAAGGAAAACTCTTTCCCAGCGTAGCTATGAGCAAATTGCAGCCGGATCTTCTTATTTTTTTCGCTTACAAAAGGCTTCTTGCGTGCAATTCTGCCATTGAACTCATTCTTTCGAAGAGCCCGACGAATTATCTCAGCATTACAGGTTATATTAAAGTGCTTCGCAGCCATATCTCGCAATTTTGGTGCACTTAACCTTGGATTAATTTTGATTTGGTTGACAATCCACCTTTCCTGACGCACCGTAAACAGTTTTTTTGGGCTTTTTTTTTGGCTTATTTATTACACGTCCTTCATTTTTAAAACGGTGAATGATATTTTCTACTGTTTTGCGAGCTCTGTTGACAATTTGTGCTATTTCCCTTTGACTTTTGCCATTTCTATAATGTTCAATAATTAGATTTCTAATTTCAAGCGTAGTATGACGACCCATGTTGAAATTTTTGAAAAAACTACTAATATGATGAAAGTCTGCTTCACAGCGCAAATGCTTAAGAATGAGCAATTAAAAACCAAAGGAGAATGTGAAAAAGTACCGTAATTCTTGATTGCAATTCACAGTGGACCATTTACACTGTGGCATGAATTTCTCGCCATATTTTTATAAACACTAATATTTTTACAGATATTGAATTATATTTCACCTATAGCTTTTAGTTATCATTTAAATAAAATAAACTAACTGGTTAAATCCGATTATTTTGTGTTTAATATCGATTTCTTGGTTTTTTTACATTTTAAAGTTGTTCATTGCAAGTGGACCAATTTAACTGTGATCCACTGTATGTGTAGAAACTTGTTTTATTTTTTTCAAATTCAGAAACCATTTCGCGGAAATCTGTTTCGTCATAAATTTGAATTTTCGTTTCATCGATACTGCCACGTTTTATTGGAACAATGTGAAATTTTTTCTCACCAATGACCGAAATTAATTTCTTAATAAGAGCGTTTGAATTTTTTCTCTCAAATAGATTGGTGGCGGCTTGGAGGTTTTTTTCTCAGATATATCAGGTGTGTCGTTGTCATCTTGCAATATTTGAAAACGATTAGTGGAGGATGCGCTGTTATCCCTAGATACCTTTGAAGCAGATGCAATTTTAGTAGACTTTGGGCTTCGCCCGCGCTTTCCCACAATAATATATCGGTCCATTCCGACTTGGGTTTTGGGCTACTCTTATTTACAGTGACTAATTGGGTAAGTGATGAATCGGATGATATCGCTGATATAAATGACGAAGTAGTAGGCAACTGTAATGTTAACGAATCGCTAGTTGGCATTGGACAAAGCGAAGTTGATCGCTGACGAAAAATTGGAGTAAGTCTATCACCAAATTTTTTATTTTTATTGTTATCATTAAGATCAGAGCTCACAGTAAAATAGGCATTTCTACCGTTATAACTCACTTCACAATTATTTGTTTTTGAAGTACTCATATAGAGTATTCCTCAAGGGCACTTTGTAAGTGTATTCCTCAAGGGCACTTTGAGTTATTTTGTTTACGGTTGTTTTTGTTTTTTTTTTGTTTTAGTTATTACTTTCTATGTAAAAAATATTAGCAAAGCAAAAAAGCTTGTTTATCAAAGTTAATGTACAACGAATATTATGTACTACAGATATTTTTTGTATGGTTTTTTTTTTGTTTAGCATGTAGGTATGTAAAAAAAACTTCCGCTAATACGTCTGTTCACTATGAAGGTACAACGAGAACTGTGTTTTTAATAAGAAAAAATATTTTACTGAATAAGTAAAACAATAATTTGAGATATGTAGTTAGTCCGTTAAAAAACGTTAAACTTAAAAAAATTAATATATTGATACGTTATTGGAATGCTTGTGACGAATATCATATGACATCTAGAACAATTTAAGGGTTTTTAAATACAACGTTTGTCATCATTATATTGCTACGAGTCATAAAACTTTTAACTTGCTTACCTTTGATAGCGTATTTATATTTTATTGCTAAACAGAAAGTATTAGATTATATATCTTTTATAATAATAAGATATCGGTGATTAACTTAGAACTTTTAAATAAATATAAAATAATAAGTATAAACCCAGTGGCGAAAGTCATAATGATTCATCGTGACAAACGCTGACAATGTAAAGTCATCGATAACAGCTGCTGAATTTTCTTTGGTGTCATATATGAATTTTTGAAGTAAATGTCCAAAATGTCATAAATGACCGAAGTTGTCTGTTAGGCTTCCTCGAGTTAGTGAGTCCTAGCAGACAATATTATCGTTATTCGTTATCAAATTTGTATGATATGTATGACGGAGAATATCGCGTTGAGTCGTCTGTGACATACAGCAGCGTTAAGTTTCAACTTTAAATACTGTGTTTCAATAACATTGTCATGCATAACTCCTTTTAATTGCGACTTAGTAGTGATTTTGTGATGATGTTTCATATACGAAATATACACACACATACATATGTAATTCTATGGAATATAATAGAGCAAATGTTTCCGCTCGTCAGTTCAAAAAAAAATTGTGTTGAAAAATAGGTGCTATGTCAACAACCAGTTTACGAGTACAAGTGTTAATCTTTTGGTGTTATATTGACGTTACGTCGACAAATAGTGACGGAATAAAAATTATTATTATTTCAACTGATGAAATTCCACACTATCCTTTTTAAAATATATTGTTACGTTTTTATTCTCTGTTAAAAACGCTTTTCCGTAGATTCGTAGATTTGCAATAAATAAAAGACCCCAGTGTACTAATTAGGGTTAAGAATGATACAATCTTTATTTACTAATAAATAACACTAATCTAAATTCAATTCAAGAGCTTAAATACAAACACAAATATTATTCAAATGTTCACAACTGGTTACCACTACACCTTCTTTGCTGTTGTATATACACGTCTTAGACCACTGGCTGCGCTAGTGTTGACACAATTCTGCTTTCTCTGTTGCTCGTCACACACAAGACTCACTCTGCCGACACTTCCAGTTGATACACCAATAACAACTCTATGGCAGACTCTCACAGTTGATATACTAATCAGGACTCGCTGGCTTCACTTACACGCGTTTATCAGCTTCGCTGCTCCCTTACTCTTCACTCAAGGGACTCCACAATAAACTCAAATCACGACAGACTCTAACTGTCACTATAGACTGTACTATAGTCTCTTCAATTTCCAACTCACGTATTGTAAAGCACAGACTCAAATATCAACTCACGTTGTATCACAAATCACGGACTGCGCACAACTTAATTGTCAACTGACTTGATTAACAACAGAATTCTTATTAGCAACTGAGCTTCTTCGCAACTGAATTATTCCCAACTAACTTTTGATCGCGACTGAACTCTTAATCACAACTGAACTGCTGTTGGATGCGTCAACCCCTTTTTATACTTCGCACAACAACCACTAGAATTTTCATGCAAAGTCTAGACCTAATCATCATTATCTTCAATGTTGTTTATAAAGCGCGTAATTAAGTTCTTGTGGTAACTATGTACATACGTGTGTATATGCATACATCATTAAGTGGTTGTTTACTTATTTCTACCTTTCGTTGGAATTGCCAGGCATGTATGTATGTATGCATGTAGCTATGTCTATCTTCACAACAAGCAGAAGCTTGTAGTTGTTGTTGGTTGTTTACGTTTAATCACGTATGTATGTACTAGGCATGCGTATATAGTTATTTGTTATAGTGCTTGCATGTATGTATGTACGTGTGTACGTTTACTTCTTCTGGATGTTTCTTTGTTATTATTCCAGATACTTCTTTAATTGCCCTGTAGGAATATTTTCGCACTATTAACCCTGTTGGAATTTATTTGCATAATGATGCATTAATCTTGTCGACGGCCATTTCCGTAACACTGCCGCCCACTTAAGCCTATTCGTCCCGAATAGGCACATCATCGCCTTTCTTTTTCTTCGTTTTCTATACGCCTTGTAGTTTCGTTGGAGACGACTACCTCTTCCATATTTGTTGGCTTTAGTTCTGGCTCTGCCTCGGCTTTCAACTGGGACTTGTATTACTATGCGCTGGAGATTAGTTCTTCGATATTTGCGGCCCTTGGTGGCACTGACTCTGCTTAGCATTTCCTCTACTGCTTGCCTTGTCGTATGCTGGAGCTGAAACCTTCCTTGACACTTGCAACCCTTGGTACAGAATCTGCTTTGTATTTCCTTTACTGCTTGCCTTGTTTTAAGATGGAGATGACAACTTCTTCCACATTTGTGGTATTTGGCTCTGCCTCTATTTTGTCTCTCAACTAGAGCTTGCCTTGCCATACCCTGGAGATGACTACTCCTTTCACATTTGTGGCCTTTGGCTCCGACTCTACCTTGTCCCTCGACTAGAGTTCGCCTTACCATTCCACATTTATGGCCTCTGGCTGCGACTCTACCTTGTCCCTCGACTAGAGTTCGCCTTACCACACGCTTGAAGATCTGCACAGAAGTTGTCTTCTTCATCCTTACTGCTTTTCTGCTGCGTACTTCGTATACTGTAGCAGTTTCTTTACCCTGAGCAAATGAGTCCATTTCTTCAATAGCTAATTCCTCCGTGTCACAAGCAGCTTGACTATCATCTAGGTCACGAGCTTTATTAACTTCGCTGGAAACTTCTGGCAAACTTCGCTCACGTTTAACTTGCTGACACTGACCACTGTTGATTTCATCTTCTGCCTTCAGTTTTTCGTCAGCGTATTCCTTTGTGCCAGAAATGTCTTCGTTGACACTGTTTCCCAAGTCAAAAATCTCTCCGTCTGATTTACTGACTTGCATTTCTTCACCATGTGCCCTTTTGTTTATGGACTCAGACATTTCTACAAATCTCGCATCCATTTTATCAAATCAAATTTCCATTTTCTCACTGTTAGCCCTAGAAGACTCTTGAAACTTCTCATTCATTTGCGCTAGAAGTTTTTCGTTGTTTGTCTCCATTTTTTCCATCATTGCGGCTAGCATTGCGCTGATGTCTGTACTGTTTGCTGCTGCACGAGTACATACCTCAATTTCATCGAACTCATAACTTTCTATGTCGATGTTGCGCCGCTGGAAATCTTGCAGTAGTCGCTCCTGTAGCTGTACCTTGTCACCAGTTGTCGACAGTTTCCGCTTACTCAATTCTTCCTTGAGTTGCTCCACCTTAAGCTCTTGATTTTTCATTTTCCTCAAAACCAATTATTACGTTTAACCTTTTCAAACGTATGTGGTTTTATTCACGTTTAACCTTTTCAAACGTGTGAGGCTGTCCTTTTCGTATCACTCTTACTTTACGTTTAACCTTTTTAAACGTGCCGCTTTTATTTGCAAATCCCACTTCTGACACCAAATGTTACGTTTTTATTCTCTGTTAAAAACGCTTTTCCGTAGATTCGTAGATTTGCAATAAATAAAAGACCCCAGTGTACTAATTAGGGTTAAGAATGATACAATCTTTATTTACTAATAAATAACACTAATCTAAATTCAATTCAAGAGCTTAAATACAAACACAAATATTATTCAAATGTTCACAACTGGTTACCACTACACCTTCTTTGCTGTTGTATATACACGTCTTAGATCACTGGCTGCGCTAGTGTTGACACAATTCTGCTTTCTCTGTTGCTCGTCACACACAAGACTCACTCTGCCGACACTTCCAGTTGATACACCAATAACAACTCTATGGCAGACTCTCACAGTTGATATACTAATCAGGACTCGCTGGCTTCACTTACACGCGTTTATCAGCTTCGCTGCTCCCTTACTCTTCACTCAAGGGACTCCACAATAAACTCAAATCACGACAGACTCTAACTGTCACTATAGACTGTACTATAGTCTCTTCAATTTCCAACTCACGTATTGTAAAGCACAGACTCAAATATCAACTCACGTTGTATCACAAATCACGGACTGCGCACAACTTAATTGTCAACTCACTTGATTAACAACAGAATTCTTATTAGCAACTGAGCTTCTTCGCAACTGAATTATTCCCAACTAACTTTTGATCGCGACTGAACTCTTAATCACAACTGAACTGCTGTTGGATGCGTCAACCCCTTTTTATACTTCGCACAACAACCACTAGAATTTTCATGCAAAGTCTACACCTAATCATCATTATCTTCAATGTTGTTTATAAAGCGCGTAATTAAGTTCTTGTGGTAACTATGTACATACGTGTGTATATGCATACATCATTAAGTGGTTGTTTACTTATTTCTACCTTTCGTTGGAATTGCCAGGCATGTATGTATGTATGCATGTAGCTATGTCTATCTTCACAACAAGCAGAAGCTTGTAGTTGTTGTTGGTTGTTTACGTTTAATCACGTATGTATGTACTAGGCATGCGTATATAGTTATTTGTTATAGTGCTTGCATGTATGTATGTACGTGTGTACGTTTACTTCTTCTGGATGTTTCTTTGTTATTATTCCAGATACTTCTTTAATTGCCCTGTAGGAATATTTTCGCACTATTAACCCTGTTGGAATTTATTTGCATAATGATGCATTAATCTTGTCGACGGCCATTTCCGTAACAATATTATCCTTAAATAAATAGACTTGATTTGGTGGTACAAATGGTATACCTCTTACTACACTAGCATAATTATTGCTTTATAAAGGGTGTCTCTTTCAGAGTGTTGAGTTGGCATCACTGCTTTATTTGAGCACCCATTTAACAGCTGATAGTTGCTTTTTGTTTAGTTTGCATTGCAATTTCATTATGAATTGACTTACACCAGAGTTGCTCTGCAAATTGTTGAAATTTTTAATCAAAATAATTGTTTTATTCGTCAAACTCATCGTGTACTTCTTCCATTTTCCGATGGAGCCCATTTCTGATTGAATGGGTACATAAATAAGCAGAATTGTCGCACTTGGAGTGAGGAGAATCCATAAGCTTTTGTCGAAACACCATTACATCCACAGAAAAGTATTGTTTGGTGCGCCTTATGGCCCATATGTCTTCAAAAACTTTGATGGTCAGAATGGGACTGTCAATTGTGAACGGTATAAAAACATGATTCAAAATTTTTTCCTACCCCAAATACGGGGCATTAATCTTGCTGATGTGTGTTTCCAACAGGACGGAGCCACATGCCACACAGCGGACGCTACAATTGTTTTACTCAAAATAATTTCACGTAATGTTCTAATTAATTGGCCACCAAGCTCGTGAGATTTAACTCCATTGGATTATTTTCTTTGGGGTTATGTTAAGTCACTTGTCTAGATTGCGCCTTCTACGCACCAGCCGTGGCGGCCATATGGCAGAAATAATTTCATAAATTTTTTTTTCCAATTCTGCCCATTTCATTGATATTAAAAATATATTTCCTTGTTTTATTATGATTTAAACTTGTGTCACTCTATAAAAAAAGACACTTTATTAGTGTTTTTCGTTTCCCGAGGAAAAACTCCCGCGTGTTCTATTTCTTAAGTAGGCGTCTATGTATCGGGTCGTCGCTCTTCAATTTTGTCATCTTCTACAAACTGGCTGTTAGTTTCTTAACTACTCACAAAGGAAGGATTTTCTGTAAGGCCGGTCTTACATCTGTGTTCCATGTGCCCAAAAAAGCGTAACCACTAATTACTAATGATAAAGTGTTTGATTCAGACATGTATTCCACAATAGTTACAATTTTTAAACAACTGAGTGATTTACCTAAATATTATGTGAAGATGGTAAATGGGGTCAACTGGCTAGGATTCAAAAAATATCTTAGTAGTCACTGTGTAGAAAACATTCAGCTAGAAATCATCCGAGGATGTTGATTCTAACATTTCCAACTTTAACGAAAATATTAAAAAGGCTATTGAATATGCCACTACCTCCTATCCGCAGAGTGGCTTTAATAGAATTTATTCTACGAATATTGAACGTCTTGTATGTGAAAAAAGGAGAGCTAGAAGATAATGAAAACAACACAGATCACCCCTAATAAAGTCAGACTTAAAGAATGTATTAAACGACTCAAAGAGTTGCTATCGTCGGAAAAAACTGCATTACTGGAAACATTTCTAGAAGGTCACGTCAGCATCTAATTACCCGTTGATCTTAAATCACCACCGTGCACTTTGACCGGAGGCTGGGCAAGAAACGATAATGAGAAAGGTAACTTATTCGCTGCGCATTTAAAACCTATATTCACTCCCAAGGCATGTACGGATGCTGTTGATTTGCCGAGCGTACTTTCTCTACCCCTTCGTCCTTAACGGTTTAAACTGCGTGAAGTACAAAAAATAATTGCTGAACTCAACCCGAAGAAAGCTCCAGGTATTGATGGCATTAGCAACAAGATGGTGATAAACTTGCCTAATATTACAATAAGAATCCTGCTATTTATTTTTAATGCCATTTCCCGAATGCAGTATTTTCCACAAAACTGGAAACTTGCTAAGATCAAAATTATTCCAAAGCCGAGAAAAAGACTTACCAAGGCTGAATCATATAGGCCTATAAGCTTACTATCAACAATCTCAAAGCTTTTCAAAAAGCTGCTCATTACTAAATTATCCAAAATTTTAGCTGACAATGTGTGTATCCCGGACCATCAATTTGGCTTTAGAAGTCAGCATAGCATCATAGAGCAAACGCATAGTTATAAGAAGAACATTTGAAGAAAATAAGTATTTTTCTGCTCTCTTTATTGATGTTTCTCAAGCATTTGATAAACTATGGCACGAAGGCCTAGTTTTAAAATTGAAGACATATCTGTCAATAAACACACAAAAGCTTTTGGAAAGTTATATTATTGATATTGATATATATTTCACTGTTGTGGAAGGAGACTTCATGAGTGTGCCCGAATTTATATCTTCCGGTGGGCCACAGGGTAGTATTCTGGGGCCAGTTTTGTATTTAATATATACTTGTGATATGCCTGTGAGCAATAATATCCATACTTCCACATTTGCCGATGATATAGCCTGTATGCACGAAACCCCTTTTGAGGCATTCCGCAATCTCCTGGAACATATTACTGAGCTGAAAACATGGTTGAAGTTATGGAGAATTAAAGTAAATGAATAGAAGTGTGTCCATATAACGTTTACCCTAAGAAAATATACTTGTTCCCCAATTCGAATCAACAATCAAAATATTCTCCAATATTGGTACGGTATACCCAGTTTAATTACCCATCGGCTAAATACCTTCATCATCTATTTACCCCAAATATTGAATCTCCGTTCTTATCATTCATTTTTACACAAAAGTCCACGCTAATTAACCTTCGTTTAATTACACAGAGAAAACAGATTCGTTGAGACAACCGAATTTGTTGCCAATCGAATTTTGGTGGTTGCACCAACTATATGGAATTCTGGTATAACGACTGCAATTTTCTTGTGGTACCACTATATTTTAATTATAACCCTTAAACAAATAGTTGCAGCAACAGAAAAAATTGGTTAACAGTATGGAATTTTAAAAAAAAGTTATTCTTGCTACCGAAAATGTTGTTAGTACAACTGAAACAATATCATAATTGGTACCTGTGAAAGAAAAATTGGCCTTCCTTGCTGAAATAAAATAAGCAATAAACTCAAATAAAAATATACAATTTTATAAATTTATTATTTAACATATTGTCATAAGTTATTTTTAATTGAAGTTTATTTATTTCAACCACACATTTTGAACAGCCACAAACCTATTATCTTATGCACAGACTTTCAAAAACCATTTGAGAATTCATAAATCATAATATTTTTGAAAGTCACAAAAGTTAATTTTTAATTTGCTGCAACGAGTATAAACTATGATAGTAAGCTCAACCTATAGTTAGTTGCAGCAACTGATAGAAAGTGTTTATTTTAACATTAATATAGAACGACAATTTTTTACTTGCCAATACCAAAAGTTGGTAGTAACATCCAATTCATAATATTTTATTCGGTTGTGTTAACCAATCAATGAATTAGTAATGGCAAAAGCCTACGCTCGGTTGATGCAATCAATTTAAGAATTTTCAGAATCATATCTTTATTACAATTATGCCCTTATGGCAACAAACATGGATTTTTTTTTTGGATTAACAGAAAATTGAATGCGTGAACTGAAATTTAGTTTATGCAAATTATATTTTGTTGGACTAACCATTTTCCAACCAATCTTTTTTCTGGGTGTACCTATTTCGGGTCATTACCCAGAAGTATTTTACCCCAAAATTAAATTTCCCCTAAAATATCTTCTTTTATTTTTCCAAAAATACCGAAGTATTTATTTATGCAATTCTGCAATCGAGTATATGCACCTTATCTATTTATTTTTTGTAATATTAATTTTTGTTATATAATAAAATATTTTATTTTAAGAAATGCATATATATGTGCTTTTTATTTCAAGTAATTATGTACGACATAGCACAGTGAGTTCCGATAAATGAATTTCTCAATGTATTTAAACTTTTTCTCATAATTACCTATATGAGGTAATTAAACGTCTTCGCTTTATTACCTTTCTCGGATAATTACCCCAAAAATCATGACATTTTTGATGAGGTAATTAACCGAGGTTTACTGTATACACCTTGATGGAAGGCTTACATGGAAACATCATATTGACTCTAAATTAACTCAAATTAAACTTAAGTTAGCTCAAGTATATTGGTTGATTGGTAGAAATTCAACACTCAGCCTAGACTGCAAACTTTTGATATACAAGTGGCTTTTGAAGCCAATATGGTGCTACGCAATTCAGCTTCAAATGTTGAGAAAATCCAACGAAGGCAAAACAATAGTTTACGTTTGATAACATCGGCTCCATGGTACCTCAAAATTTTTAATTTACATAATGATTTAAATGTGCCACTAATTTAGGGCTGCCAGAAGTATAAGCTCGTCAACCAGGACACTCATACACTCATGCTTTCTTTAAGGCATTTCCTGGAAAATAAAAATATTATGAGGGTTTTCACGAGAACTCTCAAAAGTTTGTGCAATTGGGTAAACTTGAGAGACTTGTTTCATGAAGCCCCTTTTAACCTTTTGTGCAAACACCTTATGTAAATTAGCAACAAACGTCAATTACTTCATTTAATAATAATAAAATAAGAAAATGTCAAGCAATTTTTAATTTTAAAACATATTTATATATTTCTATAAAAATAAAAATTTTGTTGGTGTGTGTGTGTCTAAAAATGTTCAGAGCTAGCCAAAAAAGCGAAAAGTTATGGTTTACAAAATGCACACTTGCACAGCTCAAGTTTACAAGTAAAAATTATTGGGCAAACTTAACAGATTTGTGTGAATGAATTTCTATAAAATTTTTGACATTTTACTTACGAGAGCCTAAAAATGCACAATTGCACAGTTTGCGAGACTTTTGAACATTCTCATGAAAACTCTTAATATTTTAAACAAATAAAACAATAATAAAATAATGTTATGAAACTCAGCAATTCATAAATGAAACAGATGTTGTAATCGGTTCTCAATTACTTGTAGCAGTTGTTTACACGGTGCAAGTTTTTGTGGCACTTAGTTGAAACAAAAATTGAATCAGAGTAGCTCCCGTTTAACTTTATTGTAGTAGGTGGTAAATTGTCCGGCACAAAAAAACCAGAACAATTTAGGAGTGGACCAGGACACCATCATCATTTGTCTAAATCCAGGATAAATCCTGGAAAACCAGGACGTATGGCAGCCCTACAATAGTGACTGAAGAAATTGGAAAATACGCAGGCAAAAATTTAACAAAACTCGATTCTCATCCTAATATCCTGGCTCGTAACATCTTGAACTTTACTGGACACATCCACTTAAAAAAGAGGTTCTAATACACAACACTCCATATGAAACCTCTTGAAAATATGTTTGCGTTTGTAAACTCAGCCTAACAATTGTATTTATATTTAAGATTTGAATACTTATTATCATTTTTTGAAGATACAATAATAAAAGATTTCAACCAACAGGAATATCGTTAAAATATGTTACGGAATAGCAAACTCGATAAATGTTCATTATATTTTTTATAGCGACACTTTTATCGTAATAAAAGTTACTGAATCCAGGTACAACTACATATTTTGATTTAAACAACAATGTCATTGTTCCATTTGCAATAAAGTTTCGTATATAAGGCAGACATCTACATCAACTGACACCACACACAGTGGACCAAAACACAGAAGAACGCTGATGAGGAAGGTTTAGTGGCCTTCGAAAACGGCTTGCTGTTCCGTTCAACTATGTGTTGTTGTCAGAATATTTACAACTAACTTTGATGTTATTTGTTCATTAATAATTATCACATGTAATTTGGCTTAAAAAGCGTTACGAACAGTAGCCTATTATATTCATAAGAATTGTTCCGTTGTGTTATACCTATACTCGTGTAAGTTAATTATCTTATATATAAATACGGCACACATTTTTTTGTCGTACAGTTTTAAGTATCTTATCGTCCACCAATATTGTTAAAACATATATGGTTTAAAAGGTATTTT
The DNA here is from genome assembly GCA_944452675.1 of Tachina lurida. NCBI lineage: Eukaryota > Metazoa > Arthropoda > Insecta > Diptera > Tachinidae > Tachina > Tachina lurida. The sequence continues at coordinate 118,577,897 of OX101752.1, read as the reverse complement.
TCTGTAGATATGCTCAATATAAATTTGTTTTTCAAAATTCTTGGCATAAAGGTGAAAAGAAAACGATTTAAATTTGCTTTGAAGAAACAACTTTCTATTTTGTTTTGGTTTTGTACTGTCACACATACAAGCACACACATGTTTGTGGTCTAATTTAGACCACCGGGCGATCCTAGTAAAAAGAAATATTTCTGTTTATTAAATATTTTGAACAAAAAATTTATTAATTTTCAAACTATAAGGAAAGTGCCATCAAATGTAAATAAAATATCAGCCGTTTCCTTGTGTTTTCGAAATGCGAAAACGAGTGATTGACAAAATTAGATCAAATCATATTTATGATTTGAAACAAAAAATTAATTGAAATTACGTGACTTCGGGAGCATGCCCGCTTATCAAACATTTGTGTGAAGGTAGAATCTTTGATAAGTAAAGCATTAAAAATTCTTAAACATCTTTTACTTATAAGATTTTTGCGGGATTTTGTGACATCTTGTCAGAATTATATTTAAACCATCTATTACTTCGAATGGGAGATGATGATACATCAACAACCATATGACGAAGCAGCCAGTCTGCCACTCATTTCACTGTTCTCTCTAGTTGTCACTTGTGTTGTTTTTTTTTAATTCTTGCAAAATATATGTTCTATCACACATGAATGAGTGAATGATTGATTGTTTTTAACGAATTTTTGTTTTTAAAGTTTCCAACGTATTCAGTAGATGCAGTGAGACTAGATTGTTGAAAACTCTGAATCAAGAAGAATGAATGTATCGTCACCTTAAATGCAAACAAACGTAACTAACTAAACAAAAATTCGTAATCGAGTTTTTGATTGATTATAGTTCATTTTATCAAACTACATGTTCACGCAAATATTTAGACCTCTGCGATCAAAAATGACGACTTTATTAAAAAAAATCAAATACATCTATTTTTTATTGCAAGGAAGATAACTAGCATAAAAGCTTAAATATATATAAAAAGGAAATAAATGGTTAAAAATATATACATACATAAGTATACATACTATAAGTAAATTTCTAAGAAAATTATCAAGAATACTTTATAATTAATGATTTTGTAACGTTTTGTGTTTCTCCTGCAAAAAATATAAAAGTATAGTTTTGGTCCCTTTGCATTTAAGGTGCCGATATGTACATACATACACACATATGTATGTATGTGTATGTTTGTTCGGCTGTGGTTTTTCTTTTCTATAATAATTTTATTTAAGAAAAAAGTATAGTTATTGTTAACTGTTAGAGTTTTTAAGCCATTTTAACAATATTTTAAGTCTCTTTTACAATTCGTTGTGCTTCTTTTAAATTTCATTTGTTGCGGCGGAATCTTTGTGCAAACATCAGTAGTAAAGCTTCATGGAATGAAACTCTTTTTTTTTTGTTTTATTTACAAAAAAGTGATTGCGTTTTTATTTAGAAACTTAAGTTTGTATGTACATTGTATATAAAAACTGTGTGAGCTTTGACAAACTTCCATTTTAATTATACAAAACTTAGTTTTCCTAGGATATTTGTAAATTGTTGTTGGAAATCAAATAATTCAAAACCAATTTCTTTTAATTTATGTATGAAATGGAATTCAATTAGTGTTTGTCACGGGAATTCCCGGGACGGGAATTTAAAAAAAGGTAGAAGTTGTGTTGTTGTTTTAGAAAAAAATCATGTCCATTACGTCCACATTTTTCAAAAATTTTGTAGAACATTCTAAAAATTATTTAAAGCAAAACAATTTGATATCATAACATATAACATATATGAAATCCACAGATATACACATATGCACGAGTATGGATGTACGGATGGAAGAAGAATAAACGTTTACTGTTCGAATATTGAATCGAATATATTATAAAAGATCCTTATAGTTTTATAATAGTTTTTAATAATAGCGAAATAATCAACCCACTTTTTTCTGCAAAAAACAGGCAAAAAATCGACTTCCTTAAAATAATTAATTTAATTTGCTTATAACTTTTAACTTAGTTGTATTTTTGATACTAAATTTCTTTCTAAATGTTTAAAATTTTCATCTGAACTCATATGCATAAGGTTGGTAAAAAACCCAAAATTTAAATTATTTTTCTCAAATATTTCCTAAACAGTAAACGAAACTGCATAAAAGTGCAGACAGACAGAAAAGCTCTTGGATAGAGAAATACACTTGCAAAAAATCTATTTTATCAGATCAAAAACATTAGCTTGGCATCGGTTTGAATTTTTCATTAATTAGAGGTTGCCCACTTTGGGGCTTTGTGGGCCCGCCTCCTTTAAAGATATATAGACCTCCTCAAATGGTGTAAAACAAACCGACGGCTCGTTTAGAAACTGCAGAATTATTTAATTTTTTTTTTCAAAATCCCCCACTGTGTGACAGAACTGAAGCTACCTTGTGACCCTGACAAGTGGAAACTCTTTATAGATTCACCAAAGACGTGCTTGAAAGTTGCTCTCCTTATGGGCTTACAGTCAGGATTCACAAAATACTGCTGCTTTTTAACAAAACAAATATAAGATTATACGAAACAGGCCTCTGAGAGAAAGTTTCACTCCAGTCCACAAAAATGTTGCCCACGATCCACTGGTACCTTAGGAAAATGTTTATTTGCCACTTCTCCACACCAAACTAGGTTTGATAAAGCAATTCTTGAAAGCAATGGTTAAGGCAGGTAATGGATTAAAATTTTTAAAAAATAAATTTTCATCATCTTAGTCACGTTAAAATCAAAGAAGGGACGTTCGTGGGAACCCAAATCAAACAACTTTTCCTGAACTCCTGAATCTAAAAAAACCAGCTTGGCTTGCATTCCTAAAATTGTGTGAACTTTTTATGTAACAAAAAAAGTGGTATGTCGATCATGTTCAGGAGTTGCTGTACGCGTATAAGGTTCTGGGGTATAACATGTGTCACTTCCTGCGCTCACACCGGAACTTGTTTCCTGCAAATTTAGGAGCACGTTCTGATGAGCTAGAGGAATGCTTTCATCAAGACATCGCTCAGTTTGAAAAAAGATTTTGCGGAAAGTCCAATGATATCATGTTGGCAAAATACTGCTGGTCTATAGTAAGAAAAACCTCAACCTTAGGGTATAAGAGAAAAGCAAGCACCAAATAAAGATGAAGATGAAGGGTCGTATTCAAAAGAATATTATATTTGAGCTTTAAAGTTCATAGTAGTTACCAAGCACTTTAAGGCTAACATTGCTTTATTAAGAAATTGTATTGTTGTTGTTGTTGTTTTTTATAATAGTTTTTTCCTGAGGAAGAGCACCGAAGGTGTTCGAAATATCGAAAGAAAATAAAATAAAAATCTACAAGATTAACAACACATACATATTTAATAAAACAAAAAAGAGTTTTATTTAAATAAATGGTATGACCTTGAGCCTGAAGAAAATGGTAAATATTTACAAATTTTAAGGTCGAAGAAATTATTTAACATATAAGAAATTGTATTCAAAAGACAACTTTAATTATTTTGTAATTTAATAATAAATACTGGTAACTCCATCGTGTTCAACAACCAATTCACAGCTTATGATGTACAACATCGAATAGAATTTCATTCGAGTATTCAAATAGTTTTTTATATTATTAAATAAATTTTTATTATCTTGAAGTAAAGTAACCTTTTTTAAAAAATATGAGCTTCTGACATGGAAGGAAAACAGATAAACATTTCTATGAAGTTAAAGTAAAAATAATATGATGAATAAAGAAAAATTATCACAATTTATTTTATTCGAATGAAATGAGTATTTGAATATCCAGATTTTTTCCATTCGTTTTGACTGTATGTACATTAGGGATGGGCAAATGAAAAAAATTTATCGATATATATCGTATCGATATTTTTGAACAGTATCGATATATATTTTTTTAAACATCGATATTTCGATATATCGATATTTTTTACCAAATGTTGCCAAAATATTCCAAATCTAAAATAAATACACATACTAACATATCGTGCCATAACCGCCAAAAAAATTTTAAGCAAGGCTTCATTAGTCTTTACATTATGTTGCTGTGCCGTTCTATTTTTAAATTTTAATAGTTACTTTTTCTTTAATAAATTAGCTTTTTCTGACCAGAACGGTTACAGTTTTCCACTAAAGTGACGAGTTTTGTATCGTCCATTGTTATGTTTCAATATAGTGTTTATGTTTTTCTGGTAAAAATTTAATTTTTTAAATTCTTAAAGCACAATCACAGTTTATTTCGAAATGTTTTTATTTTATTTATTTTGCCGTTTACAGTTACTTAACAGTTTTTTGATTTTCAGAGGTTGAACCGAAACAAAACAGAATGAAAGAGAAAAACTAAAGGCTTGTATAAGATCTATATAAACCAAAAAGAGTCAGCTGATTCGTAACAGAACATAAAATAAAATCTAATTCTGCCTTTAGGCTTATATCCACACAATCCAAATTTGGCATTTAGCTAAGTTAACAAATAAAAGTCACCTGCATTAGTGGGGTCATCTTATAGATGCGCCCGGGCTGTTATTATGAAATTTCTCTTTTTTTTCTTCGCATCATAGTTAAAAAATGGCTATAGCTCTTGAAAGTATCGAAACCCGATACTCTTAAATAAGAATCGATGTATCGATATATCGGTTTTTGAAATATCGGCGATATATATCGATATTTATTTTTTCAAATATCGGTATTTCGATATATCGATATTTTTTGCCCATCCCTAATGTACATCACTAAAACATTTTTTATACCCTGTACCAACAAAAATGGTAAAAGGGTATATATAGGTTTGTCATTCCGTTTGTAATTTCTATAATATCAATAAGCGACACATAAAATATATATATTCTGGATCCTTATGCATAGGGAAGACGAATAAGCGATGTCCGTCTGTCCGTCTGTCTGTACGTGAAATCGGTTTTCCGAAGCTCCCAGAAAAGCTAGAGACTTCGTTCTTGGACTGGTGTGTCAGAAATTTTCCAAAATAGATTGGTATTGAAATTCAGCAAAATCGAGCAGACCATTGCAGAGCTGGAAAACTTAAACTTTATTTTGCCATATAAAAGTAACTACCGAAAACAAATTTTTATTTTTTTTAATAAATAAATTTATTTTACACTTCAGTACGACTAAAATTGGAATTTTAAATTAAAAAAATATGAAAAAAATTAAAAAGACGTTTCCAGGGTTGGAAAACTTTAACTTTTTGTGTTATGTAAAATTAACTATGTCTAAAACTATATTAGTATTTTCTCGAGAACCGTAAGAGCTACTGACCTGAAATTTGGACACAGTGTGTAGACCTTTAGCCGCTACAACAACAAATACATGAGAATTGGAAATTAAAGGGTGTTCCAAAACGAGCAACGAAAAATGTTAAAATCCCATGTAATATACATACAATTATATGTATATACACTTTTTATACAGACTACAAAAATTAACACTAAAACTTCTAAAAATTTAAATTAAAGGGTGTTCCATCAGTTAATGCAATTTTGACTATGCAATTTTTACAACTTGCTGTATCTTGGAAACCGTAAGAGCAAAACTCTTGAAATTTTCAAAAACGGTAAAACTAAAAAAACAAAAAATTATAAAATCGCCAAAACGAAAAAATCGCCAAAAACAAAAAAAAAATCGCCAAAACGAAAAAAAGGACCAAATTAAAAAAAATTTCTAAAGCTAAAATAAATCGCATAAAACGGAAGAATTGCTAAAATGTAAAAAAAAATCGCCAAAATGAAAGAAAATCGCTAAAATGAAAAAATCGCCAAGATGAAAAAAAATCGCCAAAACGAAAAAAACCCAAAAAAACAGAAAAAAGTCGCCAAAATGAAAAAAAACCCAAAACAGGAAAAAATCGCCAAAAACAAAAAAAAAATTGCCAAAACGAAAAAAAAAATCGCCAAAATTAAAAAAATCGCCAAAACGAAAAAAAAACCTAAAAAACAGACAAAAATCGCCAAAATGAAAAAAAATCGCCAAAATGAAATAAAAACAAAAAAATCGCCTAAATAAAAATAAAAACAAAAAAAATCGCCTAAATGAAAGAAAATCGCCAAAATGAAAAAAAATCGCCAAAATGAAAAAAATCGCCAAAACGAAAAAAAAACCTAAAAACAGACAAAAATCACCAAAAGGAAAAAAATCGCCAAAATGAAAAAAATCGCCAAAACGAAAAAAACCCCAAAAAAATCGCCAAAATGAAAAAAAAACAAAAAAAAAAGAAAAAAATCGCCTATTCAGGCGATCAACCCAAAAACAAAAAAAAATCGCCAAAATGAAAAGAAATCGTCAAAATGGGAAAATCTCCAAAATTAAGAAAAGCCCAAAAACAGAAAAATATCGCCAAAATGAAAAAAACCTCCAAAAACAGAAAAAATCGCCAAAACGAGAAAAAAGCGACAAAACTGAAAAAATCGTTTAAGCTGAAAAAAAATTCAAAAAAACAAAAAAGCCTACCTTTCAATAATCAGAAAAATCCAAAATTATGACTCCAGGGTTGGAAAACTCACACTTTTTGGGTTATGTAAAATTAAATAGGTCTAAAATTTTTTTTCTTTTTCTTTATAAATTGAATATATTTTATGCTTCTGAAAGAAAAGTTTGGCGTATGAAATTTGAAAAATGAATATTATAGCTCCATAGATGAAAACTTTAAAAAAATTATAAATTTTTTTACAAAAAATATATATATGTACGTACGTTGGTAAAGGGTATATAAGATTCGGCACAGCCGAATATAGCACTCTTACTTGTTTTATAATTGGATTTATTTTAATATTTTTTTATGGACTTTGCTATGTATTTCGAATCATTTGGATAATTTGGTGATGTTTTCCATAACATGACAAAAATAATAAATTTTAGATAAGAGCTAACACTTCTGGCTTTATTTTCAGATATATCATGAATCAATATGTGCTATAGAAACAAAAATATTTGAGGTACAAAATACACATTTTGGAAATATCAATTTAAAGTAGTCTTAACAAACGTAGGTGCCTACTCGTACCTTAGAATTTTGATATAATAATTTTTTTTGAATACAACTTTACTTAATATTGCATAGAAAAGCTTTGTTAAGTTTTTTTGAATACGACTGGACTTTAGATCCTATTTAAAATTTTAAAATTACCTAAATGGGTAAACAAAAAGTGGGGAGAAGAAGTAATCCACGAAAATGATGGGCGATGGGGCGAAACAGATGTCTTATTCAATTTCAGGATGTCATTTTACATAAGAATCAGCTAAAGCGGTCTCAGGGCCGATTTTGATTCAGAGCAGTGTAATCGAGACTAACCGATAACCGCGATTAATCGAATACTTTTAATCGTAATCGTGATTATGAAATCTGCGATTATTTGCAAACCCTAAATCGCTAAACACAAGGATGCGATAAGACATCGTTCATAATCTTCGCGAATTAATGACTGATTTTCAAAGTAAAACTGTATAATTAAGTAGCGTCAAGCTATTCATAATGATTTGCCAATATACTGATTGTAAATGTGTTGGCAGAAGTATTTAAAGCTTACAGAAAGAGTTTTACAAGACTGTGTACTGATACGCCGACTAATAAATTTTTCGCGTTGAAGATTTATTACAAGTTAAGTTGGATTAAATTTTTTAATGAACATGTGAAGCCTATGCTTATATTCTTGTAAATAATCAGAATTCGAATTGAAGATTACAATATTTGAATCTTATTGAATACGTTGAACTTTTTTTATACTCGTAGTATCTTAATTAAATTTTACTTTTTTTGCTTCCATTACTTCAGACTGCCGCATCCTTAAAAACCCTGAAGTCGTCCATACAAAATTTAAATTCTAGATTAATACAAGAATATTTTAATACGTTAAGCACTAATTTTTTAATTTTTTGAGTAAAACTAAATGTATGTAAATTTCACAAAGATCTTAAATTACGATATTGGTTTCTCTAAAACATATACATACATACATATATATACGTATATGTATAGCTCTATATATAAATACATATACATATATTTATATATACTTGTGCAGGTGTTACAATTTCAATTAAAGTTTATTCTCACCTGGAAAAATTCAAGTTAAAATATTTGAAGAAATTTCATTGAAATTATTGCTTTAATTCCTTTTGAATAATTTGCCATGATAAATTCTTTAAACGGAATGTTTATTTCTCCGCTCGATTACGTTTCCATTAATAACTTTTTATTTTCATACATACTTTCCTTGAACCTGCAAGTAATACGCCACCAATGGGAAAAAATAAAATAAATAAAAATTGTTGGTAATTGTAAGAAAATACGCAAAAGTATGAAAGAAAAAAAATTCAGATTTTTATTACGGATAAAATAAAATGCAAAGTCACTAAACGTCTAAAGCCCAAAAAATGGGAATAAAATGTCATCTTCAAGCTACCACTAGATACTGTATTGCTTCCGACCTGTAGATAACACAAATGAATTTTCCAATACGAATAAAAATGCAAAAAGAAAAAGCTAACTAACCACAATTCGCGCGACATTACCTACAATAATTTTTAATTTCTTTTAGTGATAAAGTACGCGTTCTTTTTTCAAATAAAACAAACTCATGTACTCGAATCTTTTCGACTGCAGTAATTTTAAGTAATAATCAGCTACATAATTGGCACACCACTAAAAGCTTTCAGCGCAGCAAGTATTCTTAACATATGAGATGGCACTCTGATGATAACAAAATAAAATGCAAAGTAGGTTTTAGTGACAGGTATTGTATGAAACAAAAACTTGGTCGAAAATTTTTCTCAGTAGTTCTGATTGCCGAAATTTTCGGACAGGAGCTTGCCCTTTTTCAGATTTATGTTTTTGTGGGGATTTACAACACTAAATACAAACTGTGTTAACAATGTGGCACCATCGCCACGGCAGCTGATTATTTTTAGCTTTCCGCATAATTACGATTTAATGTGTGAAATTTTGTAGTTGTTTTTTGCATAAGTATTCGTCTTTTTCTTTAGAAAAATATAAGACGAAAAACAAAACAATTAAAAATTTAATTGAATCAATTAAATTCTTAATTGAAAACATTAATTGGTGAATACTTTTTTCTGGGTGCTGTTGAACTAAGTGTAGAGATCCTATGCAATTGAACTATATTCAAGGATAGATCGAACAATGGACGTATATATATGAATATACATATGTACATATATGTGTGTGTAAGTGCTTAGTAATATTTGGAACAGAATATTCTTTTGAGCGACGTTTCATAAAACTTAACACACCGCTGGATATATTTACCATCATTGAAATGTTGAATAGCTAATATCAATTTTAAATGATATGTGCTTACATTTTTTGATGTTAAAGTCCAGCAAGTTTATTTTGCACTATTGAGACAAATATTCAAAGATGATTGACCATAAATCTTGTTAAACAAGTCAACAATTTTAACGTCTTAGATCCATTAATTAGCAATGACTGCCTGGGATCCAAATGACTGCCTTGAGACACTCTTGATACAAAGTCCAAAGTTTTTGAGATAGCTTTTTTAACTTACACTTGCTGTGCTTATTTATGCCAACATATTGCATTATCGCTGAATCCCATGCGACCTGTACCAAACCTGAGTTCTTACTAATAAACTTTGTCATACTCTGCCTTATTGCGGTTTTCGAATTAGTGAATTCGATTTCAAAAACTTAGACTAGACTTAAGTACATTTTGCATGCTTATTTAATTTAGAAAATCGAATCGAAATCGAATTGAAAAATGTAGCAGCCTATTAATTAATTTCTTAAGAAATTTAAAATTTTGTTTACAGCAGTTAAACACAGGCTAACAAACGAAAACGACACAACGAGACCTAAAATTTGGGGCCTTATTACGAGTGTCGTATTTCACTACGACTACGACGATTGTGTACGTGACTAAACAAAAAATGTTCCAATGTTCTTTAGGCTGTTACAAAATAGTCGTAGTCGAAGACGTAATGCGACACACATAATAAGGCCCAATAGGAAATATAATAATAATAATAACCAGGGCAAGTTTTTTGTGACACGAAAATGGTTAAAAATGGCTGGCAAAGTGGCACGAAAAAGTATAATAATGGGCACGAAAATGGCACAAAATGGCAAAACTGGCAAAAGAAATAATATGTTATTTAAGGACAATTTATTTTATTAAATTTTAATTGCACAGTACAATAACATGTTTCTTCAAGTTTCAAAAATAGATCTTCTATTGTCGGATAGAACAGTTGAATAAATGGAAAACACTCGTTCGACATCGCAAGATATAATTGGATCAAACTTAAATGCCAATACTTCAGATGGAGAGAGGTTTTCAATATATTCATCTGCTTCACTTTCATTAAAAAATATATTATTTCTTATTTTAATTAATGCATGTAATCCGGTATTTCGATCTCAAACTTTTTTCAACTTATCTGATTTTTTAAAAATTCAGAGACTTCCTTAAAATTGTCGCAATAATATATTGTAGCTTTAACCCATGTTCTCCATCGAGTGACACAAGGGGATGGAGGTTTTTTAAAATCGGAAACATTGATTTGAAAATACAGCTTTAAAGTTTCATTAGTCTTTACTTTCAGCTGCTGCTCTGTGCTGTGCCGTTCTGCTTCTAAATTTGAGTGCTTAATTTTTCTGTAGTAACGTATCGTAATCCTACTATGCTCGAAAAGGGAACATTCCTGGCATTTGTTCTACTGTCGAAGTCATGGCATGTACAGAAATAATTTCTCTAATGGTAGAACTAGTAGATTCGTATCGTGAGTTGACGGAGCAGCTGAGAAAATCTGTAGCATAAATATAACATGTTGCTGTTTATTTAATATGTATCGTAAGTGTATGTGAGGTAGAAATCTACAGAAAATAGATTTCTACGTCAACTTCTCTCTTACATACATGCACACACATGTATAAAGCAAAGAGAAATACAACAACAGCTGACACGTTTGGTGAAACTCTCACGTTTTTACTAACTAACATTCAGAATTAAACGATACCACCACTTCAAAAGTAACACGATACGAATCGACTAATTCTACCATAAGAGTTGCTTAAACACATAGTACGTAAAAACGCAGCGCGGCAGCACTTTTTTTTAATTTACGCAATTAATTTCCCTCTGGGAGTGTTCACAATACATTGATGTTACAGTCCAGTAATACCTATAAATTTAGTGTTGTAAGAGTAAATACAGAGGACATTATTGATTTCAAGAAATGGGCTCAGCTTAATTTTAAGACTTAAGGCTGGGTTAGCCGAACGTTGCTGTTGTTGTACCGTACCGTACTGTTAGCAGGTTGGTGCACTTATAAAACATTTAAAAACTTGCGTGCGCTTTACTTTGATTTGTTGTTTTAATATGAAAAAGGAACAGCTGTTCACAAAACAGTGATGGGTATTAAAAAGTTTAAATGGTGACTGTAGCGAAAAAAAAGTACCTCAAATATGTAAATGGTACTAAAACTGTATTGAAGCATTTACATAAAAATATATGTTTGTATGTACATAAGTATGTTATACATTCATAATAAATCAATATGTTCATACATACATACATATCGGTGGTCACAAGTAGAAAGGCCCTAACTCGTATTTTCATGGAATTGAGCTTTTCAGTGATTCCAATACATTTCACACAAATATACCTTGTCACAAAAATTTATTGCAGTAGTGAAAAATAACACTTTTAGAAGTAGTTTAGCAAAGCAGTTGTACTGTTTATTATTATGTCTTTACCTTCTCCTGTAAAATTACAATTATTTGAGTTAATACCTTTCTACTTGTGACCGACGATATGTGTGTTACAAATGAAATAATTTTTACATATGTGCATAAACAATAAGAGGTTTTGATAGCAATTAAATTTTTTATACATCTCACCCATACATAATTACATATATGTATGTATGTATGTATATTTCTGCATTATATACATATTTACATATGAATTTGTATATATTTATATACAAGAGTATATGTGTATATATACACATATACACAATGTGAATTACACATGCATATATTTATATATTATCTTAAGTTATTTTTTTCGCACAGATATTATTATTAATAAAAGTACCGAAATACAGCGCCAAACTACCCCCATTCCATTTAACTACAATATTACCATCACTGGCTTACAAACGTCACTTAAAAACGTTTGGAAATTCAATTTTATGCAGGTTGAGACGTGCCGTCAACGTTACAGCAAATTTCGGTAAGCGTTTGCATTGTTTTCAATCAACAAAAACGATCAGCTGTTTAGTTAGCTTACGTGGACGTTCGACTAATTCTGCCTTTAACCTTTATCAGTAATAAGTTACGGAAAAAATTAACCTTAAAACCAAACAATTGAATTTTCAAGTATAGACTTATTATTAGTTTGTTTTTGATCCAAAAAAACCGGGTAAAGTTATCGCAAAAATGAGATGGATAATGATATTTCTAAGAAAATCTTTGTTCTTTTCAGAGTAAAAGGTAATTGCAGTAACTGAACAGCCCAAAGCTGATCGAGCTTACCAATTATCTGAAAATTTCAGATACTACAGAGTTTTATGATGAAATACTGCAAGGGCCAACTACAAACGAAAGGGAGCTTCCTGAAGAAGATATTTAATAAAAGTCTTTAATAGAAGTATTATCTTTAAGTTTTTGATAACTAAAATAAAAATTTCAGCAAAATAATATAGTTTTTTTTTCAAGTTATGTATACTTAATACCGTAAATTTCTAAAAGAGCACATCTCAATAAATTGAAATTTATAAACAAACATACTTATGTAATAACTTTAATATAAAATTGTTTCTGTAACTTTTGATTGCTAATTGGTCCCAAAATATAATCCGTATACAGTTTTGGGAAATATTATACTTCATTAGAAAATAATTAGTTTTTCTGTTCATTTCCTGAAAACTTTATGTATTCAGACATGTGCCCTTTTCGAAATTGCACATTTAATTATATTTGAAAAAATTACAGTTATAGAATTGGCCATTTTATGAAAATAATAATTAGGTTCTTATTAAAAAAAAAAATATTTCTGTTGCAACAACAAGTTACACTATCACTTGAGTAACTATTTATTTTAAACCCAACTGCTTGACCTTTCAAAAACAATTTACAGGCACTGTAAGCTTAACATTTTGAAATTGGTTCGATTGACTCACAAGATTTTTTCTGTGTAGTGAATAATTTAATCTTGACACATTTTGCTTTAAGCTGATGAAAATTTTAAACAAACAGTTTGTAATTCTGCTACCGGTTATGTGCTCAATATTGGACAGAAACTCACTTATGAGCTTCCTGCACAGCTGCAACAAATATCAAGAGTAGTTCATTCGAAAAGTGAATGATAAACATTTCACCACAATTTGTTCAAATATAAAAGAAAAAAAACGTAAATAAATTACGTAATATAGAATAATTACGTTTTGTCTGACATCAGACGTCAGCAATTGTGGTTTACGCCGAACGCTTCAATTATGATTATGTTGGACAGTAACAAACACTTATTTTTTTAAGACAATGTAAAGATAAATTAATGTTTCATCTTATATTTATTTTATCTTATCGCATGCACAATAATAAAGTAACACAAACAAAATAAATTTCTTATTTTCATTTGTATCTCGCACCAGAAAACTTGAAAAAATTGCCTTCAGACAAAACCGCCAAAACATATGATTACAACTGCAAATGCTAAACAAAGTAAAGAATTACATTCATGTACACAGCCATACTTACATACATAGTATTTATATAAAAAAATAAAACCATGCAATGTCATTCAGCTTCAGCCTTCATACCAATAAAATACCGTGTTTATTTGTGTAATGATTGTAAAGATACCAAAATAGTAAAAACTTAGGTGAGGACGACCAAGACCATTCCGTTTCACAGGGCTCTCATAATCGCCAAAGAGCAAAAAGCAAACGATAAAAAAGAAATACACCATGACCACCCAGTATTAAACATGACATCATGATACAAGACGGAGAAGTTTATTTAGTTGTTGTTTGCATGTTCTTCTTAAATAGACATCTCAAAGAAAATGAGAAGCTTTAAGAAGGCCGATGGAAATGAAATGAATAAACAAATGGATGAAAAACGAAAAACTTGTACGAGTACATACAGATTCATTTGCATTGTATAAGAAAAAAAATGTCTTCTATGCAAGTACATGTGAACTGTCGTCTAGTTTTTTCAGTTGCTTTTTGACGAGACTGCCGTTGCCGTTTTGAAAGTTTCATATCTATTAGGGATGTAACGAATGTTCGCATTCGCTTTCGCATTCGCAAATAATTCGGTTACTTTTGCTATTTGCATTCGCTTTTGCTTTCGCTAAAATATATGCGAATATTTAAAGCGAATACTAAAGACAAAAATATTGGAAATATTTTCCAGTTTTTGAAAAAGAAAAGGCAGTGTTTGAATTGCGCGAAAATATTTTCTACTTAAGACTAGTTTGTTAAAACTTTTGAAAAATGGTAAGCGCATCATTACGTCGTTCAAAAATTTTTAAATGCAAAAATATTAACTAATCCTTCTTTGTTGTCAATTTTTTGCGAAACAGGTTCCACTCATATTATTTCGCATGAAAACTTAAAATGTTGAAGATATATTTCATATGTTTTTCCCAAGATGAACAGAGTACTACTTCTGGAAAAATATTTAATGAACAATTCATTCCAATTTTTCTTAATATATATTTTGGTAGCATTTTACAGGAAATGTTGAACTTAGTACAAGGTCTTAGGGCCAAAGTTCGAATGGGTTGATTGCCTAACATTTTGCAAATTTATTTTTAATTATTATCTATACTTATTTTAATATGATTTCATATATTGGGAAGTGTAAAGCTTTTATCTCTCGATTTAACAATTTTTATTTCTAATAAATTAATAAACATTTGCTGAATTCAAGACTCAAGTAGATCTATGTATAAAACAAAACTTCATGTTCTTAGATAAATTTATTTTCATGTGATTTTTTTAACGTATTGTAATATTTGCATTCGCTTTCGCATTCGCTAAACTGGTATTCGTTACTTCCCTAATATCTATGTAAGGTTGTATTTGAAGATGCTGCTGTTGTCGTTGTTTTGCCAACGGTCGAATTGGTTGCTGGCTTGGAAAACAAAATTTATCATTGCAAAAAACTAACAGTCACTTCCGGGCAATACTTTTTTTCAGTTTAATTTTTACAAAGAGAACATACAACTTTCTAATAAATGGTAGAATTTTCAAGTTTTTATTTCGTTTAGAGGCAAAATAATAATTCATAGGAAAACCTTTCAGCAAATAGTCATACAAGTAGCCAAGTCATAACTATCGAGAATATTCTGGGTCCTCAAATAACAATCTTTATTTAAGCGTTAAAAATTTGGCTACCACAGCTGGCAGACAACGCAGCCCATTCTAATAAGTAGTCAGCTAATTTGCATGAAGACATCTACCTGCTCCAGCTCTAATTATTTCTAGCAGACTCACAAAGTGTTTTTTAAAGAGAAGTAACGCAATAAATGCCTACTACTATTACTATATGTTACTTTCCTTAGGAAAGGGATACTGATAGAGAAGACAGGTGTAGAAGGAAGAGATAGAGGAAAGCTTCATTATTTTACAACTCTGCTTTTTGCACGTTTTTAATAAGGCAGTGTTGCAGCGCCTCTGGTGTCAATGAATCGTATTAAATACTCAAAGCTGTGTTTATTTAGTAGACAAGCCTTTTTTAAGCCTTACAAATCGTCTTCCTTTTTTACATTAGCTGCGACAGATAGCCGGGGAAAATGTTCACGAGAGATTCACGATAGCATTTTTCCCTTTGAAGGAAATGAAAATTTCGCGGGGAAAAAATTCCACTTGTTATTCACGATACAGGTGATGATTTTGTTCATTAACACTGAAAAAAATATCATCAAAATGCAACCAACAAAACAAATTTTTAATATTTGATTTAAATTCAAACATTTATTTAGTTAATATAATAAATTGAATAACAGAAATTTTGTTTTTCAACAAACTGATTTGGTTTTGTTACGCATGGCGCAAAAACTCAAAAAATTTTTGTAAATTTTTTTAATTATTTTTAATTAAACTAAAGTTTTTGGTGTTTTGACTGTTGATATAACAAATTAGCTGAGAGGTAAGTGCGTTGGTCTATTAGTCCACAAGTTGCTGGTTCGATTCCGCCCATCCTTGGGTGTTGTTTAGGTGTTGTTCACAGGCAAGCAAACAGCTCAGAAAGGCAATTCAGAAAAGTTTGGGTCAGTCCCAAAATACTAATATAAAACTAAAAAATAATTTTTATTGACCATTTGACAATATTAAAGATATGAGATACATATAAAGAAATGTAGTTGAGTTCTTAATCTGATTTCTGTGTTAGACTTAGCTTTGAACGAAGAGAAAGAACTCATTTTGCCTTCCAATAACCGAGATTTAGTTTTAACACATTCGGAAGAATCAAATAATTTTAATTTTGAATTAACTTAAGATGCGATTATTATTATTTTCAGCATTAACCAACATTAAAACTAATAAACAAGTAGTAATAAAAAAAATCAAAGAAAGACTGCGACCAACTTTGAACCGTTAAATATCCTAAATGGTCATTCGAAATGAAAAATCATGAGAGAAACCTAAAGATGCTTTTAAAACACCTGTCGAATGATATCCAATTTGATATAGTTTGGCGAACTTTTATTTTTTTCGTATTTGGAAAATGACATCTGTTGACCGCCATATTGAATTTTTACTACTGTCATATTTTCAGTGACACTCCCGGGATTAAGGCGAATTGATTGACGTAAGAATCATCAAAATCGTAAATGTAGAAGACGATATGAGAGTGGCATTGTTATTTTTACTATCAAGTCTAAATGAAATTATTAACTTGAAATTAATCTCTTAATAAATGTCTGTTGTTTTATTTACTACATATTATTTTATTTCGCACATTTAAAATTATTAACATAAACTATTTTACGCAGTTTGTTAAAGTTAAGTAAATAGTTTTTAAACTTATCTGCCTCTTTGTGTGCCGCCAAATTTTGAACTCGTTAAATTTATGCTCTCGGTACTTTTTCAGTTTTTGCTAAAGTTTTTATAAATAAAGTCCATAGGACAATTTCAGGTTTTTTCTGGGTGCGAACGAAGTCGGTTGAAGATGTTAGTATAAAATAAACTGGTCTATAGATAGATTTAAATTAATCATAACATTTCTTTCCTCATTTCTATATATGTATGGGCGTTTCTTGGGAATGATCTATAAGTTGGTATAAGGAATGAAGCTTACTTTGGCCTCGGCCCGTCAAGCTGTTTTTACATTAACTTAGAAATGTGTATTAGCTAGGTATGTATGTTCACAAGCAAAGGAACATACAAGAGTGTCATTACCAGAGACCTGCGCCGTGACGGCTTAGCCGGCTCAAGCCGCGCTGCCGATGATTTTTGGCAGCCGCCGCCGCCGTTAATTTTTCGGCTAAGGATCGGCTTAAAATTAGCCGCCGATTTAAGTCAGACGATTAAAATTAGCCGCCGATTTTTTTAATTTTTTTCTTAGTTTGACTTTTTTATGCTGAATTTACTTTAAACAAGTTTTTATATGCAAAAGAAAATAAAATTAAATGTTGTAAAAAATGTTGGGACACATATAGTTCGGCTATAATGAACATTGATTAAAATTCACTCACAATTTTTGTTTATTCTTTTGCTTTTGCTACATTTAATTTACGCAGCAGTTACACGAACAAGCTTTAGTTTAGTTTTACACACATTACTGCAGCAAAAATTTTTTCTGTAAATGCTTATGTTATAAGCTATAGGACACGTTTTGTGGTATTGGACATACAGAAACATTAAATAATTAACTATCACAATTTGGTAACAATTTTGTGACAGTATGTAAGTACATATACATACATACATATGTATGAATGTGTTGATATCCTATTTAAAAATATGATGATGATTTTATAATTTGATGATTTTATATCATGATGAATCAAACAAGTATTTGAAAAATACCGGGCCTGATTCACGATATCGACTGCGTTCGACTTGTCGCACACTTACATTCAAAACAAAAACAAATTCTAAAACTTTGTTGTTGTTTCCAATGTAAGTGTGCGACAACATTCTACTTGTCGATATCGTGAACCAGGCCCACCGTCTTTGAAATTAAATTTGATATCAAAATGAATTTATCAGGCCGTGAGCTCTGATGATTATATCATAAGGGTGCTATAGTATTAATAAATTGAGTCTATACGTGATGAATTTTCATCATGATATCAATTTGACACTCATCATGATATAAATTCATCAGGTGTGGACACTATGTTATAGTGCGTTTCCATTGTGGGTAAAATATGTCGGCACTTTTTTATTATATTGTAAATGTTTTTCAGTTCGCAAATTCGCAATAACTTTATAGTTTTGTTTAAATTATTTTTAACTATATATATTAAGGGAGTGATACACTGTCATACAAAGTCGTGCGATTTTTTAGATTGTGTAGGATAGTGAGTGTGATAGTGTACAATTATTTGCTCATATTCAAAATTTTTTTGACAAACAAAAGAAACGAAGGTTGGAATGGAACATACAAATGAGTTTGTATGTTTGCATTTATGTTTATTTCCACTTATTTTCAAGTATGTATTTGAACTCCAATTTTTTGAGTACATATAACAATATTATATTATATTTTTAGAATAGCTATTTCGCAGTTTAATGCATTTAATACAATAAATCAGGGCCTATTTATCACGTCAATGCAATCGTCCTGATGATATTCTGTGTTTTCGTGTTTAAACTGTCAAAAGGTGTTTGCACCACATACTTTATTTCATGTTTGTGTATATTTCTGACAACTTAAGCATAAAGTTGTTTTTGTATTGCTGTGTTTTTCAGAATTGCATAGAGCTAATAAATAGAATTTCACTAAATTTCACTCCCACTCACTTTGGAATTTAAAACCACTCATACGCGCTAAATACGTAATATATTTTCTAAATCCTTTTTCAATCGTCATAGTTATTGTTATTATATGTACATATATCGTCTACTTCTAATAATAAACATTTATAATAAAACAAACCTAATTATTTAAATTTATGTGATACATATTTAAATTTAATTGAGCTAGAAACTAACTTGATTAAAGTTTTTATTTGTTTATTTTTATTTGAGACAGTATAGAGCAACCGCTTAAGCTGAATGAAAGGAATTTCAGATTTAATACTGTTTTGTGTCTTTGTCTTTGTATAAACTAGCTTTGATGTCAATGTAAAAGAAAATGCTTTTCATATTTCCAAATTTTAGAGACTTCAGTACAAAAGTAACGGCCAAATTATAAACGATAATAGAACTGGGTTACTCCATTCACTCCCAATTATTTCATTTGGTGTTTCCTTTCCCTATTTATCAACATATATACATATACATATTTTTAGTTAAAATTGCTAAATAATCAAAAACTAACTATACCGTAAGTAAATTTTAATATCTGGATTTAAGCCGGCTTAGCCGTCTTTTTGTAAGAGCCGTGCAAAAAGCGGCTAGCCGATATATTTGTCGGCTGACAGCCGAATTTGAGCCGCCGCCGATGATTTTCATGCCAGCCGCCGCCGCCGATGAAAATCCTTCGGCGCAGGTCTCTGGTCATTACATCCAATCTGCAATGGGCTATAACCAAACATTTTGGCGATTAGCTAAGCTCCAAACGAAGGACCGCCTTGTTAATTTTAATTTGTTTTTGAATTTAGATTAAAAAAATTGGAATAAAACAATTTGGCAATATGGCAATAAAGCACCACCAAAAACCATAATATATCGCTGGTATAGGGAATTCAATCGTGGTCGTTGTTCCGTCGCCGACGAATTTCCGTGAAGGTCGTTCAAAATCGCTTGTTGCGCCACAAAACATCGGTGCAGTGCTTGAACTGATAATGCAAGATCGTCATATGAAATATTGTGGGATAGAGGCATTTTTGCACATTAAAGTCCTGCACAAGACTATTTATAAGACCTTTCAAGACATGCGACATTTTTTAAACGCTTTACTACAACGAAATATTCTAAAACAAACGCTAAAAAACACTGTTGGCAAGACAAAGAACTCAAAAAAAATATTTCCAACAGTGTTGTTTAGCATTTATTTTAGAATATTTCGCTGTAGTAAAGCGTTTGAAAAATGTCGCATGTCTTGAAAGGTCTTATAAATGGTCTTGTGCAGGCCAATATTGCACATTAGTTCCACTTCAATACGTAAGATTTTGTTTGCATGAAGACTTAGTTCTAAACAAAATTGTTTTCGTGGGATACCCCATCATTTATCAATAGCTAAAAATAAGGCTCGTGTCAAGTGATGTGAGGAAATGATTAAAAAGTTCAAACGTGGTGCTTCAAAAGACTTGTATAAGATCGTGACTGGAGAAGAATCATGGATATATGCTTATCAGCCGGAAACAAGACAGCAATCGACCGCGTGGGTATTGCAAGACGAGCTAAGTACAACAAAAGTTGTTCGTGAAAGAAGCACAGCGAAACAATTGGACGCCTGTTTCTCCGGCCGAATGGGTCATTTGGCCACAATTCTGCTTGAGCAATGTAGAACTGTCAATTTTGAGTGGTACACGACTATTTGTTTGCCGGAAGACTTCGGAGAAATTCGTTAAACTAACCCCCGAAGACGAATCATTCTTTATCTTGACACTGCGAGCTCTCACACATCTCATCAAACAAGTGCATTTTTGAGCAGTCAAAACATCGAATTGATGACTCATCACTTGGCACCCAATGACTGCTTCTTGTCCCCGAATATTAATAGTAAACTGCGTGGTCAACGATTTACGAGCGCCCAAGAAGCAGTTGAAGCGTTCAAAAACCATGTTTCGGAGGTGTTTAAAGAGGAATGGAAAAACTGCTATGGCAAATGGTTTGAACAAATGCACAAATGTATTATTGATCATCAAGGGGAATATTTCGAAAATAATAACGTAATTTTAATTTAAAAATTTTTGTTATTATTTGCTTTTCCCGAAATATAAATAGTAGCCCTCTTATACCTGCTTTTATAAAATAAATAACTAGTAATAAATAGATAACAAGATAGAAAAGATTCCTCAAATAGTTTAGACGAATTTAAATAATTCAGCACTGAAAATATCTCTACTTATATTCTGTGGATTGTATCCTTTTTCGAATAGTTGAATATACTGCCAGTTTATAGAAGCCATGTAAAAATTCTCGGCTGTCTATTTATATTGAAATATATTCTATAAACTGGCAGATAGTCTGAAACTTTAAGAATCAACGTAAAAAAAATTGTGTAAGTTCCATCCATCTCCAAAAACCCTCGCTCACATTATTTTATTACATGTTAATTTTGCAATACGTATTCAAATTATACGTGCAATTTAGAACTCTTTGGAGAGTAATTCTCGTGTGCAGAAAATGCATGTTTTTCCTCTTGAATATTAAAGAAAATAATTCATTTTAAGCACCAACAACCAATAAAAGTATTTTTGACTTGAAATAAAAAGGAAATCTGTGCATATGTATGCCATGCCGTGCTATAGTCGTGCGAAAACGTGGACTCTCTTCTACGTGTTCTGTTTTGGCACATGTACACTTACACTAGACTTTTAAAATTCATGTATGAATTTAAAATCTTTTTGTGACAGATTGTTTCTACCACCTGTTTTAAGGCGCACAAATCATTTGAAGTATGGTGGTCGTTTTCAACACGAAAACAAAATTTTTAATAGAAAAAATATATACAATATATACATATAAATCCGTGAAAAGTTCAACACAATAAAGTCAAAATTTATCGTAGTTTTATGTTTTCAAATCTTTTAAAACACCCAGTGCATGTTTTGTTTTCTATTTCTTTTCTCCTTGAAGGTTTCTGTTCAGCCAGTAGGAAAACCCCCAACTCGCTTAGTTAAAGTGGGTTACTTCTAAATTCGATATGGTGTGATGTGGTGTGTAGTACTGTAGAATGTGGCGAACGTTCACATGAACATGTGTTTACATATTTCATTTGACAAACCTACATACATACATATGAACATGATATGTTGTACAAACCAGGCCGTAGTTAACCAAATTCATACATACGAACACGGGTGTAGTGTTGAATTTACAAGTTTTGCGATATTTTTTTTTTTTGTTTGTTTGATTTTGCTGTTAGTTTTCTTGTAAGTGCTTATTACACCTAACGTATGTCAGACAGTGTGTATGGATTCAAATAAATATTGTTTGTACTATGTAAAAATACTTTTGCCAAAGTTACATTGGCAACAACAAA
Source organism: Tachina lurida (assembly GCA_944452675.1). NCBI lineage: Eukaryota > Metazoa > Arthropoda > Insecta > Diptera > Tachinidae > Tachina > Tachina lurida. Next base: position 118,555,564 of record OX101752.1, on the reverse strand, counting down.
GCGATTTATTTAATGTCTTAACGCGAGGCATATGCATGTTTAAGTGATTTAAATGATTTATGTCGAAAATAATATTTATAAAAACTAAAGAAATCTTGCGACTTGAGGGGGTTTTATGTAAGTTTTTAAATGTGCCACAATGTGATCGTAAAGGCCACGTGAGTGTGTTTGCCGTGCTTAAGGTTTTTTACAGTGACAACAAAAATGACGTCCAAAACATGACTTTCAAGTACTAAACGTTTTGCAGCAGTCTCGAAGCAAAAATTAGCATTCCTAACTATTCAATGCAAGTTCAGTCACAAACACGTTTAGGAATGTACGAGTATGTATGTACATTCAAATAAGAGAAACAAATTTTTCTAAATTTAAGTAAAAAAAATTCTAAGGCCGGGCTTACATCTGTGTGCCATGTGACAAAAAAAAAGCGTAACCACTAATTTGTAATGAAAACCTGTTTGATTCAGATAAGTGTTTATTGATTTAAACAGTTTCCGATCATGCTGGATTCTATAAAAATGTCTATTAGTTATGTATAAAACTGTTTAACTTAATGTACGTGTCTGAATCAAAAATTTTTTCATTAGAAATTAGTGGTTACGCTTTTTTGGCCACAGAACACACATGAAATGCCAGATGTAAGCTTAGCCTAAATTTAAGTTAATGTTTCTAAGCCCATGTAAATTTCCTAAAAATTACTTAATATGAGAGAAAAATAAATACTTCATATCCTTAAAAATAGTTCAAAAAATACACAAAAAATTTCTTAGATTTAAGGAAATGTTTACTGATTTAAAGGAAATATTCATTCAAAATAGGAAAATGGTTATAATCTTAGGGAAATTATATACTTAGAACTAGTCAATTTCGTTTTAAATAAAAAATAATAATTTTAGGAAATGACTTACTGCTGATTGGCTCATGAAATTTGACTACATTAAAAGATGAATTAAGGTATTCTAAATCCTAGGAAAATATGTACCAATTCTAAGTTTTTCTTCTTTAAATTTTCTAGGAATATTTGCACCTGAAATATATTTTTTTGTAAATAAAATTAAATTTTAAACCTCAATAATGTCAATGCTTATTCATTATTGGTTCAATACTTGTCTCTTCTCAAGGAATTAATATGTTTATATGGTGAATGAATGTTCGAATTTAATATGAAGATAGAATAAATGAATTAAGAACAAATTAGAGAGCTAAATTCGGCTGTGACGGATCTTATATACCCTTCACCGACGTATGTATATGTAGTATACAGATACATACATAAGTACATACATACATATTTGTTTTGTGATAAAATTAATAATTTTTTGTTGTAGTGCAATTTTTAGTAAGTGACCTCTCGGTTTTTTTCGACTAAGGAATTTGCTTGAGTAAATATCTTCCTAAGACATGAAATATGTTTAACTAAAAAAAAAAACATTTTTGGTTATTTTTTTACCCAACAATTTTCTTTTTCAATTTACAACCATAATTTAAATTTGTCTGGTTTTAATACGAGTTCTAATTTATTTCTTTCTAAAATAAACAATATATTTAATTACCAAAGAAATAACTAGATTTACTTAATTAGTTTTATATATCAAAAAAGTGTACTTTTCCCAACCCTCGAATCATTCTTTTAAATTTTTTTTTGGTTCCTTATACCAGTATTGTTCTTCAAAAAATATATAAAATATTTTAAGTGAACAAAGACAAAAAGAAATGAGGAAAATACTAGTTTTATTAAGTTACTTTAATACCAAAAAAAGTTTAAATTTTCCAGCTATTTTTCTAATTTTCTATATCCAACTTTTCTTTCCATATATAAATTAATATATAAAAAAATTATTAGACCTTCACCCAGTGAAAAAACAGCTTAAAACCTATAAAAACCCTATTGAATTAATAAAAAACATTAACGAAAGTCTAGTCATGTTGAAATTTCTTATTTCAATATCGAAAAATATTAATTTACAGTATTAATTTATTAATTTTATTTATTTTTAAGTATCTCACCATACATTTTCTATTATATTGAAAATCATTTAATTAATCCGACGCGTTCGTATTTTTAAGTTGCAGATTTTCCCTGAGTGTAGCTAATTTTATATATCCAGTGTAGTTTTCGCAACCCTGGAATCATAATTTAAAATTTTTCTGATTTCTTACACCAATCTTTTTCTTTTAAGAATGTAAACTATTTTAAATTTATAGATAAAAAGGGAACATTAGTTTTTTATATAACAAAAAAATTTATGTTCCCAAATCTGGAAATGTCTTTTTGATTTTTTTTTATTTATTTTTTTGTATTTTTAATACAAATTTTTATCGTTCTGAAATATAAAATAAGTTGATTTAACAAAAAAATCCAAAAATGTAAATGGCAAAATCAAGTTTAAGTCTTCCAGCTCGGAAACCGTCTGCTCGATTTCGCTAATTTTAAATTCCAATCTATTTTGGACCATTTCTGATACACCAGTCAAAGAACGAAGTCTTTAACTTTTCTAGGTGCTTCGGAAAACCAATTTCACGTACACCAGACGGACGGACAGATGGACATCGCTTATTCGGCTTCCCTAGTCATAAGGACACAGAATATATATATTATGGAAATTACACATGGAATGACAAACCTATGTATATATACCCTTTACCGTTTTTTGTAAAGGGTATAATGAAAATAACTACCAGAGTTAAAATCATAAAAAAAAACTTTGGAAAATTTACTAAATTTGAGATCAAAGATGAAAAATATTTTTAGCCAAGCTCCGAATTGTATGGGAAAATTTTACTTAATTTTAGAAAAATTTTACTTATATATACAAAAATAATTACCATAAACATTTTACTGATTTGAAGTAAAAAACAGCTTTGGCGCCATACGACAACTTTTTTTATTCAAATTTAGAAAATGTTCCAAAGTTTTAGTTAATTTTTTTTTAGTGTATGTATATAATGAATATGTGTGTTCATTACATTACGTTGTAATTAAACTATGTTAACAATTGCAAATGATTTATAAATACTTTTTAGCAAAATATTTGCTTATAAATTAAATACACTGTACAACAGCCAAAATAGCCTTTAGATAAAAATATGCGGACTATATGGATTTCGATGCGTTAAATTCAAATTTGCTGTCAGTTTTTCTCTATCACGTAGAGATTTTTTTTATGAGCGTGGCTAATTTTGGCCCCTAAATTAGTTGGCCATACTAATATATTTTGCTATAACTCAAAAACCGCTATTTCGATTTTAATAGATAATAAACCAAAAGACGCGCCACAAAATTTTGTTAAAAAAAATTTATATTCATTTTTTATTTATCTTTTATGGTTTCGGAGTTATTCAAAATTTAAAAGAGAAAAAAGTTTTTTTATGCAAAAATCGCGTAATTTTTTTACATGAAGATTGCAATAAAAAAATCAGAAACTCAAAAGTTTCATATTTTTAACATTTTTCTAAAAACCACATATCCTAGGAATAAAACAAGCTATAAAACGTGAAAATCCAGCAATAAATCTTGATTTTATTCACAATTTAAAGTTCTGTTACCTGCCCGCAATGCCCTTTCAATAGCATTACCAGATGTCAGTGATGGGAAATGAGATTTGCATTTCGGTATCAAAAACAAATTTTTTTTAGTACTTTTTTGATCCCGAGAGTACCAAAAATTATAATATTTCTTATTTAAATTTTATTAACAAAAAATTATAAGAAATTCATTTACAAAAAAAGGAACACATAGGTACAAATATACAAATAGATGTAGCCTGGATTAGACTTAATACTGTTGGAACATAAAGCTTGCCCCCGTATTCCATAGCTCGCTAAAGCTAAAGCTAAATTCGACCGCTAAAATGCTGAACAAATAGAAAATTTTAAATTTTTGGCGATGACATAAAGCAATAAAATTTCGGCGAATTACATTTTTAAGCCATTACCTGATTTATCAATACCCGTTTGAAAATTGCATTCGTAGCCGAAAATCGACAAATTGATTTTATGGATTCTTAGCGATAGAGATTTAGCTTTAGCGAGTTACAGAATACGATGGCTGTTGATTTATATTTTGTTTTCATGAAATTTTGGTAAGAGAAAATCCTTTCGACATTTACAGAGGAGTGAGGCATGGATAAAACTCCGTAAGCTACTCTCGATATATCAGGAAACATGTATTCATCTAATGCGTTTTTATATAAGCCAGTGCTCTATATTGGTTGTTAATATTTCAAAAGTGGTATAATGATATTGGTTTAAGAGATAAAATACTTTCAGGGGGAAACTTACTAAACCAAACTAACATTTTATTGTCAAAGTCCACTTTTGCCCTTAGAACTTAATATAAACTTTTTAAAATTTTCTTTAAACTGATTTAAAACAGTTGTTTCAATAGATCAAATTCTATGCCACATAAAATATCATTGAATGAAATATTGATATTGATATTTAATTGTGGTTACACTTTTCTAAAAGATCTTTACTAATAAAGCTTCGTTCTATTTGTCGAAAAAACAATTTAATTCTTGGCAAAATATATGCATGTGCGAGTATTCTTTGGCTGCATTTCTAAGTTGCCCGTGAAAGCATCAAATTTCTAAGGGGAGTACTACGGTACTTTTTCATGTCAAATAGTATCAAAAAAAGTACGTTCGTACCAACTTTCCCGTCACTGCCAGATGTAAATGTGACTGCATTTAATGCATTACACATATTTTTCCATTTTTAGGTACCTGCTTTAAATTGTGAATAAAATCAAGATTTATTGCTGGATTTTCACGTTTTATAGCTTGTTTTATTCCTAGGATATGTCGTTTTTAGAAAAATGTAAAAAATATGAAACTTTTGAATTTCTGATTTTTTTATTGCAATTTTCATGTAAAAAAATTACGCGATTTTTGCATAAAAAAACTTTTTTCTCTTTTAAATTCTGAATAACTCCGAAACCATAAAAGATAGGTAAAAAATGAATATAAATTTTTTTTAACAAAATTTTGTGGCGCGTCTTTTGGTTTATTATCTATTAAAATCGAAATAGCGGTTTTCGAGTTATATTAAAATATATTAGTATGGCCAACTAATTTAGGGGCCAAAATTAGCCACGCCTATAAAAAAAATCTCTACGTGATAGAGAAAAACTGACAGCAGATTTGAATTTAACGCATCGAAATCCATATAGTCCGCGTAATTTTATCTAAAGGACAGCCAAAAAATGTAATTTTGTTGTACAGTGATATTTGCAATTTTTATACACTTTACCAAAAATGGAAAAGGGTATATATAGGTTTGTCATTCCGTGTGTAATTTCCATAATATGCATATGCGACCCATAAAATATATATATTCTGTATCCTTATGAATAGGGAAGGCGTATAAGTGATGTCCGTCTGTCCGTCTGGTGTATGTGAAATCGGTTTTCCGAAGCTCCCAGAAAAGCTAGAGACTTCTTTTTTGGACTGGTGTATCAGAAATGGTCCAACTTAGATTGGAATTGAAAATCAGCAAAATCGAGCAGACGGTTTCAGAGCTGGAAAGCTGAAACTTGATTTTGCCATATAAAACTAACTATATAACACAATTTTTTTAATTTTTTTGTTAAACAAACTTATTTTATATTGCAGTACGAATAATAATAAAAATATGAAAAAAATTGAAAGAAATCAAAGAGGCGTTTCCAGGGTTGGGAACTTTAACTTTTTTGTTATATAAAAATAGCCTGCTAAAACTAATTTTTCCTTTTTATCTATAAATTTGAAATATCTTAAATTCTTAAAAGAAAAAAATTGGTGTAAGAAATCAGAAAAATTCTTAATTATGACTCCAGGGTTGGGAAACATACACTTTTTGTGATATACAAAATCAACTATGTGCAATATTTTTTTTTATATTTTTATTTATAAATATATTTTATGTTTTGTTAAGAAAAGTTGGGTATAGAAAATTTGAAAAATAAAAACCACAGCTGGAAAATTTAACCTTTTTAGGGTTCCGTACACCAAAGGTGAAAAGGAACCCTATTATTTTCTATACGCTGTCCTGTATATGACATCGTATTTTCTCGAGAACCGTAAGAGCTACGGACCTGAATTTTGGACACAGTATGTATACCTTTAGCCGCTACAACAACAAGTACATGAGAGTTAAAAATTAAAGGGTGTTCCAAAACGAAACGAAAAATGTTGAAATTCCATGTAATATACCTACAATTGTATGTATGTATGTATTAGAGATCGACCGAAGGCGTTTTTTTTGGCCGAAGCCGAAGCCGAACTTCGGCTAAAATCCTAAACTTCGGCCAAAACCGAAGCCGAATGTCTTAAATTTTAAATATGATACTTGTTTTATATGAATTAAGAAAAAAGTTTGCTTTTTTGAGATCACTGAAATAGCTGTAATATCTATTGGGTACATAACAAGAAAAATAAAACTATTTTGCAATTTCTAGATTGCTTTTTCATATGATCACTCACAAGAACGTCCAAGTAAAAGAAAATAGAAAGCAAAGGGTTGTATTTCAAAGCAACCCTTTCAAAACGTTAAACACAATAGAAACTGTCGGCGGGCAACGACCAAATATACTGTTATTTTTCAAGCTTATAATGAAAAATATTCGGCTTCGGCTAATCGGCCGATTTTTGCCATAGGCCGAATGTTGGCCGATTACCAATTTTTGGCCGAAGGCCGAAGCCGAAGCCGAAGCCGATTAATCGGTCGAACTCTAGTATATACACTTGAAATTTGTAAAGTTAGTGTATTTTTATACAGACTACAAAAATTAAAACTAAAATTTCAAAAATTTAAATTAAAGGGTGTTTCATCAGTTAATGCAATTTTGACAAATTGCTGTATCTTGGAAACCGTAAGAGCAAAACTCTTGAAATTTTCAAAAACGGTAAAACTCAAAAAACAAAATATTATAAAATCGCCAAACCGAAAAAAATCGCCAAAAACAAGAAAAAATCGCCAAAACAAAAAAAGCACCAAATTAAAAAAATTTCTAAGGTTAAAATAAATCGCGAAAAAACGGAAAAATCGCCAAAATGAAAAAAATCGCTGAAATGAAAAAACCCAAAAACAGAAAAAAATATCGCCAAATGAAAAAAAATCGCCAAAATAAAAAAACCCAAAAAAACAGGAAAAATCGCCAAAATGAAAAAAATTGCCAAAATAAAAGAAAAACCCAAAAATAGAAAAAAAAAATCGTCAAAATGAAAAAAAATCGCCAAAATGAAAAAAATCCCCAAAAACAGAAAAAATTGCCAAAACGAGAAAAAGCGACACAATTAAAAAAATCCTTTTAACTGAAAATAACTTCAAAAAAGTCGCACTTTACTGAATTTATTTTGATATTAAAGTAACTAAATAAAACTAGTATTTTCCTTATTTCTTTATTCCTTTGTTCACTGAACATATTTTATTAATTTTTTAAAAAACCAGATTGATATAAGGAACCAAAAAAATCTAATATTATGATTCCAGGGTTGGCAAAAGTACACTTTTTTATATATAAAACTAATTAAATAAAGCTAGTTATTTCTTTGACAATTAAATACATTCTACATTTTAGAAAGAAATAAATTAGTTCTCGTATTAAAACCAGAAAAATTTAAATTATGTTTCCAGGGTTGGAAATTAAAAAAAAAATGGGTAAAAATAACAAAAATTAATTATTTTTCCAGTTAAACATATTTTATATTTTAGGAAGATCTTTACTCAAGTAAAATCTTTAGTCAAACAAAACCAAGAGGTCACTTACTAAAAATTGTACTTCAACAAAAAATTATAAATTTTATCACAAAAAAATATGTATGTATGTAATTATGTATGCATCTGTATGCATATGTATATGTACATACGTTGGTAAAGGGTATATAAGATTCGGCACAGCCGAATATAGCACTCTTACTTCTTTTTTAAATTGATATTACAAAATTCTTTATTTTAATTTTTTTCTGAGATATATATCTATTTTTGTGTTTATCAGGCTCACGGTCATTGGATTGGAGACATTCACGACATTATGCACTGAATATGCGCATTTTCTAACACCACTTTTAGGTTTTTATTCCTAAATTGAAGATGAAATTACAAACATTTATGAAACATGTACTTTATATGTAAATACACGTATTTCGATACCTTGTAGTGTACACCAACTACTATAGCTTACGGTGAAAATGTCACTGAAACACTTACATTTACAACTATTTTTGATGGTATTTTTTTTAAATAGCAAAAATAAAGTTGATACAAAATTTAAAGTAAGACTGGACTATACAAAATATTCTCTTCAATCACCCCTGATATCTTAAGTATTTGATTCACCGGCAAAAGTATGTAGTCTACAATTTAGGATTAATTTGTAATTTTGTTTTTCTTTTTCTATTTTATACTAATGTTCTTTGTCCACTATCTTATCCATTTGTATGTACAAGTATTGCTGCTTCAAATATATTTGTTTACACTGACGGACAATGTTTTTAATACTTGTACTGGACTAAACGCTAAACACATCATTACACTGTCGTTTATTTGGATTTTTACTCTTATCGATTGTGCCTACTTAATTCACCTTCATGAAAACGACAAACGTTTCCTTTCCCATCACTTTTTTTTCTTTTTTGACCTTAAAATAACATCAATATATGTAATATTGATGTTATTTTCTTTCCCACTTTGTCTTCTGTTTGTCTGTAGAATAGCCCTCCTCCTTCTGTTTTTTTTTTTTGTTTTTTTGATAGAATTATTTTGCTTAAAGAAATATAACCAACAAAAACTGCAGCGCCCCTAACTTACATAAACAGTTTTTCGTCTATACTTCTGTCCGTCTGCTTGTCTGTTTTTGTTCAGGCCCACATGTTTGCATCATTAATCATGACGTTTCAAAACTGACACATTCGGTCGATCAGCAGCGCATCACTGAAACTTGTTACAAAAAGAAAAAAAAAAACTAGAATTGTATTATATGCTTTAAATGTTTTGCTTTTCACAATTTTGCTTTACTTTAGATCATTTTCAAAAGAATAAGTATACAATGGAAATTTAATTTTTTATGTTGGCCTGTAAGCAGATTTTGGCTATCAATTGGACACTTCAAGTACAAAACTAAGCTGAGTCTCTCACAGTCATACGCCATATTTTAGAAATTAACGATAACGCTTCCATTGATTTAAAAATTTCTATCAAATAAATTCAAAATATTATATTTTAACATTTACTTGCAATAAACCTTTAAAACTGGCGAATTTTCACTTTCAAGTTGTGTCATAACACTACAAAATGTCAATATATATGTATTTGAAGTAGAGACAAAGTTTTTTTCAGAAATACCTGTGCCAATAAAAAAAATGTGCTTAAGTCATATTTTACTGATTTAAATTTTTAAGTCGATGTTCAGAAATTTATTTACATTATTCTACATACCAGTATAAGTTAAAAAAATTTCAAAGCAAGTATAAAAATGTTGCATACTAGAGAAGTTCTAATTTCCAAGTTTTTAGCTATCGATGCAATAATATTGTACAGCGAAAAGGAAAAGCAAGATATAAAACAGGAATTCAGGCAATTGAAATGATTAAACAGGACAGCATTTCTTTTTTTGGAAAAAAAATTAGAGATATATGGCCAATATCTTGAATATTTTATAGCTATGCTATTATTTGCCGGCACAGGAGGTAGAACGTGAATTGCGTAACAAAAATAATCGACACTGTTACAGTTATAAGTTTATTTTTGTTTTAATTTCTTTGTACTTAAAATCAGAGTACGAAAATAAACGAAACAAATTGTTTGATTTTGTTTTGTTTTTTTCTTTGAAGTGAGTGAAAATAATAATTGAATAATTGATCAATCTGTTTTTGTATTATTTTTGTACATGAGCACAAACCAGAGAACACAACCGATGGGTTGTCAGCCGGCTAATAGCCGCCACCAGCGATAAACAATATGCGCTGCTAGAAAAGAAAATGGGAAATAAATGGAAACTGTTTGAAATATTTGCGGTGAATTTGACATCATCATAAAATATAATTTTTTTGATTTGCTATTTAACACATAAAGTTTGTTTTATAAATAGCATAGCTATAACTGGGTGTCCTACGACACCTCTCTTCTTTTTTTTATTTTTAATTTTATTTATGCATACGTAACAGTGTGAGACCAAAAGGAATGGTATGTGCTATCACTTTTCTGGTATATATTGTCGAGTATAAAAACAATATATTTCAATTCAATTATTTCAATTGTTTTCTTGCGTTCAAAATACGAAAAACTTCATATCCGAGTTCAACCCTATAAAGGCTCACTTACCCGACTGTAATGTAAAGTAACTGTAACAGTAGGAAACAGCTGATCGATATTGTTATATGAAAAGTAATGAAAATGGTTATAGAGATGTAATGTAACGTAAACTACTTTTCATATAAAAATATCGAGCAGCTATTGCCTACGTTGCAGTTACATTACAATACCGTCGGGTAACTGAGCCTTAAGTCATTGACTTTTTTTTTATAAAACACAGGTTTTTAGATAACAAATCATTTCCATTGTAAAATCCAATATTTCTTTAATTGTTTAACCCTTTTAAAACAAAAAAATTACCGAAGTCTCAAAAAAGTTGTTTGATCGTGAAATGATTTCATCGCTGGAGTCATTTCTTCATTATTGAACATTTGGAACATGCACAGGAAAAAGTAAAAAATAAGATTCAATTAAAAAACAACAGATATTCAGTTAAAATTAATTAGTTTTCAACTAATCACGGAAATTGTAGTATTGACTCATCCATTTTAATTGAAAATTTTTTTGATTTTTTCAATTAAAAAAAATATTACATTAACTAAAAATTTAATTGATCGTTTTTAAAGATTGAATTAAAATCTTTTTTAAGATACAATTAAAAAACTAATTAAAAATTTTGAAAGATTCAATTAAAATAGTTATTAAAATATAGAAAAAATGTAATAGTATAAAAATATAAAAAATTATGTTATATTCATAAAAAATTGAAACCAAAAATGGAAAAATTTGTTTATTGTACCAAAACCCTAACTGATGCATTGTATGGCTTTGAAATTCGAGTGGCGCACAAAAATACAATGGCGCACAGTGGGAGATTTTGACAAAAAAGTGGAAATAATTCTGCAGTTTCTAAACGCACCGTCCGATTGTTATGAAATCTGAATAACACGGTGAAGCTTGGGGGTGTAATATGATGGTATGGGGCTAAATTAGATCGAGTGGTGTATGAAATCCGGTTTTTATAAAACGTACAATATATAAAATGAACTATTTAAAAATACGAAGGGATAATTTAGCACGGTTAGCTGCCAAATTAAATGTAAGTGAAGGCTATTGATTAGTTAGAGTTAAATACCCGAAACATTCGTATTCAATAATAAGAGAATGGCTTCCATTCAATGGGAAAAAATTTCTGGCACATCCTCCCTATATCCTTGGCCTTAGTACAAATGAAATTCTGTGGGCGTATGCGGGGAAAAAATTGCGCGAGGTGTAGATTATGGGTAAAAATTAACTCAAAAGTGCTCTCGAGGGCATATGGGACCATATACCTCCCAAAATTACCAAAAACCTAGTTTATTCTATGAGAATAATCTATTAGATGCTAGACGTGGCCACATTTAGTACTAATTTTTAGTGTATTCCTTATTTCATAGCTCCTTCCTCGAAGAAAAAATTTGTGTACAAGTTTTTTTTTTTTGCTCTTGAAAATAGTGTTATTTTATGATAGGTTATTTTTTTAGTATTAAAATAAATTTCTTAAAAAAATTAAAGATTTGCATAGAAAGTTGATTAATTTGTCTTAAAATTGCTTTTAATTTTAACTGAAAATCTTAGAAAGCAACAGAGATACGTTAATTAGAAAAGCGGAGCGTTTGCTGTACAAGTTTTTTCTTTGCTTACTGTATGCAGCGATGCCAATTTAGCGCCTTTCGCGCTAGTTTTAGCGCGTTTTAACTATGCCAAACGCGCTTTTTTTCGTCTTAGCGCGTTTAATAAAAAAAGGGCTACGCTAGCGCGTTTTGATAAAAGTCAAAAATATCATTTCAGTTCAATATCTTCTTACTTTTTTGTATAAATTTAACATTTGTCTAATATCCAAAATTTAACTTTTTGTTTAAATTCGTTAATGATTCAGATGTTGCAAATAAAATTCTCTTGACTGTGGTTAGAATTAAAAACGCATTTTAATATTGTAAATGGCAAATATTTTGAAATTTCACAGTGACCCAAAAAATTTATATAACTTATTAAGCATATATTCTTTTGTACTTTAAAAAGCTTCTGAATCGCAATACTATTCGACAATTTATATAAGTTTGTTACAAAGTTTGACAAATAAAATTAATTGTAATTTTATTAAAATTTAATTTAGTGCGTAGGAAAATAACGCGTTTTGGCTATATATTGTTCTAGCGCGTTTTGAGAAAGGGTATAGCGCGTTTGGGTTATAAATAGTTGGCATCGCTGACTGTATGTGCTGTAAAATCTTATCGTAAGCTACAATTTACGTACAAAAAAATATTTAAATATTTAATAAAACCCTTCTCCCGAAAGATAAATTTTTTTATTAAATCGAAGATTACCGGATAATTTTCTGAATTTTTAGAGGTATGCTCTTTATGTCAGACACAGCAGCAAGAACATGATTTTCGTAGCAAAAATAATCGACACTATAAAAGTTATAAATTTATTTTTGTTTTTATTTCTTTGCTTACATGTTTTAGTTTTCGTTTTCTTTATTTTTCTCTGTTCGTAAAGAGTGAGATGCTAGATGATTTACTAATAAAAACTAGAAAAAAAAGGTTAATAAGTCTGCGTTCACATATGAAAAACGTCCACACATGCAAATATTTGTGGCATATATATTTGGTATTATAAATAACTAGCTTAACCCGGTGTGCTTCGCTACCCCTCCCCACCCCGCAAAAAAAATAAATATATATATATATGGCATTGGTAGTACAATATGAAAATTGGATTGTGCCACGCCCCTCCGCCCGCAGACCGAAAATAAAAAATCGGACTTCACAGTGTCACCCATCAAAATCGGCCCAGCCGTTTTAGAGTCCATACGTTACATACATACATACATACATTCACACACACATCCTGTTTTATATATATAGACTAGCTGACCCCGGTCCGCATTGCTGGTCCTAAGCAAACATTAGTGTTGTATATGGCATTGGTGGTGCAATATGAAAATTGGATTTTGCCCACGAAAAAACTAAATATTGCGTCATCTGTCGCACGAACTTCAAACTACACAGAAGCACTCCTCACGCCCCATAGAACATGTATATAAAGTTTGGTCAAAATCGGTGCAGTAGTTCTTGAGCTTAGCGATCACGAACCTACGCGTAATTTTTATATACATACATACATACATACGTATGTAGAGAAGAGATAATAAAATAATAAATTTTATCAATATTAAATAGATAGTTTTAAAAATTCGAATAATTTTATTGCATTGTTATTTAACACATTAAATTTGTTTTATATAGCTAAGCAGCATAGCTCTAACCGGGTGTACTAAGACACCTACCTCTCTGCTTTATTTTTCTTTCATATTTTTCTTCTCCAGACAATAACAAGCAAAACAAAAAGGGGTGGGGGAATAATTATATGTAGATCCAGTAGAGTTTTTCTTTTCCCGGACTTTTTTATTTCCCGGAAAAGTGGTATCAACTTTTCGGTTTCCCGGGAATTCCCACCCATTGTAAAACAATACAAAATATTAACATAATTTATGTCAAGAAAAAACAAATTATAATTCATGAGATCGATTAAATATAACGTTTTATAAACACACTAGTCAAAAAAATAATACCGTTTCAGTTCTTTATATAATAGTAATGTATAAATACCAATATTATATGTAACTGCAAAGCCAAATACAGGGTGGCCCAGAATGGCCGAAGTGGTTTCAATTCCTTATAACTTTTTGATTATAACTTTTTTATTATTTTTCTTTTCAGTATTTTGTAAAGAAGACTTGGGGAATTTGTACAACAACTGAATCCGACAGATTACCAGCAACGACTTGATTATGCAAATTATTTTCGTCAAAAAGCAGAAGAAAATCGTGATCTTATTCATAACTTAATTATGAGCAACTAAGCTCATTTCCAATTAAATAGGTTCGTTAATAGGCAAAACTGCAGAATATGGGCTACGGAAAATCCTAGAGTAGTTAAACAGCGAGAATTACATCCACTTAAGTGAACCGTTTGGTGCGGTGTTTCGTCGAAAAGGATAATTAGCTTATATTTTTTTGGAAAATGAACACGATGCTGTCATTTCCATCACTGGTGTTAGATATCGTTGTTGAATTGTGTACTGTTCCATTTTAAATTTCTCAAGTCTTCCCTACAAAATACTGAAAAGAAAACTAATTAAAAAAGTTATAATAAAAAAGTTATAAGGAATTGAAACCACTTCGGCCATTCTGATATAACGCAAAAAAAAAAACAAATTTTATTATTAATAAAATATTACAAAATATTTTTTTGGAAATAGGACTTTAGTACAGAATAAGCATTACTAGAATCGTTCTTTTTCTTGCGCATTTCTGTTTTTACTTTTATGAATTGTTGTAGAATTAAGTTTTGAACGACGTGTTCCGATTTTGGCAAATAAAGGCCTGTCAGAACACATGTTTGCCAGATGTAAGCTTGGCCTTAGTTGTTGTACAGTTTTAGCTATTGTGCTAGTGTCATCATCAGGGAAACCGCAAATATGCAACTGCATGTTTTTTCTTGTGTGACGTATTAATGCGGGGCCAAGATAATTATCCGTTTCAGAACTTTTTATGAATTTTGGCATCGATTTGTTACTGCATATTTTTTTACCCTTCAAAGCATGTTTTTGCATATATCAGTCTTGCATGCATATTTTGAGCATATTTTCTAGTTTTTAAAGCATAATTTATGCTTTTAGCGCATATTTTGATATTTTATAAAACTTTTTTTTAATATGCTTATAAACTTAAGTGTTGGACAAAATATTTGGTTTTATTTTTGGCCATGTATACATTTTTCTTATACATTTATTACGTAGTTATTACGGACGTTAGTGCCAATAAAAATTTGGTTTTGCTATTTGTGACGGACTCTGCCCCGAGTAGACGTTGAAGGAACATTGTCAATGTATAAAAGCTTATTTAGATGTGACAGGCAGCGATTTTATTTGAAAATCAATATTTTGTTGTTTATTTCAATAAAAATTATAAATAAAAATCTTGTCTTTTTTATCCAAAATACATTTCCAACGTTTTAATTCTGATATCGTGATCTTTTTTAAACTTGAAGTTAAATTTTTACATGAATATAAAAAAAATAATTTTTATTATTTGCTTAGTCAAATTGGTTTTAACTTACTCTTCAAATTCAAATATTATTTTTTTAATACAGCAGTTATTCTTTGTTAATTTTTTTATTGTTTCTCTTCTTGCTTATTTTATTTTTGTCTTATTTTATATGCAAATTTTGTTGAATTTTTTAATTAAAAATATATTTTTATTTGCAAATAAACCAATTTATTTTATTTTTAAGTAGCATAGTTTTTAGTGTATATTTTCTAGTTTCTAGTGCATATTGAGTGCGCATAAAACAGTATTTTTAGAGCATATTTCTAGTTTCAATGCTCATCACCTGATTATTGCACCATCGCATTCATAAAGTGAATAACGACATTCATCAAGGAATGTGTACATGCAAACTAAAGTTTCCATAATAAATTAAAAAAATTCTGGGAATTCCCGAAAAACACTAAGGTCCAGTCATGAATTAGTAATGCCGTGACAAAAAAAAAAAGATATTATTTCTATTTACTTAAAATATCTTAAATAATGAATACATAAGTATTGAATTTAAATAAAATACTGTATAAAATACTCTATATATTGCATATATGTATATTCATGTTCTTATACAAATTTATTTTCATATGATTTTTGACTTTTGTAACAATTTAAATTTGTTATTCGCATTCGCTAAACTGACATTCATTTCCACGAGAAAGTTCACTTTTATGTCGCGTGCGACAGCAAGCAATTGAGCTTGTATTTCAAAGCAAAGTGACTAAATTTTTTTTAAAATCTTACCTAATTTAGAGCTTCTGACGGCCTACACAAATATATAAAGAACTAAAAAAGTTGAAAAAAATAACAAGCATATTCGTTTGGTGTCGCACGCTATAAAAATTTGATATTCGTGTAGAAATGCCTATATCTCTACTTTGGAAGTATGCGACATTATTTCATAAAATAAACATGTCAAATTACACAGTAAGTCCTCGCTACCGTTAGTGTCCTGAGCTATCCCCCGGAAAATATTTGCCGCCTCTGCCAATGGTATTAAAAACCAAATGCCTACCAGAGAACAGCAATGAGTAGTGAAAAACTGTATAGATTTGAATCATGACTAATAATTTCTTGTACTTATACGCACTCATACTTATTGCAATGTTGCCTATGAATCATACTCACTCGAAAGTTTGAAGTGCGCATCGAACTTATACTTAGCAAAATTTATGACGTTGTTGATTTCGACTCTCCGTAACTCAATGCCTATGGACGTTGCAAAATAAGTATGATTCATTCATGATTCGCATACGAACATTAAAGTTCTCATTATGAGGTTGTGTTATGCTAGGAAGACAACTGGGACGAACAACGAATTTCGTCCATGTCTTCGAATTCGTCGAAGCACAACAACGACAAATTTTTTTTCGCAAATTTGCTCTCTTATATTTGCTAAAGTTGATTGTTGTGTGTACAAAGACAGAGAGGGAGAGAGAGAAAATTGATTTTTCGTCGTATGTCGGCATATAAAATAGAAATAAATCTATCTCACAGTTCGTCACGCACGACGAATTTCGTTCGACGGCGGTGTTGTGTTCATTTTCATATGCACAAATGTGTTTTATTTTTGATGACGAAAATTCGCACAGAAAAATTCGTCGTTCGTCCCAGTTGTGTTCCCAGCATTTCTCTGTTGTTTTTTTCACGAATTGAAAAACAACCCTATTTACTACTACTCGTATTGTATACTACTTGCAAACTGTTTAATGACTACACTTTTAAATAAACATATTTACGAGTCCAATGAATGCATGAGTTGAGTGAGCTGAATCAATGTGAGAAGTATAAGTATTTTCCTGAAATTAGAAATCAAACTGAGGTGATTTATGAGTGTTATTGTGGTATGACTATGATATTGACGTCGCATTCATATTTAATTCAACCTATACTTATAAATCAATGTCATCGTCAGTATGCGTAATTCAGAGTAGTTGAGTTTAAATTGTGTCTACTCACTTCTATTTAAAATTTCATGAGTCAGTATGAATAGCGAAAAAAACTATTCATTGCCGATCACTGATGCCTACCTAGTTGTGTTGCAACCTTCTGTGAATAGAGTTTGCCGAAAGTTTACATTCTCGATTAGGTTTCCTTCGAACATTATTATTTTAGATCAGTTTAACTCACTAGCAAAAGGGCACACTCAAGTGTTCTAGTTGTTAAGGCCAACAAAATCATTTCGCTGATCTAAGTCTGGGACAAAATTGATTCGGCCAACTTTCGGGTGCGACGTGTTTTATTATAGAAGCTCGACTCATTGTGGTTATCACGGCCGTTTAGTTAATATTCCCATTAGACTGATTGCATTGAAGCACCTTGGTAAATCATGTACTGACTGTATTTTCTTGATGAGGCATTTTAAATTTTTGGATAAGACTTAATTTATACTATGAGATTTGCCACCAAATTAGTTGTTAGGAGGCGTGAAGAATGAAATAAAGTCAAAGGGGTTTCCAATCATGGTTCAGAGGCTTATATTATGATACGAGTATATTTTCTATATCAGTCTCTTCTCTAGCGCTGCTTTTTGCAAGTAGAAAAAGTTTAGGGCAGCAAATTCATAAAATTTCTTAATATAAGTTCTGTTTAAATTAATAAATAAGATATTGAGCATATAAATTGATTTTTGTAGCGCATATCATCTATTGCCGACATTGAAACATAAGATGGCGTGCTAGAGGAATAACATGTATTTTTGTTGCTTCTTCTTTGGCATAAATTGTTTTAATTTTTTTTGTGAACACAAAAAACAGAAGTTAAAAATATTTTATGTATATCGGAAAAAACTAAAAAAATGTGTGTAAAAGAAAAAAGTGGCATAACAAACTTTAAACATCCTGCGTGCATCCTGTGGGTGGTGGCAACAGACCTGTGTGGTTGTGTTTGTACGAGTATATGCACGAATATTTTATCTTGTAACAAAAGTCTAGCTCGCACACTTACAACGCAACATGAAACGCCTTCTTCCTTTTCCTGTTTTACCAGAAAAAGAATTATTTATATTAAAAATTAGAGGGGTGAGTATGCAACATATTTTTATTTTGTATTTATCACACCGTTAAAAAGCTTTCGGTTGCGCTACATGTGCGTTTGAGTGTATGTGAGTGTGTGTACGACCTTACGAAAAACGTATTTCAAAATAATCGTATTCATGTTTTTTAAGACTTTAATCTGCATGTCGAAAGTGATTAAACAGTTTGTATTTGCCAGAATTTCAAATTCCTCTAATTGTTTATTTTCACTTACTTTCGAATTCCTCTTACTTTGCTATTGTTTAAAAGCAGACTAAGTACATACGTTCTTTTTAATTTCAGTTAAATTAGCTCAAGTGGAATCTTCATTTGTTTGCAATTAAGACGAAACAAATTTATGCAACTTACAAAAAAATTAAAAATACCCAGACGAACTTAGTGGCGAAAGAAATTTTATGTTTTTAGAACTCTCTTTTTGTATATTTATTTATATTATTTGTTACGTGTACAGGAAGATAAGGTTGAGTCTGGAGAAACAATTTTGTAGAATTAGATATGGTTTCTCCTTTTGACAATCAACTGCAAGCGCTTCGCTTGTGAAACTTATTTCATGTAATTAATGGCATTTTAAATGGTTCCAGATTGCACATGAGGAGGATTCTATAATTTTAATTTTGTTATTTTTATTAAAAGTGTTTGATTTACATGGGAACTTTTAAAAATATATATATGTAATATTTTTAATACAGTAGAGGCTTATATAGAGGCTGTATAGCTTATAGAATATTAATTTTAACCTGATTTTTTTTAAGAATCATAGCCGACGAACTTCACTCCAGGGTTTGCACTGTTGCAACAATTGCATTTTTCGATTACTTCAAGCCCGATATCGGAAAACGGAGGTGATCGAAATTCTGGCAGACAGCGAAAAATTAATCTCACTAGAGCAAGATTGGTAAAACGTTTGTATTTTAAAGATATCTAGGTATAAATAACATACAGAAAAAATAATTGTTAAATTTTTTTAAGGTATCGCTGATTAAATACTGCAAGATTTTTAAGAGAGAGTTAAACATAAATTGTACATATCACTCTTTAATTAATCATCAGGAGATTCATTTAGGAGTTGTATGTTAAGCACCATGGCCAATTAAACAGGTTTTAGTCACCTGGGATGAAATTAAAGCACAACGGTAAAAACAAAATGCCTTCAAATAAGCTAACTCTTTTCCTTTAAGCGGGTGCCAGACACGTCAATATTTAGCTTCAATACGTATGTACGTTTCTGCGCTTCCCTGCAAATAATATTGGACTACGTGGTCCAATCTACAAGAAACAGACTAGTTACCTCATGGTCCCATGGATCATGCCGTTTTCACACAAGCATTCAATGCTGTACGATATGTGTTCGTGTTTAAACGATTATGATCGTTCTTCTAACACACTTACAAATTGTATGCGAGTACTCTATAACTATTCCATATGGGGTAGTTTTGGGAGTGGTCTGATGTAGTGCAAATTTGGACTATGTGGTCCGTTCCTAGGACATCGCAATGTTAAATCGACCATGTTTTATCCACACATTTGGACTAGTTTTGTAATAGTCCTGGTCCTTAGTGGAGTAGTCCTTACATGCATGTATGGACTAATCGCGTTATTTGCATGGTTGTTCACCATATATACACATATAATATGTATATGTGCCTATATTTTGTAAGCATACGCGGATAAACACATATATTAAAATTACATATTGATTTTTTTAGAAACTCATAAATTTCCGCCGAAAGTTTTTTTTTTTAGTTTTTTTGCGGTCTTCGAAAATTATGTAAATAATTTTAAGGAAATCGTAGGATTTTGATCCTTAGCACATATTTTAAAGTCAAATCTCTGGATAAAGCATACGAGGGCAGGTGAATCAGTGCGTGACCTTTTGAATTGTTCACCTCTTAACTGAAAGAGTAACCCTGCTCCTACCAACAGTGAGTTCACTTCCGTAAAAATTTTAATAAGTTGCATCATATAATTCATGTTTTACATGAATTCCGCTCTGAATGCTTAATTAATGCCTGTTATTTCTGTCCATAGATCAGAGCCCACCCAACGTAACTGAGCGCTTTTGTGCGCATGTGTATGTTCTTTCTGCTTTTTATGTGTGTTTGTTGTTCTTTTTGCAGTTCGAGTCATCATCATCACATACACTTTGTCCGAAGTAGCTAACGTACAGCAACAAAACAGCGAAACACACAACATCACACATACTTTGTACGAAGTATACGTGTGTAACCAAAACGTCGACTGCGCAAGCCCATGGGCTTGCAAATGAAATTTTGAGTGGCTATGCCATAGATATCTATTAGCGAACAGATATCTAACGTGTAAATTAAATTTTACAAGGCAAACTCGTAGGGAAACGCTATAGGTAGTTTATCCGCTGTGTAGAAATATGGGCATAATGTCTCTAAACCCTAAAATTAACTTCAAAACTTCACGATGTGGTATTTGCCGATTGCAAGTGAGAGAAATTATGGAAATCAGCGGCATATCACATGGTTTAGTTGTTTAATTTTTGAATGATCACTTGATTGTGAGAAAACTTTCTACAAAATGAGTGTGAAATATAGAAACAAAAATGAAGTTCCAACAACAATAATTAAAATTAATAGCCATGGGTCTATAAGTAGAAGAAAAATAAGCAAATTAAATAACATGAGCATAATTAGTAAAGAACAAACGAGAATGGCAAGACTGATGTAAGTTTAGAGATGGTAGAATTGAGCTTTCATTACAAAAAAAGTTTACAGCAAATTGTAATACGATGAACCAAAATAATTCCCATATTCCATTTGCAATAATAGCTGAGTATATAAAGCAGAAATCTACATCAACTGACACCACACAGAGGACCAAACACAAAGAACGCTGATGATGAAGGCGTAGTGGTCTTCGAAAACAGCTAGTTTTTCCATTCTAGTACGCAACTTTGGTGTTATTTGTTCATTTTTAATTATCACATTGGCTTACAAATCGATACGAATTTAAGCCTGATGATATCATAAATATAGGAAAAAAATATATTTTTTTCGCAAATGGAATATGTGAATTGTTTTAATTGATCGTATTACAATTTTCTGATAGATTTTTGTTAATGAAAGTGCAATTTTGTTTTGTCATTGCTGTTTGTTCTTTTTTGAATACACTGAGTGATACAAGTGCTGATTGCATAACAAGGATTTAATCCGATTGTTTTGTTCAAAATTAGAAAAGGCATAATTGTAAAACATCAACAAGAAATAGTTCGAAATTCGCATTTACTTTATTTCTGTTTAACTTGCTCAAGATTTTTCGGTTTGGTTTATTACATTTCCTTTCATCAAAAATAAGAATTATTTCTATCATTAATAGTTCAACGGAGGTCATTCCTGCGAGTAAAACATCTACATATCTATGTATTTGTACACTCAATTAACAAAAAGGTAAAATGCACAATAGAAAGTTTCAAAAATTATGTTGTTCAATGGATATCAACAAACAGGAGAAAGGAGAATATGTTAAAGTACCCATAAAATAAAAACAAACAGTTAAAGCAGCTACAAGGATACGTACGATTAGAAATTCAGAATATATGTATGTATGTTATGTATAGTTATATACATACGAGTACATATGTATAAAACAACACATGCGTTTATATAAATGTATACTCATGTTCTGACATGTAACAAAATATTAACCGCTCTCCGTCATGGCACCTCTACATTTACCTTAAAAATACTTTCTGCATAAATACCCAGTAAAAAAAGACACTCCAAAAAAGTCATGAAAATGTAGAGTTTGCGATCTGGAAGTAGTGCAAATTTCGATCCGATCTAATGATTTTTACATAGGGTTGTCATTGGAAGAAGTTCTCTTTTTCGATGCCTGGTCACCGAATTGGAAGCGATTTTAAGAAAAATTTCCCTTTTTGTGCTCTATGATAATATTTTCATCTAGGGAAAATGGCTAATAGTTACCTATTTTAACAATTAGTTTCTTTTTATAGGAATTTAAACGCGAAACAGTAATTTAATGTAAATTTAAGCCAATAACTTTAAAATTTTAGACCAAAATTAATTCATAAGTTTCTTCAAAAAATCGATTTTTTAAAAATTCTGGTGAGTAGTTTCTAAAACTATAGAGGAATTACAAGGTTTTGTATGACTAAAATAAAATTCTACTTGGTTTTCTACTAACTATCGGCAAATTAAAAAATCGATTTTTTGGAAGCAATGAAAATGTAGTTCCTTTGGAATGACTTCCAATTTTTTTTACTGGGTATGTATACTTGTGTGTGTAAGAACTCCTACATAAGGAATAAATACCCTGCAAGAAATCGAACTGTGTGTAGTCACATGACCGGTCCCCAAGTATTAGGGACCAGTCCTATGAAGAATATCAGCTACTTCTACATGGGGATGGGACCCAATAGGTCTAAAATAATATAAATTACATACATATATAAATGTCATTTCGATATTTAACTGTGATAATGAAAGCTTATTTATTATACCCTTCATATATATTCTGGATCCTTATGTCCGTGTGTTCGTCTGCCTGTACGTGAAATCAGTTTTCCGAAGCTCCCAAAAAAGCTAGAGACTTCGTTCTTGGACTGGTGTGTCAGAAATTTTCCAAAATAGATTAGTATTGAAAGTCAGCAAAATCGAGCAGACACTAAATACATACTAGCTAAGTTTAATATCTAAATATAATTGCGGAGCTTGTTCCAGAGTGACTTGAGGATCCCATTGGAAGGAACAATTAACACTATATTTATACTATTTGATGGAACTTATTCAGTGTCCGTTATTACAATGCTAGACCGAATACCAATTAAATTTACTGAACATTAAGATGACACATCATGAAAATTATGATTATGTAACCATTTACACAATATGTCTTTTTTCCATACACTACTGCCTACTTTTGGTGACACTTCCATTCTTTCAAGTCATAGATCTAGTGCGTCTGAAGCACTCGTCACTAAATTTTCAAAGATGTATAGTCGAATTAATCACAAAAACTGCTGTCACAATTTAATTTATTTTTAAATGATTTATTTTTTGCACATCTATGAGTAAACTGGAAAAGAAAACAGTCGCTCTGGTGAAAGCGTGGATCAACAAATTCACCGCTGACATGGGCAAAAATGTCTATACAAAAAATTTTATGATTATCTGAAAAAAAAATAAAGTGTTTGGAACGATCTACCGCACACGAATGCACCTATTGTGAGTGTCGTAGCATCGACCAATTGTGAAAGGAAATGGCAAGGGTATAGAGAAATATTCGCACTGCCTAAATGTCGCTTCTGTTAGTGGAAGTGTGGCGAATAATCCGAATTTGCCGATTCCAGGGCGTCCAGCAACTGGGCCTACTTCAAGCCTGGTACCCTGTTCCCAATTTCGTGCGAATTTCCTTCAAATTACATTAAAAGTATTTAGTTTGAAATATTTGCGAAAAAAAACTTACTTAAGTAGTACTGTGTTCTAATTGAGAAAAACACGTAAAATGTATGTATGTTGCACCAATAATTTCTGTTTCAGCTACGAAACAACATGAGCAGTACTTTTTTGGCACGGTATTTTAAACAATGTTTCATACTTTCAAGGAATAAAAGTGAGAAATTGGCAAAATCGTGAGATGGACTACATTGGGTACAATTCAAAGTTTTCGCAGGGAAAAATCTCTGTTGCTCAACAGTTTTCTCATATTCGAACGGAGCACCAGGCCTTGCGAGCTAAAGTTGAAGATTAGTAATGATACAATTTGTTGTTCTCAGTTCTCGTTGTACCTTCATAGTGAACAGACGTATTAGCGGATTTTTTTTTTACATACATAATAAAAAAAATCATACAAAAAAATATTTGTAGTACATAATATTCGTTGTACATTAACTTTGATAAATAAGCTTTTTTTGCTTTGCTAATATTTTTTTACATAGACAGTAATAACTAAAACAAAAATAAAACAAAAACAACCGTAAACAAAATAACTCAAAGTGCCCTTGAGGAATACACTAACAAAGTGCCCTTGAGGAATACTCTATATGAGTACCTCAAAAACAAATAATTGTGAAGTGAGTGATAACGGCAGAAATGCCTATCTTACTGTGAGCTCTGATGATCTTAATGATAACAATAAAAAATCTGATGATATACTTACTGTGAGTTCTGATGCTCTTAATATAAACAAAATAAATAAAAAACCTGATGACAAACTTTTTTTAACGGCTAAGCCAATTTTTCGTCAGCGATCAACTTCGCTTTGTCCAATGTCAACTAGTGATTTGTTAACATTACAGTTGCCTACTACTTCGTCATTTAAATCAGCGATATCATCCGATTCAGGCTCGTGTTCATCACTTACCCAAATTGTCAATATAAATAAGAGTAGCCCAAAACCCAAGGTCCAAGTCGGAATGGACCGATATATAATGGTGGGAAAGCGCGGGCGAAGCCCAAATTCTAATAAAATTGCATCTGCTTCAAAGGTATCTAGGGATAACAGCGCATCCTCCACTAATCGTTTTCAAATATTGCAAGATGACAACGACACACCTGATATATCTGAGAAAAAAACCTCCAAGCCGCCACCAATATATTTGAGAGAAAAAAATTCAAACGCTCTTATTAAGAAATTAATTTCGGTCATTGGTGAGAAAAAATTTCACATTGTTCCAATAAAACGTGGCAATATCGATGAAACGAAAATTCAAATTTATGACGAAACAGATTTCCGTAAAATGGTTTCTGAATTTGAAAAAAATAAAACAAGTTTCTACACATACCAGCTCAAGAGTGCTAAAGGCCTGCAGATCGTATTGAAGGGCATAGATTCTTATGTTGTTCCCGAAGAAATAAAAGACGCACTCGTCCTCCAGGGATTCAAGGTAAAAAATGTTTCAAATATAATAAATAGGGAGAAGATCCCCCAGCCTCTATTTCGCGTTGAACTTGAGCCGAATGATATAAAATTGAGAAAAAATGAGACGCACCCAATTTATAATTTAAAATATCTTTTATACCGAA
The DNA here is from genome assembly GCA_944452675.1 of Tachina lurida. NCBI lineage: Eukaryota > Metazoa > Arthropoda > Insecta > Diptera > Tachinidae > Tachina > Tachina lurida. The sequence continues at coordinate 118,530,143 of OX101752.1, read as the reverse complement.
AAATAACAGTTGAAGAACCACACAAGCGTTCTGGACCCGTACAGTGCCATAATTGTCAAGAATATGGCCACACAAAAACTTACTGCAAATTACCTACAGTTTGTGTTATTTGCGGTGAATTGCACGGTACTGCTAGTTGCAATAAACCGAAAGATCAAAGTAACAAAAAATGCAGTAATTGTGGAGAAAATCACACTGCTAACTACAGAGGTTGTCGTGTATATTCTTTCGTTAAAAAGACAATGGGGCAAAAACCTAAAGTAGCTCCAGCACAAACAGCAAACACTTACTCCGCCACTCTTGCCCAAGTGAGCCAACCAGTTAATTCACGTGTATCGTATGCCGATGCTGCAAAAACAAGCTCTATTCCCACACAAAATGTTTCACGGCCAAATACTTCAATAAATACAAACTCAGGCTTTAATTTTAATCGCCTTGAAGCTACTATTGAAAATCTGGTGCAAACTATAAACAATTTTACAACAAGTATGACTAGCATGATGCAAGAAATGCTGCGAATGCAGAATACTCTGCTTCAAGCAATACTTAATAAGCCATGAACACGTTAACAATATGTTTCTGGAACGCAAACGGCATTCGCCAACATAAAAATGAACTTGAGCACTTCCTCACGGAAAAAAATATTGATATAATGTTGGTCTCTGAGACTCATTTGACTTCGAGAAGCCTTTTTAAAATTTATGGCTACACCTTATATGATTCAAAGGACCCGAGAGGAAGAGCATGCGGTGGATCAGCAATTTTAATAAAGTCAAGACTCAAGCATTATATTATTGACAACATTTGCGAAGAACATTTACAAGCAACGAATATTTGTATCGAAAATTTTTGCACTAGTTTTGTCATATCATCAATTTACTCCCCTCCTAGGTTCGCAATTACTGAGGACCAATACGAGAATTTCTACAAATCCCTTGACCCTTGCTTCGTAGCAGCTGGCGACTACAATGCAAAACATACGTTCTGGGGTTCGCGTCTTATTACACCTAGAGGTCGGGCATTGTTCAACACAATTTCAAAAATGGGCTTGGACGTCATTTCGAGTGGGGAGCCCACTTACTGGCCTACGGACATACAAAAAATTCCGGATGTTATAGATTTTGGAGTCATGAAAAATATTTCTAGGGAATTAGTTCATGTTGAAGCGTCTCAAGATCTTTCCTCCGATCACTCTCCCACGATCGTTACAATTTGTAGCCCACTAAGTAGTGACTTACCTCACCCGTATGTGAAGACGATCAACCGTGTTAATTGGCTGGGGTTCAGAAAATATCTCAGTACTCATTGTACGGAAAACATTATACTAAGAACATCCGAAGATATTGAATTTAACATTGGCAATCTTATCAAAAATATAAAACAGGCTGCTGAACATGCAACTACCTCCTACCCGCAGACTGGATTTAATAGAATTTATTCTACGGATATTGAACGTCTTGTAAGTGAAAAAAGAAGAGCTAGAAGGGAATGGCAACAGCACAGATCACCACAACATAAAATCAGATTTAAAGAGTGCACTAAACGACTCCAAGACTTGCTTGCATTTGAAAAAACTGCATCTTTTAAAAACTATCTGGAAGGTCTTGATGCCACACCAGCATCTAATTACTCCTTGTGGCGCGCTGCTAGAAAGCTTAAAACACCTGTTGCGTTTAAACCACCTCTGCGTACATCTACAGGGGGTTGGGCAAGAAGCGATACTGAAAAAGGTAAACTATTTGCTGAGCATTTAAAATCAGTATTTACCCCTAACTCGTGTACTGGTGTTATTAATTTGCCGAATGTAGTGGCGCTACCCCCTCGACCCATAAAATTTAGAACGTGTGATGTACAAAAAGTAATTGCTGAACTTAACCCGAAGAAAGCTCCGGGTATTGATGGAATTAGTAACCAGATGCTAATAAAGTTGCCTCGTATTGCAATTAGAATCCTATTATTTATTTTTAACGCCATTTTACGACTGGAGTATTTTCCAAATAGCTGGAAGCTTGCCAAAGTTAAAATGATTCCAAAGCCGGGCAAAGACCTTACCAAGGCTGAGTCATACAGGCCAATAAGTCTGCTATCAACAATGTCAAAACTTTTCGAAAAACTGCTCATGACAAAATTGTCCCCAATTCTAGTTAGTAATGGGTGCATACCGGACCATCAATTTGGTTTTAGAAGTCAGCATAGCACCATCGAACAAACTCATAGATTGGTTCAATTTATAAGAAGAACATTTGAAGAAAAGAAGTATTGTTCTGCGCTGTTTATCGACGTTTCTCAGGCATTTGATAAAGTGTGGCATGAAGGTCTTATTTTAAAATTGAAATCATATTTACCAATAAATTTTCTGAAGCTATTAGAAAGTTATATTACTACCCGGAAGTTTACGGTTGTGGAAGGAGACTTCATGAGTGTGCCCGAATCTATATCATCCGGTGTGCCACAGGGGAGCATACTGGGGCCAGTTTTGTATTTGATTTACACTTGTGATATGCCTTTGAGCAGCAATATTCATACATCTACGTTTGCCGATGATACAGCCTGCCTTAGTATGCACGAAAACCCTCACGAGGCTTCCCGATATCTACAAGAACATATTACACAACTGGAACTATGGTTAAATTTATGGAGAATCAAAGTAAACGAGCAAAAGTGTGTCCAGGTAACATTTACCCTGCGAAGAGATACTTGTTCCCCTATTCGAATCAACAATCAAGTTGTTCTTCAACATTCACACGTAAAATACCTTGGTATACACCTTGATCGACGGCTTACATGGAAGCCCCATATTGACTCAAAGCTAACACAAATGAAACTGAAATTAACTCAGCTACATTGGCTGATTGGTAGAAATTCTTCACTCAGTCTAGATTGTAAACTTTTAATATACAAGACGATTTTGAAACCAATATGGTGCTACGGAATACAGTTATGGGGCACTGCTTCAGCTTCTAATGTCGAGAGAATCCAACGAAGGCAAAACAAAATTTTACGCTTAATAACATTGGCTCCATGGTATATAAAAAATTCAAATATACATCGTGATTTAAATATGCCACTAGTGACTGAAGAAATTGCAAAATACGCTGGCAAATATTTAACAAAACTCGAGTCACATCCTAATCCACTTGCCCGTAATATTTTGAACTTTACTGGACACATCCGCCTAAAAAAGAGGGACACATGGGCTCTTATTCATAGCACTCCAGATGGGACTTCTTGAAAATACTTTATTTTTTTCCTTTTGACTATCACTACTTATGTATTATATATAACTATTACTAAGCTTATGTCCGACACTGGTCGGGCCTAATTATATTTTTAGATTTAAGATTTGAATACTTATTGTTAGTTCATATATGAAGATACAATAAATAAAAAATCATGCATTCAAAAAAAAAAAAAAAAAAAAATTTGTTGTTTCAATAGGCTGGTGCCACTTAAGAGTCTGAACACAATGTACCGATAATTTATTGCGGTGCGTTTTTTCATACGATTTTGAAGTAAAAACCCGCAGTGCGGAACGGTATACAATTAAAATCTATTTTATTTTCTCTGCGGACTTTTTTATTCTCTCAATTTTGACTCTCTTTCTCTTTCTGATGTTGCCATAGTTTTTGAATAATTGGCGGTGTTCACAACATTATTGTGAATAAAAAAATGATTTTGTAGTTTAACCCTTAAATGCATACCGTACCATAAATGGTACATTACTTATTTGATAAAAATAATATAGTAAATGTAACCGAAACTCAATAAAGAACCCTTTAAAATACTGTATAAGTGTTCTTTGAAACGCCGTTTAAGTTTGTTTTTAATTTGTTTATATCATCCGCAAGCTACCAAAGTTGACGTATGAAATTTTTGAACAAATATTGTTTGTGAACCAAATTTCAAAAGTAAATAAATAATTAGTATGTGTGCCATTTTTGTGGAGACTAGTATCATATTGTATATGGGACACTATTTTAACGAATTTTAGTAAATTTGGATCAAGTTAAATTTTTTAAATAGTTTTTTCTCTCGTTTTTAATTTTTCAAAAAGAGTTGTTTTTCCAATTTTTCACAAAAACCGTTAATTTTTCTTGAAAATAAATCCTATATTCGTGTTTAGGGACCAAATTTGCATTAGAATTACTTGATCTAAGTCAAAGGTTCTGACCTCATGCATTTAAGGGTTAAAAACTTTTGTCATTAAATATAAAAGTTTAAAAAATATATCAAATATATCTGCCAATGTATAAAATGTTATTAATTTCTTGTTTTTAGTTACTGATATTACAAAATATTATATATATATATGTATGTATATATGTTCCCGTCGTTCCTATAAGGAGCATAGGGCCTCCATTTCAAAATATTAAACAAAGAGCAAATTTTTTAGAAAATTTTATAAAAATGTATCCACAAAAAATTAATAAAAATTTAAACAAACAATGACAAGTATCGCCGTAGCCGTCTTCCGTTGTATTGTGTTTATTTTTCTCTCCCGCAACGAGAAATCGCACCTCACCGCAAATATTGCGTTTAGACTCTAACACGGCCGACTTTGGCTTGTTTGCGTGAGAAGCGGTCAACTTCTTTGTGTTGGTACGCCAAAGACCGTGTCTATACGGATAATCGTCTAGCGTTGGACGACTTGAAAATCAACACTGGCCAAGTTATGGCCGAGAATTCCCCAGAAGTCATAGGCTTATGTGCGTTTAACTTAACTTTACTTTTAAATCCGGAAAATAGATAACACTATATACCTATTGTTTTGTCTCTTTAATCTTAAAATCTGCTGGCAATACTGGTTGTTATATACATTAAAAACAGGGAAGGATAATGACTTATTGGATTTTGTACCAACTGTGAAAACAAAATGTACTTTTTGGACCATGGCGGTACCATTTTTTTAATATTTATTAATAAGAGCGGAAACGTAAAAAAATGTGTAAAAATTCAGAAGTAAACAATAAAAAATAAAAAAACAAAAAAATAAATAAAAAAACAGAAAGTTAACAAAAATGTGTATAAAAATTCAGTATAAACAATTAAAAATAACATAAAAAATAATAAATATTACATTCATAAGGGTACATTCGTAGATTAGACTTGTTAGAGATCGGTTTTCTAAATAAAACACACACAAAAAAATTAAAGACAACATACGCAAAATTAATTATTATTAATTAATTACCATATCATCGGTTGGTTTCTGGTTTGCTGCAAAAATAATGTATTTTGTATAAAATGTGCAGCAAACCAGAAACAAACCGACGATATAGTGAAACATTGGCATTTTTAAATTGTACCAAGTAACTCGCGGTAGTACCACGGTACCAACGAGGTCAAAAATGTACCATAAAAAGTACAATTGTACCATGATTTCCATCCGTGATTCAAATTAAAAATATAATTTTGTACACTCAAAAAACTGAAATTAAGAAAATTTTTTTTCCTAAATTCAAGTAAAAAAAATTTCTAAGTTTAAGCAATTTTTTCTAAGTTTAACCATTCCTTCAGTTTATAACCATTTTCCTACTCTTAGTAAATATTTCCTTTAAGTCAGTAAACATTTCCTAAAATGTAAGAAATTTTTTGTGTATTTTTATGAATTATTTTTGAGGATATGAACTTTTTATTTTTTACAAATTTTCTTATTTTGTTTTTGTTTTCAATATAAATAAGCAAACGTAAATTTCTTGTCGAAATCGTGAGCCAGGCAGTAAGTAAATTTTTACAAAAATCTAGTAAAAATTACTTAATATGAGTAAAAAATAAAAAGTTCATATCCTCTAAAATAATTCATAAAAATACACAAAAAATTTCTTACATTTTAGGAAATGTTTACTGACTTAAAGGAAATATTTACTAAGAGTAGGAAAATGGTTATAAACTGAAGGAAATTTTATACTAAGGGCTAGTCAATTTCGTCTTAAATCAAAAAATAAATTTTAGGAAATGAATTACTCCTGATTAGCTTATGAAATTTGACTAACTTCAAAGATGTAAAATGGTATTCTAAATTTTAGGAAAATATTTACCAGTTTTAAGTATTTTTTCTTTGAGTTCTAGAGTTTATTATTAATTTGCATTTAGCAAAAAAAAATCTAAGTAAATTTTTCATATTTTCGGGGAATATTTGAACTTGAAATCTTTTTTTTTTTTAATAAAATAAAATTTTAAAACCAAATAATTTCAATGCTTATTCAGGCTGCCTTGTTAGGGAATTGGTTAGAGAAGTGATGCCAACTTAGCCCTTTTCGGGCTAGATTTAGCCCATTTTCAGTCACTCAAAACGCGAAAAAAAATTTTTGGCCCGAAACTATAAAACGCGTTTATCTAGCACTTTTTACAATTATCTTTCAGCCCTTTTAGCCCATTTTATATTTTTGCTCGATATGTCTACATCGTGATTTAAATATGCCACTAGTGAGGAAGAAATTGCAAAATACGCAGGCAAATATTTAACTAAACTCGAGTCACATCCTAATCCGCTTGCCCGTAATATTTTGAGCTTTACTGGACACATCCGCTTAAAAAAGAGGGACACAAGGGCTCTTATACCCTACACTCCAGATGGGACTGCTTAAAAATACTTCTTTTTGATTATCACTACTTATGTATTATTTATAACCAGGGAAACCGCAAATATGCAATTGCATGTTTGTATGTCGTTTTAATGCCGGGACAAGATATTTATCCGTTTCAGAACTTTTTATGAATTTTGGCATCGGTTTGTTAGTGCATATTTTTGCATATTTTACCCTTTAAAGCATTTTTTTGCATTTATCAGTCTTACACGCATATTTTTAGCATATTTTCTAATTTTTAGAGCATAATTTACGCTTTTAGGGCATATTTTGATACTTTATAGAATTTTTTATTTTAATATGCTTACAAGTTTGTGTGGGTCAAAATTTTTATTTTTCGCCATTTAAAATATCTCATTTCCAATGTTCCATTTTTCTTATATTTTCTATTACGCAATTATTAAGAACTTTAGTTTCAATAAAAATTCAGTTTTGCGATTTCTGATGGACCTTGTCCCGAGTACAATTGAATGAGCATTGTCAATCTATGAAAGTTTATTTATATGTGACAGGCAACGATTTTTATTTGAAAGACTGTGTCAATATTTTGTTGTTCATTGCAATAGAAATTATAAACAAAATTCTAGTCTTATTTATTCAAAATACAGTTCCAAAGTCTTAATTCTGATATCGGGATCTATTTTAAATTGAAGTTAAATTTTTACGCAAGTATCCAAAAGAAATTAATTTGTAAAAAATTTCTTAAACTAAAATATGTAGCGAAAAACCGGAAAATCGCCAAAATGGAAAAAATCGTCAATAGGAAAAAAATCGCCAAAATGAAAAAAACTTCAAAGCAAAAAAAATTGCCAAAATGAAAAAAAGCGCCAAAATTAAAAAAAAACCCCAAAAACAGAAAAAAAAATCGCCAAATGAAAAAAAATCGCTAAAATGAAAAAATCGCCAAAATATTAAAAAACCCAAAAACAGAAAAAATTGCCAAAATGAAAACAATCACCAAAATAAGAAACCCCAAGAACAGAAAAAAAATCGCCAACATGAAAAAAAATCGTCAAAATGAAAAAAAAATCGCCAAAACGAGAAAAAAGCTAGAAAACTAAAAAAACTCGTTTAAACTGAAAAAAAACTTCAAAAAAGCCACATTAAAAAAATTCTCAAAACCGAATGTACGGAACCTTTCATGCGCGAGTCAAAGTCGCACTTTACTGAATTTATTTTGATATCAAAGTAACTAAATAAAACTAGTATTTTACTTATTTAATCTTTTCTTTGTTCACCATAACATATTTTATATATTTTTTAAAGAACAAGATTGATATAAGGAACCAAAAAAAATCTAAGATGATGATTCCAGGGTTGGGAAAAGTACATTTTTTATACATAAAACCAGGGACCGAAAATAACTGTTATTTTTGAATTTTTGATTAAAAAAAGCAACCTCAAGGAAATGTCGGAGAATGAAACCAAGTATACCATTTTGCAAGTATTGGACCAAATTGTCAGAAAATACGATGCTTTTTAAAAATCTGACTTTTATTTTTTCGAGCAGAAATAAAAGTTATTTTTTGACTTTTATTTTTTTGAGCAAAAATAACAGTTATTTTTGACTTTTATTTTTTCAAGCAAAAATAAAAGTTATTTTTTGACTTTTATTTTTTCTAGCAAAAATAACAGTTATTTTTGACTTTTATTTTTTCGAGCAGAAATAAAAGTTATTTTTTGACTTTTATTTTTTCGAGTAGAAATAAAAGTTATTTTTGACTTTTATTTTTTCGAGCAGAAATAAAAGTTATTTTTGTGTTTTCAACCCCTTTGACAAAGAAATTATTATTTAATATTCCAAATATTATTTTCTAAATAAGTAAATTTAACGATTCACTATTGCAAAAGCGCCAAAATTTATAATAAATATAATGAATTTATCACAAAATAACTTTTATTTCTGCTCAAAAAAATAAAAGTCAAAAAATAACTTTTATTTCTGCTCAAAAAAATAAAAGTCAAAAAATAACTTTTATTTCTGCTCGAAAAAATAAAAGTCAAAAATAACTGTTATTTTTGCTAGAAAAAATAAAAGTCAAAAAATAACTTTTATTTTTGCTTGAAAAAATAAAAGTCAGAAATAACTGTTATTTTTGCTCAAAAAAATAAAAGTCAAAAAATAACTTTTATTTCTGCTCGAAAAAATAAAAGTCAAAAAATAACTTTTATTTTCTGACTTTTACGATAAAAGTTATAACAGTTACGGTCCCTGCATAAAACTAATTAAATAAAGCTAGTTATTTCTTTGATAATTAAATTTATTCTATATTTTAGAAAGAAATAAATTAGTACTCGTATTAAAACCAGAAAATTATGGTTCCAGGGTTGGAAATTGAAAAAAAAATGGGTAAAAAAATAACAAAAAATAATTATTTTTTCAGTTAAACATATTTCATATCTTACGAAGATCTTTACTTAATCAAATTCTTTAATCGAAAAAAACCAAGAGGTCACTTACTACAAATTGCACTATAACAAAAAAATTATAAATTTTATCACAAAACAAATATGTATTTATGTACTTATGTGTGCATCTGCATACTACATATACATACATACGTTGGTAAAGGGTATATAAGATTCGGCATAGCCGAATATAGCACTCTTACATGTTTTTATTCAAATTTAGAAAATTTTCCAAAGTTTTAGTTAATTTTTTTCTTGAGTGTACCTGAAATATCATTATTTGTTTGAGTTCTTCATCATATTTAATTTGATGGTTAAAACAATATGTAATTATAAACATAAGTGTGTATGTATGTGTACATATTTCCTTTTTGTGCATTTTTAATCTTAAAGCAACCATTTTCAACAAAGCCATTCAGGCATGAGTGGACCAAACCAAACACCAAAGAAAGGTAAGTTCTTCACATGTCATTCATTCCATAAGCCCAAACATACATACATATTTATATACATACATATATACATGTATATATGTATATGTATGTGTATGGGCGTAGAATGGACTAACACTTAAAATAAAAATTTATTAATAATAGAACCATGATAAATATGTAAGTATAAACAGTAGCGTGTTTCCGTTGTTTGTATAGAGTTTGATTTTTTGTGGTGTCTATGGCACAGTCATGTATTTCTGAATATTTTCTTCCTTAATTTTTTGAAACACGTCATTTTGTTTTGTTTTTTTTTTTTAATGGTAGCAATATAAAGGTAATAGTTAGTCAGAATGAAAGACAACAACTAAAAATATCTACATGCATACAAATACATAATACTCGTAGGTATTATAAATAATGTATTCACGAAAAAAAAGAGCAACACAATAAAACATGGGAGCCATTCTATCAAAGCGCCAACAGCAACAATAAAAACCACCAAAAGTACACAAAGTATTTCTATAATCAAAATAAAACTTTCGTGTTTTGTTACTTAATTTAGTTCAGGTAAAAATTAAGTTTTTTTATCTCTATTCCAACCAAAACAATACTTCAGCTGAATATTTGATAGCGTCGTACAACTTTTGGTCTTAATATGTCTTTCGGTGTGCTTTTTAAAAGACTAAAACCATTTGGATTGGAATTAAAGTCAAATGGAGAATCAACCAAAACCACACCAACAACACCGCAACCACAGAATATCTTTAAATTTTCTGGAGAAAAACAGTTGCTGTGGTGAAAAGAATATAAAAAACTGAAAAATACAAAACGGAAATGAATTTAATGGTGGTTTAAATGAGATACCGATAAATTTTATTTATAAAAAATGGTTTTGAATTATAGCAATATAACATTTACTTAACCCACTATGAACTGCTGCTACGTAGTGTCGTAAATTAGGTATGTTCCAAATGCATAACAAAACAGTCCGAACTTGTACAAAGTAATCCAAAAGCGTTCCAGATAGCAATTTTTGTGCAATTTTGAGAGCGAATGAGAGAGTATTTTTTTTTTCATTTCCTGTACAAACTATGTAGTACGAACTTTTTCTTCTGGGTAAGTTCGGACAAGAATTGAATAATCAGCTGTTTTTTGTTTACATATGAAACTGAAAAATTAATCAGAAAATTTGCAAATAAAGCAAACAATTTTTATTTATTAAAAAGCATAATGGAATGTTTTTGAAAGAAAGATGAAGTTTTAAGTACATTTGTGCACATTTCTCCATCTCTTTAGTATGAAGAAAATTGATTTTTATGATTTTTTTCAATAATTCACGTAGCTTCTGCTTTTTTGGAGTTTTTTCATTTACTTTTTACAGCTGTTGCCAATGATGCAAATTTTTTGTTTTTATAATGTTATGCGTTTTAAGCGACTAAAATCACTTAAATAAAACTTAATTTAAAAAGTAAGCAGCACTAGTATTTCAAGATGGGCAATTATGGTTTTTTGCGTTCCAGCAATTTTGGATAACTTTTGCACATTCAGAGAGTAATTTTCTTTTTACTCTCATTAGTCCGAACTTTAACAAAATCTTGTGGAACACACCTATTATTCTTGTTTTATATTTGTTCGAATTAAAATTCATGATTTTAGTTTTGTTCGAATAAATGAATAATTTTGCTTTTGTTCGCGTATTCGAACGAACAAAAATTAAAAAATTTTATTCGAATAATTTAAACAAATTTAGAAAAAAAAAATGGACACTAAAATGTATGAGTTTATTATTTTTTTATTAACAAACAAATCAAAAATAAAACACAAGAAAAACAATTATTTTAATAAGTCCCAATTCACACTAGTTATCACTTTTTCTTCTTTGAACTTTCATCCGCGTTCACACAATGCAAGTCTTATTTTTGAGCTCATATTTTTTATGCATAGTTTTGTGTATGCATGTGTACTTTTTTAACATTACGAATGGGAAAGCAAAACGTATTGACAGTACATGAAGTTGAGTACTCGTTTCTTTTCACCTCGTCGTCTCTCTTCAACAAACTAATCAGCTTAGTAATAAGACTTGCATTGTGTAAACTAGGACTAACAAACGTATGCAAGCTTATGACCGTTGGTACAACACGTTAGCTTACCAAGTTTCGTATTTAGCGAATACACTATACAATATTGGGTAGTATGAATAAAAAAAGGTATCTATTTACTTTTTACTTAAAAATTTGTTTTAAACCCCCAAATATGTAGGTATGTGTTTTTGTTTTTTTAAACAAATTTTTAAGTGAAAAGCAAATACTTTTTTTTATTCACATCACCCATTGTGTACAACATCTACAGACAGCGTTACCGTTGACAAATTTCAAAAAGGGGCACAAAAAGGGGATTTTCAAAAAAAAAAGTAGCACAAAAAGGATATTTCAAAGAAAAAAAGGGGCAACTTCAAAATCAAGAAAAATTAAAGAAACAAGCATATTTATTAAGTTATTTTTATTTAACACAAACAATATAAAAAATTTGTTCATGTATGAGAAGTACAAAACATTCATTTTATGAGAAGTCATATACTACGTTTATACGCACGTGTTATTTGCAAGTAAAAATTGTAACTTGCTAATTCACGAGAACTTATTGCTGGGGATGAGATGTATGCATACAGAAAAATTAATTTTTAGTTTTATAATTGCTTTCTTGACTCACAGTCTTCATATATACTTCTATTTTCAAATAAGACCAGTATAAACGTAGTATAGATAGCTATTATAAAAAATAAATTATAAAATCTATGTTATTAATAAATTGCTGCATTTGATATCGATCGAAATTCCAACAGAAAATAAATGGAATTTTCGTTCGATAACGAATGCAGTAATTGGCCCAGTTCTTAAGACATACAAAAAATTAAAGAATACATAAATAATTTTTTTTCATAACACTTACTTACTTAAAAACCAGCATAATTCAAAAAAATTTACTTAACCATATAAAGTTTTGATAAAAAATTCGAAATTCGATTCTGAAGAGGATAATATTATTTTTAGGCATTATGCATAGTTATTAAATATCCTGAATACCCTTTCTTTTGAAATTGTACATTTGTATTTATTAATAAATTTTTTACTTGGAATCCATTCTTCCAAATCGTTTTGAAATAAATTTAAAGCAGACAGCATGGACTTGACAAGTGTTTACTTTTGGTATATTTGATCATTTTTTCGTAATACTAATTTATGTTTATGCTTTATGTGTTTTTTTTAACCGACTTCAAAAAAAGAAGGAGGTTAACAATTCGTCTCTATTTTTTTTTTTTTTTTTAGGTGTGTAGGTCCATAACTCGGTGCATCTTAGACCGATTGTAAAAATTTTTTTGTTGTCTGAGAGGGTATAGCTTCCCATTGGTCCCATTTGAAAAAAGTAGGCGGGGTCACGCCCACAATTTTTTAAATTTAATTTAATGATCTTCTACTTACTTTATTGCTGCGAAACCTAGCAAACATATTTGGTTCTTGTAATTAAAAAATTTTTAGGTTGAAAAAATGGGCGGGGCTACGCCCATTAAAATGTATTATAACATTATACGTGGTTCTACTTAACCGATTTTTACAAAACTCTGCACACACCTTGAACTCTAAAATAGACACAATTTTTTATTAAAAAAATGGGCGGGGTTACGCCCATTAAAATTTTATATTATATTTCACAGGGTTCTATTTCACCGATTTTTACGAAACTTGGCACACACCCTAAGCTTTAATCAAGGCACGAAATTGCATTCAAAAAAGTGGGCGGGGCACGCCTATTAAATTTTAGTATAATATTTCAAGTGCTTGTATTTCACCAATATTGACGAAACTTGGCACACACCCTAAACTTTAATAAAGGCACAAAATTGCGTTCAAAAAAGTGGGCGGGGCACGCCTATTAAATTTTAGTATAATATTTCATGTGCTTGTACTTAACCAATATTGACGAAACTTGGCACACACCTTGAACTCTTAAAAATACACAATCTTGTTTTAAAAAAAGGGGCGTAGCCACGCCCCATTAAATTTATTACTATATTTCACGTGTTTTTACTTAATCGATTTTTACAAAACTGGACCATATTTCTAAATAAGCACTAAAAAGCTACAAATAAAACTTTTTAAAAAAAATTAAACCGACTTCAAAAATAAGCACTAAAAAGCTACAAATAATATAGATCTAGTTAAATAAAAGATTTTTATATATGTTACCTACAGTGCCGTTTGAAGTTGGTGCCAGTAATACTGGTACTAAACACATAGGAACATGACCGGTAAAAAACTGCAAGTAATTTTTATGTACATATGTATGTGCTTAGTTACCAATGTTGATGGCACCAACTTCAAACGGCACTGTAGGTAACATATATAAAAATCTTTTATTTAACTAGATCTATATTATTTGTAGCTTTTTAGTGCTTATTTTTGAAGTCGGTTTAATTTTTTTTTAAAAAGTTTTATTTTCAATATTTTTAATTTTACTTTATATAGATGAAGAAATAAGGTGTAACTCGTAGACTTTGCAGCTGGTGCATCTGGATATATTTTTGCATCTAATTTGGCCAATTTCTCCATTGACTTAAACAGGTTCATCTTATTATTCTTAAAATAAGCTTCATTTCCTCCGAAAATCGGTATTTTTTATGGATATTTTTATATCATTTGTTTTTGGCAATTGGGTACGTGTGTGGCTGTTTTAACATGACATTCAATGATTCATTCGACATTTGAGCAACTGATTGCAGAAAACACAAATGGGTTTTTTGGTATCTGTATCCATCTGAACCCACTTATGCCGTCTCTCCTAATCATTGGAATACTTCCGTGTTGCTTTTTTATTTTTTACTGGTTTTTCCGAGATAATAGGCTCACATTACTTGATGATAGCAATTCAGTGTGGTATTTTCATACAATATTATTTCTCTTAGCATAAAATTGTTCACCTTTTAAAATTATGTACACAATTGCTGTGGAAAATACAGTTAGAAAAAAAAAAATCTTCCACAAATGAAAAGATTCATACCAAGGCTTTTGAACGCCATATACGCCCATAGAAAATAATATCGCGGCACACTGTCAATTTCCCAAAAAAAATTGTATTTTTTCATATATGAAGTTTGACACATAGGAAATAAAATCTTCTTGTGGAATGTGGTAGAATCTGTACAAATTTGCGTACATTATTTGTCAAAATAAAAATTCAAGTTGACTTTGAACAAAAAGGAGCAAAAGGGGCACAAAATAATGCAAATGATACAAAAAGGGTATTTAAAACTAAGGGGCATAAAAAGTGGCAAGGCATTCGAAAAAGGGGCAAAATGCGACCTTAGTCGCACAACGGTAACGCTGTCACAGAACTTGCTAAAAAATCAAATCTTATTATCTTTCGTACATCCTAGATAAAACTTCATAGAACGACCCCACAAACTCTACAAATATGTACAACCTCCTCATGTTGTATCAACGGTCGCAAAGTATGTAGCTTGCATAAAAAATATTAGGTATGTTCATTTAATTTCCCAGAAGAAACTTGCAACGAGATAGTAAGACTGATACAGTACAACCTCTCTAAACCGGACTCTCGCTAATTCGGACTATCCGGTAATCTGGACATTTCAATTTTTCGGACAGTTTAGTAATGTTCCCTCTATAGTCCGGACAAGTGTTTTTTTTCACAGTAAAATTTGTTCGTTATTTTACCGCTAGACAAAATAAGTACTTGTGTAGTTGTGTGTGAGCAAGAATTAAAGAACGTGTAAAATATTTTAGTTTATTTGAGTTTGCGTGGAGTTAAGACGTAAATATGTATGTTACCTGTAAATAAACGACAACATAAAACATTAACGTTGGCAGAAAAGTGCAAAATTTTGGATACAACCCAGCAAAAATTTTTCGAAATTTTGTAATGGGTAGTACTCTTTTAATAGCTTACAAAGTAACGAGTGGTACTTATTTATCTAATTATTTTATTTGCAAAATAATGACTGTCATGTAATGAATAAAATAAGAACTTATTTATATCACTACGTGAAAGTACTTATTGTAGTACTTTTCAGTTAATAAGGAAATATGTATATCTAGAGAAATTTGTTACAAAATTTTATTCATTTAAAATAAAAAAAATTAGAAAATATAGCAAATTAATTTTGAATAAGTTTAAGCAAAAATTAATCGATATTATTTTGCATATTTGTACGCAAAAAATAACCCATTAAATTTTGAGTACTTTTAGGCAATCAGTAATTTATTAACTTTTGTATGTTTGTAGGCAAAAAGTATAGGGTACCGCATACTTTTTGAACTTCTCAAACAAAAATAATGGGTTATTCAGTCAAATTGTAAGTACTTACGACTGAGGAGTACATACACTTTTTTGCATTCTAGTAGGCAAAGTTTTTTGCTGGGAATTGATAGTGGAAAATCAATCAGACAAGTGGCTGAACAATATGTGATCTCTAAGTCGATAATTTATGTCTTTATGTAAATTAATTTATGTCATCTGTAAATTAATTAAACACAAATGAATTCTTGTGCGTAGTTTTTCTTCTTTTCGGTAATAAAGGTAAATTATATAGATGTACATAAACGTATTACGATTAAATTTTTATTTTAACTGTAGTCCGGGCGATGCAATTATCTGGACAGTAGCTGGAACTATATCTGTCCGGATTAGAGAGGTTATACTGTATTTACAAAATTACTCTCCCAGATACGAAAAAGTAAATGATCGCTTTACTTGTAAAAACTTGCAAGAAAATTTTATTCATATCAGAACCATGGATGGAAATCATGATACAATTGTACCTTTTCTGATGTATTTTGTTTGATAAAATAGTAAAATCAAATTTTTTTTAAATACACATTTAATATAATAATAATACTTTACACAGTTTCATGTATTATTTAGGGCCTAATTTTATAAAACACAACGCTAAGCGTTGACAAATTTTATATGGAAAAAATTTTAATTACAAAAAAAAATACATACAAAGTTTGTCAACGCTAAGCATTGCGTTTTACAAAACTAGTCGTTAACTACTTTTATGAGTTCTTCATAATTTTTTAATTTTATTATTTTAACAACCACGAAAATTCCACTTTCCATCTTTGATCAGATATGAGAAACAAACAAAATCGTTTGACGATAAAATTGAATTTATGTGGCTTAGGGTCAAATTTACAGTCATTAATTAATTGTTAGTAAACAAAAATGTTAACTATTTTTTAACTAATACTTCATATTCACAGTGCATTGTTTAACTAAAGTTCTTAATATGAGCAAAGAATGGTAACCCTATCAAACAATTAAGTTTCACTATTGGTAGCTCTGCTAGAGCATATGGTTTTTGTTTACATTTGCTATATTATTTCTTAAAAATGGATACAACAGTGCGCGCCAATCTAACTTTAGCGTGTAAGATATTGAATTAGTGCTGAAATTGGTTCGGAAAAACCAAACCAGCTAATTACAAAGGAGATGCTTGATAACGTATGTGTGAAATTTTCACAATACAACAATACTAATAAAGTTTACAGCGAATTAGCTGTTGTCTAACTATTTGTTAACCAATGACATTTGGCGTTTAAACTAATGGTAAACAAAGATCTCTGAACCAAATATTATTGGCTAAACTATTGCTATTAATTAACTAATTACTGTAAATTTGGGCCTTAAGGAAAAAAACCAATAAATCAAGAAAACATATATTCTTTTTACATATTATGTATACATATTTTTTTAGCAAAGAAATGCACATTTTTCAGTTTTCCTTTGTTAGATATTTTTGAAATAATTAATTTGAAAAACAAAACACAGAACAGATGTCTGGATAATTCTTGCAAGTAAAAATTTAACTAGTAATAATTTGTAAGAATTTTTTTAGTCTCTAAATTTTTTTCTCTCTTTGCACGCTGTCTCCTTGCAAACTTTTTGAGTTAATAAACACTTTCCGCTAACAATTGTTAGAAATTCGTAACAATTTTGAGTAAATGAACAAACCTTTTATTTAAAATGAAAAGTCATTACTTAAAAAATATACGTATTCATGCATATCGCTCCTTATGGCAAAAAAGAGGCTAGTTTTGTAAAAAAGAAGCTATAAATTTTACAATTCATATAGTTTTTCTTCTTAAGAGGTGCATGTACATATATATGTACAAACGTTTTATATTAAATTGTTACACGAAATTAATAAGGAATCCAGCAACAAACTTTGTTTATTAGAATGCAAAAAAGTGTATACTTTTTGAACTACAAATATCTAAAAGTTAATAGATTACTGATTAAACTGCATATTAAGTTTGTGTGTTATTTTCTTTGACGTTTCCAAATAATTTAAATCAACCACAATATTTGTAAAAATTTTTACGTTCTCAAAATTGTTTATCTTATTGATAAACTTTTTTATATCAGTTAATAAAACATTATCAGTTACTTAATAAACGTCATCTAATTCTTCATCTTAGTTGAGGTCATTCGCAATATTTTCATCAGAAAATAATCGTTAAAAGAAAGTATCTGCGTACTCTTCTTGTGACCACGAGCTCGTTATTTAGTCATATAAATAAAAAGTTAAGAAATGTAAAATATTTTGTGTATAAAGCATTTAAAGAAATTATTCGAATATTCGAAAAAATATCCGAATAATTCTTTATTCTAAATTGATAAAATTTTTGTTCATTCTAACAAAAATGTAATATTTCTCGAATATTCGAATAATTATTGTTGGAATGACAACACTACTGCTAAGTGATTAAGGCAAAATAATTGACTTCTCCATTAAATGTCATTTAGCTTATTGCCACTTAATTTAAGTTGCACTTAAATGCAGTTTAATTTTTTCAATGGTTAATTCAAGTACTGATTAAATTACATTGAAAGCACGGCAGCACTAAAAAATTTCCAAATATTATTGAAAGCTTTCTAAACAACAGCTGTTTAACGTAAATATGAAAAATTAGTTATCAACGTGAAGAAAATAAAAATTGCATGAAAATACATTTCGTAAAACAAAAAGACCGTCAAAACACATTTTTCTATTTAATTTATTCTATGACATGAAACAATATTCTCGTATTGTATATGTTAATATTTATGAAAATCAAATGAAATTCTTTTTAATACGACCACATGATCTTCATGTACATGGTTTCAATAAACACACAGAAGCACAAAAACATATGGTATGGTCATAAAACTTAAATATAATTTAAATATGCAAGATAGGGCATTTAAGCTTCATTTAAATGTCTCTCAACTTTTTACTGAAAAAATTAATCCGGTACTTAAATGACATTTAAAGTTAAATGAAACTTAATTGAGAAGCCAATTATTGGGCATTAGCATTTTTTTTTTTTGAGAAAAGATGAATTGTCTGAATGGCTCCTATTATGTTTAGATTAAAAAGGATATACTCGTATCTAAAAAAACGTATCTCTGGTTGTCCTTCAGAGTTCTTACGAAGGAAAGTATTGACAAAATTTGGATTCTTTGAGCAAAGAACATTAGAAGAAAGTTTGCATTGAGTCGCAGATGTAAACCTGCCATAACGACATCAATTTATTGCAGGGCTATGACCGATAGTTATTGTACATATCAAACGAGGCCAGAAAGAAAGAATGAAAGACGAATGTTTTATTTTAATCATCCCGTTAAATGTAAAATTTCTATTGAAACGGTTTTTAACCTTCCGACCGACAAAACGATTTTTTTAAAACCATCGATTTTGATGGCTCATTTGTTAAGGACTAAAAATCAATAAAATTAGTGTATACATATTTAATGCGTGATTTTATTTTTTTATTATATCATTGAGAATAAAAAAGAATCTTGTTTTTAGTTTTGCTTCAAAAAAAATAGTATTTCATCTCGTACAAACTTTCGGTCTGTGAGACCGTGCGCGGGTACATGTGTTATAAAAATTAGCGCGGGTATACGAAAGTTAATATAAAATTTTAATTTACCTCCGTTATACGTAAACTTTGCTATAAAACTTTACGGAAGAGCCATATCATGGGTTAAAATATAAGCTTATATAAGTTTTTAAAAACTTTACGAAGAATATGGCAACAATAAGAGAAAAACTAAAAGGAAACTTGTCTAAAATATGGCATTGAGATTTGGATAAAATTCTCACACTACAATTACGTTTTAATTTTTTCTTAAGAAATATATTTCTCATCTTATTATTTTTATTTTTAACATAATTTTGTTTTCTTCGGCTTTTTTTCATTCTCATTACTTTTGGACAACCCACAAAAAATTCATAGCAACTCTTTGGACCATGACCAAAACGCAGACAAAAATAAATAAATTGCAATTTCCCGCCAAAGAAAAAATAAAATAAACAATATATACACGTATTTCAGACCGTAAAAAAAATGTGAGATTAATTTTTTTAAATCACACAAATGCCAAGCCCACGAAAGCAATACCAAAATATGTTTAAGCCAGTGCTTTTTATTTCAAATAGTTTATATTTGTTTTTTTTTTTGTAAAGTTTTTTTCGTGTTTCTTACCATAAATTAAAAAAGTGTAAATTGAATGCAATATTTCTATTAAAAATTTTCTTTTAAGCCAATTTGGTTTTCAATTTTAAACTAATCCAGAGCAAGTTTACTTACTTATTGCGTTATCACCTGCAAATGAAAAAAGAAGAACATATTAAATTAGTATGTCTATTGTAGTAACAAAAAACTATAACATACGAGTAGTACAAAATAATAAAGTAAATAAATTATAAAAAGATAATATTTAAACGAATATCGCTTCTTTACTGCATCATAGTCATATCATACAAAAAGGGCAGAGTTTCACAAAGTAAATGGGTTCGAGATTGATGGGTGTAGGTAAGCTTATGATGCCTACTTTTGGAAACGCAAAATTACAGCCTAGAAAAAGTGCAAAGTGCACGCAAGGTTCAAAACTTTTAATTTTAATTTATAATTCTGAGTTTCAAGGGCGTTTCCTGCCCCTCTGGTTAAAATTTTTGGGTTTTTTTATTTTTCTACACAGTAAACTGGGCTTATTTGGGTACCAAATTTCAATGTGAAATTTCTGTGGGCGTGGATCCACTTTCACATAAAGAATTCGTGCTTATGGATTTTTCTAGTTTACCCATCCCTACTTGGGTATTTATGTCAGCTCTCTACTGTAAAATATATTTTTAACTTCTTATGAGCGCGAACCGGCCCACTTTTTTCAACTCATGCTTATGCTGTGCCCAGTGCTTATGATTCATGTAAACTTTCGTAGGAAACGGCTAAAAAGAAATACATGAAGCCGAAGTGTACTTTTAAACACAGAAATTTGCAGCCTTGCATCAGTGTAATGTATATAGTTTCAACAAAATCGCTCCAGTTGGAATGCATTAACTTTAGTTTTAAATTTTGAGCTTTATGGGACTGGCTGAAATCTTCGTGTTTTCAAATTTCTCTAACCGAAGTTTAAACTTCTAGTTTTTGTGGATGTGACTTCAACCACTTTTTAAACTCAAGATTTTATTATGGCCACTTTTTATGATTCATGTAAAGTTTCGTAGGAAACGGGCAATAAGAAATGCGTAAATAATACGTTTAATCTGCTAAGCCGAAGTGCATGAATCAGAAGGCTAAATTTGATTCGTCAGGCCTACTTTTTAAGACGAATATTGGCAGGTTTGCAATTTAGTTTTTAGTTCCGAGGCCTATCAAGATAATATTGATGAGTGAGTTATGTAAGTTTCTTGCATCTCACGTTTTAGATTTCATAATTTTGTTGGGGTACAAAATAATAAGTAGGGGTGTAAAATAGGACATATGACTTCGTTTAAATATACACACGGTGGGCAGAGGCCGGAGTTTGCCTTGGTGCACTACCGTACTCCTAGAATCTAGGACCTAAATAGAGCAAAAAGTAATTAAACCATTTTTCTTTTACAAAACAAATATGTATGTATGCTTAATATAAGAAACTCGTATCTCAAATTCTTGATATTTTAGAGAAAAAAAGCTAAGTCATTTATATGCAAAAATAATTTTTTAACTAGAACGTACTTAGATCTTTAAGAATGATATAATTATACGTTGACTACCAGAACACGTTGAAAACGAAGTTGAGATACGCCTTTTTTATATTAAGCCATGGATAAACTCTACACGTATGAACGTTATGAAAAGTATATACAGTCGTTAAAATTCGCTGGAAAAGTTTTCATTAAAAATATAAAAATTTTATGCGTTCGAAATTATATTTACAAAATTAATATTTACTTCTTGTTCGAATGACAACTCTAATATTTATACATCGGCAAAATGTATATTAATTTCTATGGCATAAGCAATCAATCATGTAATCTGGTCCATGCATGGTTCATTCAAATATTATGAGAACCATGAACCAGAGGACCCATAAAAAAGCACAAAACCGTCCAAAACAAATCGCAAATAATGCTACAAAAAGCTTATCAAATTAATCAATATCTCATAATTACGAACAAATAGTTTTTATTAGCCTTAATTAATATTTTTTTAAAGTAATTATTAAGTCTTAGAAAAGTACACTCAAGAATTACTGATATTTACTTACACAATATGGCAGCAACTGGAAAAAATAAATTTAGACATTTCTTGGTATTAAATTAGCGTTTTTGCTTAAGCCAAATAAATTGCATAAATTTTTATATTGAAGTCAGTCAATATAAAAAAAAGAGAGTTGTCTTAGGACATCCGGTTATAGCTTTGCTACTTAGTTATTTAAAACAACTTTCATGTGTGAAATAACAATGCAATAAAATTATATTATGTATATGTTGATGTCAAATTCTCTGCAAATATTTCAAAACGTTTCCATTTATTTCCCATTATTTTCTTTTCTAGCGGCGTGCGATTAAATTAATGTATTGTTTGTGGCTGGTGACAGGTGTTAGCCGGCTTACAACCGATCGGCGCTGTTCTCTGGTTTGTGCTCATATGCAAAAACAAAGCAAAAACAAATTGAACAATCGTTCTCATTGTTCTTTTTTTGTTTTTGTTTCACTCACTTCAAAGAACGAAACAAAACAAAATCAAACAATTTGTTTGGTTTATTTTCGTACTATACTTTAAAGAACAAAAAAATCAAAACATAAAACTTTTTAAAAAAAAATTAAACCGACTTCAAAAATAAGCACTAAAAAGCTACAAATAATATAGATCTAGTTAAATAAAAGATTTTTATATATGTTACCTACAGTGCCGTTTGAAGTTGGTGCCATCAACATTGGTAACTAAGCACATACATATGTACATAAAAATTACTTGCAGTTTTTTACCGGTCATGTTCCTATGTGTTTAGTACCCCTACGCCCCTTTTTTTAAAACAAGATTGTGTATTTTTAAGAGTTCAAGGTGTGTGCCAAGTTTCGTCAATATTGGTTAAGTACAAGCACATGAAATATTATACTAAAATTTAATAGGCGTGCCCCGCCCACTTTTTTGAACGCAATTTTGTGGCTTTATTAAAGTTTAGGGTGTGTGCCAAGTTTCGTCAATATTGGTGAAATACAAGCACTTGAAATATTATACTAAAATTTAATAGGCGTGCCCCGCCCACTTTTTTGAACGCAATTTCGTGCCTTGATTAAAGCTTAGGGTGTGTGCCAAGTTTCGTAAAAATCGGTGAAATAGAACCCTGTGAAATATAATATAAAATTTTAATGGGCGTAACCCCGCCCATTTTTTTAATAAAAAATTGTGTCTATTTTAGAGTTCAAGGTGTGTGCTGAGTTTTGTAAAAATCGGTTAAGTAGAACCACGTATAATGTTATAATACATTTTAATGGGCGTAGCCCCGCCCATTTTTTGAACCTAAAAATTTTTTAATTACAAGAACCAAATATGTTTGCTAGGTTTCGCAGCAATCAAGTAAGTAGAAGATCATTAAATTAAATTTAAAAAATTGTGGGCGTGACCCCGCCTACTTTTTTCAAATGGGACCAATGGGAAGCTATACCCTCTCAGACAACAAAAAAATTTTTACAATCGGTCTAAGATGCACCGAGTTATGGACCTACACACCTAAAAAAAAAAAAAAAAAAAATAGAGACGAATTGTTAACCTCCTTCTTTTTTTGAAGTCGGTTAAAAAATAAATTTATAACTGTAATAGTTTCGATTATTTTTGTTACGAAAATTATTTCCTAACCCCTGTATCGCGAGATAAATAGCAAAGCTATAAAAATTAATTATTTTCAAAAATATATGCATGCGCGCGTCTTCTGACTGCATATCTAAGTTGTCCGTGAGAGTATCAAATGTGTTACGGTCCTTTTTCATGTTAAATAGTATAGTAAATATAGATAGTACTAACTTTCCCATCACTGCTCACAGCACACACTCAGTCCTAGCAATACGAAATACACATGCACACATGCAGTACCAGCAATCAGGGCTGCCAGAAGTTTTGCGAAGAAAATCATCATTTGTCGGAAAGAAAATCATATTTTGAAGAAAAAAATCATCACAAGTCCAATTTTTTTTTCAAATAATAAAAGTAACAATTGACATATTTACAGTGGACAAACAAAACTATTCGACGTACACCAATTTTATTTTGTTTTCATCAATAAAAAGGTATTTACTAGCTTATTTTACAAAAAGAATTTGGAAAGCATTTTCATATTGAATTCAATAAAAAAATGAGATCATTAAAGTAACTTATATAAACATTACATTTAATGAAAAATTAGTTAAGAAATTCAAACAAAATAAGTATTCGACATTGCCAATGTTTTTATCATATAAGGCAGGAGTGATGCATTTTGGCTTTTTTAGTTTAGGGCCAAATTAACGATTTAAAAGAGCCAAAATACCTTTGATAGGGCCAAAAAAGTTTTTTAATGTACTCGACTATAATCTTTTAATTTAAATGGAGACAAAAGTATGTATTAATAATATGTGATTTATTTTGTTTAGAGCAAAAACAGAACTTAGCGACAAAAGTTAAAATTTTTTAAAGTATTTTTGTTAAATTAAAGTAAATACATATTTTATATGTATGCATGTATGTTGCTTAAAAAACTAAATTTTAGGTAAAAAAAACATTATTTATGTAATTATAATTTTATTAAACATAATTTCTAAATTCTTAGTCCAATAGTTCCTCCATTTACCCCTGTTTAAAAGCATTTTTTTGTGTTAAGTTTTAAAATATTTTCATCATAACAATTATTAGAAATAGATTTCATTAATTTTTTTTAATTGTATTAAATATGACACAGTATTTTTTACATGACGACGATTTCTTCTATTATGCCCTGTTTCACAATATCGAAAGAAAACTCTCGACTGAAAATTTATATTGAAAACAAAAGCGAATTTTCAAATTGTATTGTTGATTTCAATATAAATTTTCAGTCCTGCTGAGTATTGGTGAATAGAAAGAGTTCCTTGAATAATTCTGTATATATTTGTATACAAAAGTTTACATAAACAATTTTTAATGGTAGAAATCAAAAAAAAAATTTAGAAGTAAATTAAATCTTTGAGCTTTTTAAATTCTGGAACTTGCGATATTGCCTATTTACTTGTTCTGTTTCCTTTTGAAAAAGTTTAATAGCAAGTGGTATAATACTATTGGTTTCCCCACTCAAAACATGATCTGTCGCAGATTTCGGAAACCAGTTTAAATAAAAATCTTCAAAAAATAAAAGTAGTTTTTAAAACGAAGAAAACTCAATTAAAAAGTGTACTCAAAGGTTTCAAGGAATTAGTTGAATTTTGAGCTGAAAGGGCTAAAATATCCTAGGGAGTACCACAGGGCCACAAACATCCATAAGTGCCACAAATGGCCCAATAGTGCCACATTTTGCATCACTGATGTACAGTTGTTTTATACTCTAAAATTTTGAGGCAAATTGCTTTTCCTTGGCTACGAATGACTTCTTTTAAACGATTTGGTATACATTTGTGCAAGATTTGAATATATTCCGGACCAATTTTTCGTCACTTCTCTAACATGACTTTTTTTTAAAGTGACGTTTTCTTCTTTTTTTTAAATGTGCTCTCTGCCCCTCTCGAGCAAAAATGTTTTCTTTATAGGGTAGCTATTGATAAACATTCTAGAACAACAAAGAAAATTGTACATACATATGTATGTATGTATTGAAAGTAAAAATCATAATTTGCAAAATTAAAAATCATCATTCGAGAACAAAAATCTTAAAATCATATTGTGGTCCAAAAATCATCAAAAATATGATAAAATCATCATTCTGGTAGCACTGCCAGCAATACGAAACACACAAACAACTTTGTCTTTTAGTTTGTTGTCGTTATTCACTGTATATACGCAAATGCAAAGCAACAAAATTATTTCTTTTTTCCTTGAACAAATTGAGCAATCGTTTTCACTGTTTTTGTTTCTCTCACTCCAAAGAATTAAACAAAAGAAAATCAAACAATTTGTTTCGTTTATTTTCGTGCTCTGGTTTAAGTACAAAGGAATCAAAACAAAAATAAGTTTATAACTGTAATAGTGTCGATTATTTTTGTTACGAAAATTATTTCCTAACCCCTGTATCGCGAGATAAATAGCAAAGCTATAAAAAAGAAAAACCCCCACTATAACCGAACAAACAGCCAACCATCATCCATCCATTAACAGCTTATTTATTCACTCGTTTCGCCATTTATCTGCTTATTTAAAGTCAAATAACTTTTGGTAAAAAAAATTCAAGTAAAAGCGGTTAAACATAAACTGTTGAGAATCTATAAATTTCTCCAGACTTTATTATAAACGGTTGACTGCTTGATATGAAATTTCTTTGTACGTGTGTACGTGTGCAACAGAATTTTTGTTAACAAGCAACCCATAAAATTTATTTCCGTTTTCTAAGTGTTTGAATTTCAACAAGGTGTGAATACCAGACATTAATGTGCCAAAATCAAGCGAGTAAAAAAAATATTTGCATTTGATAACGTGTTTATGGCTTCAAGATTTATTTTAAATATTTACGTGAAAATTTAAAAGAAGTTGTATTGAAGTTTGTGAATTTCATAAAATGGGCAGTTGAATTTAAAATTAAATTTCAATATTTTATCAGTCTTTGGAAGTCACTTCCACTTAACTTATGGAATGAGAATGCTAGTCGCCAGAGACTCGCCCACAACTTGGAATCGAATTGGACACTGACATAACGCATGCAGTGACATTTTATTCGTTATAATTAGGGAAGATTAGAAATATTGAACTGTATATTTCTTATTTTTAAGATAATTCTGATATTTAGAAGAATTTTTCCATAGATTTGTTGTCAAATCTTTTTGCATATTTTAGCTTTTACTTGTTGAAATGTTAATGTATACTCAATACATTTTTTGATACCAGTTTTGATGCATTTTAAATTTTTTGGGTGTTTTTTTAGTGATTCAAGGACTCACATGAAAGAAGCAAAAGAATTTTATGATTTTGTTATAAGGAACTTCCACAAGACATAAAAAACCGTAGCAAATACTTAAAAAATAATAATAATAAAAATGTATCCTTTTAGTTGATATGTTATAATGAACATTCGTGTATAATACATTAAAAACAAAAAAATAATTTACTTTGCAGAATTTCTCTTTGTTATAGATCAAGCAACGTCTACACTAAGAGAAAAACCTTCGTACCTTTCATCGCTTCATTCCCATTACGAAAATGGTTTCATCAGCTGAAAAACGTAATATACATACATAAACAATGAAATATTTTTATTTCATGTAACGACATGTTTTTTTTTTTTACTAAGTAACGTACATTTTCTTATTTTAAATGCAAAACGTTATTATTGCAATGAAACTTTTTAGTTTATACAATGAATTATTTATATTAATAAAATGAAAAGTGTTCATAAAGGTGACGTGCGTTGATTTTGCATTTTTTTAACAAACTATTTTATTGAATTATCAAAATTGTTCATGAATACTCGTATCACAACAGTATTTCATTAGTGAGACGTAACATATAAATTTTTGATGATATCCATTCATTGTATAAACAACATAATTATTAATTTTATTAATTATTCAACTTACGTGTGTTGGGCACAGCCATCAGAAAAATTTTTTGGATGTATGTATATATGTAATAGGCTTCTCCGACCAATATATGAGCTTGGAACTCATCATAAATATTCTTTAGATACACACTAAATATAAACCTTCATGAATAAAATTTTAATTCAACATTATATAATTGATCGTCTAACATTGAATTTATTTAAATGATCATTTAACATTGAATTTATTTAAAAAGTTAAAGTTAGAAAAACTACTTTGACTTGTCTTCAGGATTTGAACCTGCGGCGCTCTGACTACAACGCTAGCATACTGCTAGCTGGTAAGGCGAAATTTGTAGGCTATTTACGAACATCAAAGTATTTCTTTATTGTAGTTACGAAAATATTTCATTAAAGTTTCAACAAAACTATAACTTAACTATAACTACAACTATAGATTAATTACAATTGTGGTTTGATACTTTTTTTATGTCATCTAATCAATTTCTTCATAAAACATGTATTTAAATTTTTTATTACCCGAATGAAAATTATTTCCAAATATTAATGATACAACGAAATGTAAAATATTAAGCGTTAGAAAGGTTTCATTTTATTATAATTTTTTATGCTTGTGACAAAAACATTCTTAAGAAAATCTAAGAAACTTTCTATGTTTATAGAAAAATTCTCATAATGTTATTGAGAATTACGAACACTAACATACATACGTTTAAAAATCTTAAACGAAAAACTTCACAATAAATATGTTTACATATATAGCTGATTTATTATTATTATCGAATTACATCATTTCAGCCCTATGGCTGGAAATTCACCTATCCCAGATATTTTTATCATAAGGATTAGGCTCGGTAGGAATTGTTGATAATTTTTATTGTAATTATCATTTTTATTTTGTTTAATTGTATCTTGCATCCATAAATCGTCGCACTATTCTAGTTGTTGCTATGACCGTTGACTTTTGGATATCTTTATAGAGGTCAGAGTCTAACCCTAATTCTTTAAGTCCAACCAGCATATTGTGTGGTATTACTCCAGTACTCGATATCACTATCGGTATTATTCTAACTTCCTTCACCTTCCATTGCCTTTTTATGGGTTCTATGAGCTGCGCGTACTTTGATATTTTTTCCGTATACTTGATCTCGAGATTCTGAGTATTCGGGACGGCCACATCTATTAGGAAGACCTTATTTTTTCCCTTGTCAAAGAGGACAATATCTGGTCTATTAGACTGAACAGTTAGATCTGTTAGTATTGTCCTATCCCAGTAAAGTCGTGACGTTTCGCTTTCTAATACATTTGATGGCTGGTACAAGTAGCCGGGTTCTTTCTTCTGCTTAAGATTATATTTGCATGCAAGCTCCTGGTGCACAGTTTTGGCTATAGCGTCATGCCTTCTTTTGTACTCGTTTCCTGAGAAATATGTGCAGCCTGATATTACATGCTGTATGTTTTCTACCGCTTCACACCCATATCGACAAGTATCCCTTGTAAATACAGGGTCACCAACAACTCTTCTCATGTAGTTCCTTGTTGGTATAACTTGGATGGCCACCATAAGTCCTTCTGTTTCCGGAAACAGCAGCCCTGCATTAAGCCAGTAATTTGAAGCATCTTTATTGATATTTTCTTGGCTCATAGAGTATATATGCTTCCCATGCAAGGCTTTGCTCATCCACCTATCTATTTTGTCAGCATTAGAGACGGTGTTGCTTTGGTACTCACGGTCTGCCAGTCTTATTGGGGTATTTTCATCTGCATAGCATATAGCACGATGGAGGGGTGATGTTTCACACTTACTTAAGAAGTATTCCCGCAATGTTTTTTTCTGGTTTTCTAGAAGATTGCTTATATCAAATTTGGTAAAGGGTGGGTAATTTCCAATTAAGAAGCGACCCATAAAGATATATATTCTGGATCCTTATGCATAGGGAAGATAAATAAGCGATGTCTGTTTGTCCGTCTGTCTGTACGTGAAATCGGTTTTCCGAAGCTCCCAGAAAAGCTAGAATTCGTAATTGAAATGGTTTGTCACAAATGGTCCAAAATAGATTGGTATTGAAAATCAGCAAAATCGATCGGTTTCAGAGCTGGAAAAATTAAACTTTATTTTGCCATATAAAAGTAACTATATACTCGTAAAACTAACTATTTCAGTACGAATAAAATTGGTATTAAAGTAAAAAAAAGTTTAAAAATATAAAAAAGACGTTTCCAGGGTTGGAAAACCTTACATTTTTTTTTGCTAAATAAAAGTAACTAATAATAATAACTAATACTAATTTTTCCTTATTGTTTATAAATTAAACATATTTTATATTCTAAAAAAAAAACAGATTTGTGTAGGAAATCAGCGAAATCTAAAATTATGATTCCAGGGTTGGGAAACTTACACTTTTTGTGTTAGTTAGTTAGTTAGTTTTACTAGGTGAAATAATTTTTTTCTTTTGCTTTATAAATTAATATATTTTATGCTTCTGAAAGAAAAGTTTGGTGCATTAAATTAGAAAAATGAGAACCACAGCTCAAGAGATGAAAACTTTTAGCTTTTTTTACATTAAAGTACAGGCAATATAACGAACGATATAATGTCAGGCCTATTCGTTATACCGAAAAATTCGTTATATCGCAAAGTTGTTTTCAAGTGTTTTTTTTAATTATTATTATTGCAGACAGGATACAATACAATAAAAAGATTGAGGGCAACTTCTTTTTAAATAAGCTGCCAAATACAAACTAATAGTATCATATTATTTTTTCATTTACATTGCTACTGTAGATTTTGTTTAATATTTTTTGCTGTTGGTTATACAGAGCACACATTTATCAAAACATTCGCTATATCAAGTACAACTAAATGTTAGAAATATGTTCCTAGTATGTTTTTGTTTTATATTCTGCGATTTTTTCTTTATCATTTGTTATACACTCTAAAACATTAACTCAAATGTAGGATCACATATTGTCTAAATTGTTGTTGAAATATTCTTAATGTCTAAATTTATATCGATTTTTTTGCTATTTGCATCGAAAAAACAATATTTGTCTTCTTTTACACAAAAGTTCAAATCTGCTGTTAAAATTGTTTATTTTTAAGCAGAGTGTGCTTAAAATAGAGCCACATATATCTAAATAACATCAAAATGTTTAAAAGTAAGCATATATGCGTAAAACAGCAGAAATATGTTTGAAAAAATAAGTAGAAGTAGTAAAGTGAACAAGTTGCAACAGAAGCACTCCATATTTTTTTATTAAATTAATTTAAATTAAATGTCTATCCCCGTATTCATAAAAAAATAAAATGAATTTGAAATTCATTTTAGGAAAAATTTTTATGAAAATTTTGAAATAAAATACATTTCAAATTCGTTTAAAATTTTATGAATATGGGGCCTAGTGCTTAAAGCAGTTTAGTGTAAATAACAATACTCATGGTATGTCTTTTGTGTACATAGTGATAAATAAATGTTGTGAATCTGTAGAAAATTATCTGCAAAACTAAAAGAATCTATCATTTACATTTGTACGTATTCAAAATGCGGGAAAGTATGTAAGAATTATAATAATATGAAGTGCATTTCACGGAGTAACTCTAATAAAAACCGTGTTTTTTTAAATATTTTGCGTTTCGATATTCTGATCGGTTGTTTGGTGAATTTTTGCAATTTAATTGGAAAGGGCGTAAATGAAATTTGCTCTCACCTACGGTTAGACATATTTTATTCAAAATTAAACATATTGTGCTCAAAAATCAACAAAAGGTTTAAAAATATAGTTGTGTAATTTTAGGTCGAAAGTAGTCTGTAAAGTGTTGCCTGCTATTATCGACCTAATTTTAAACAAAATTGTTTTAGAGTGTATCCAGTATAAAATTAGGTTAATATTCGCTATATAAGGTTGTTAATGTAAAAAATTTTGGACGTTCCTTATATCGGATTCGTTATACCGGGATTTGCCTGTAACTAAATTAAACTAATTTTTTTTTATTTCCTTTTTTCTTTAATCAGAACAATCTAATAGAATATTGGAATTGGAAAAATTTTTTTATTAAAAGTAACTAGGTCATATTAGTTTTTTTTTTTGCTTACAAATTTTATATACTTTATGACTTAGAATGAAATAGTTTGGCATAAAAATTGTAAAAATAAAGGACATAGCTCCAGACTTGGAAAACTTAAACTTTTTCTGTTATATAAAAATAATTATTTCTTTTGTAATTAAATATATTCTATATTTTATAAAGAAATAAATAATAAGTATTAATAACAAAAATGAAAAATTTTGAAAACCCCCGATATATCTAGAAAAAATTTGATATCTTCTAAACGGCTGGACCGATTTTCTTTAAAGTCACCTTTTAAACAGAAAAAACTAAATCACAATCGGTCCAGCCGTTTGGGCTGTACGTGGACACGGACAGACACACAGATCCATAGACACACACCACAAACTTATAACACCCCTTTTTTTGGTCGGGGGTTAAAAAACAGAAAAATCAAAATTATGGTTCCAGGGTACGAAAAAAATGGGGTAAGAAAATAACAAAAAATATTTTTTTTGTCAGTTAACTATATTTCATATTTTTGGAAAATCATTACTTTGGCCATTTTGGTGACCAATTTTTTATGGACCTCCAAGGATTTCGAAAATCAATGCACCCTAAAAAAATGGTATCATCAGTTTTTGGCCCACAGCTAATTCAGACTTAATGATAGCGCTTAGCTATATATAGCAATAATGTAGCTACCGAGCAAATTTGTTCGTGCACTTTTTTTGTGCAAAAATTAAGGAAAACATTTTTTTTTAGTTTTTACAGATTAACTTAAAGGGACTCCTAAATTTTTGCTAACAATATTTGTCAAAGTTGTATCCACGGTAAAGATGAACAACTTTTGTGAACATATCAATATAATCTGAACGTGTGTGTCTTAGCATCCTAAATACCTCATTAAGTACACTTTGCAGCTTAAAAATTTTCGCTTTTTACTAGTTAGACTAGACTATGCTTTTAGTGCATCCTTTTTATTTTCTTGGATTTCTTGTATTGCAACGTTTTGTTTTGAATTTAACAATTATATTTATATTAATAGTAAACCTACCTTGAAACTAATAGTTGTTAAGTCTTATTTATAAAGTTCGTCATCATTCCTTTTTTAAATTTAAGAAACAAAAGAAAATGTTTATGTTATCTACTCCAGTAACTGTTTCCTGGATAAAGTCTAAAAAATGCATACATTAGAATGACTTTCAAAATGGGATTTTTGTAGAAAATTTTTATTTTTTATTAATGCAATAGCAGGGAAAAAACCAACAATTGCATAATATTGAACCCACCTTCCAAGCATTCGATTACAAAGACAACACATCTTCCACACCCTCAAGAAAAACAAAACAAACTAAATCAAATATATTGCCACTCATTCAACGACTGACTACAAGTTGCGAGCTCTTCAATGATAGCAAGAGCCAGGGCACAAGGACTCTCTTAAATACAAAAGTGTGCTGTTATTCAAGTTTCCTGTCATTTTAAGCGAAGACATCCTTGGCGGATATAAGAAATGCCATCCATGCTTTTGTGGTTAAAAAAAAAGAAATGGCCATAAATTTTTAAAATTGTGTTAGAGATATGCAAAGTAAATGCGATAAACGGCAAACAACAGCTTTAATATGAGAGCGAAGAAAATTTTACACAGAAAATTAAAAATATTTAAATTTTTATATGTGTACATACGTATGAACGTACTACGTATGTATGTATGTTAAAAAATTTAAAATAAAACACACATAATCTAAATTATTGGTAAGAAAAACCATTACTAACCCTTAAGGTTTCCGTTTTAGAAAAATTTCTTTGCCAAACTTCGAGTTGACCAAAGTCAAATGCAGCATATGTATGGGCTAGTATGGGTCAACTAGGAATTTCCGTTGTGTTTAAAAACATCCACAAGAAATAAATAAAGTTACTTACAAAACTTTTTGCAGATAAAAACTTTAACAAAATATTAACCTCAACTCTCCCATTTTATAAAGTTTTTGCCAAAGACAAGTTTAGTAAATGGAGTCAGCACTTGTGTGTTGCATGAGAAGTTTATTATTAAGTTGAAGATGTTTGTTTTGTTGCAAAGTTGCTACTTGATTTTGAGTGCATAATTTCTTTGCTTCATCTTAGTTGAAGATTTATTGAACGCCAGCCTCTGTGATATGAGAGATGGAGTCTTTTTTTCAATTTAATATCTTATATTCAAAAAATGCAAACGCATTGAAATTAATATAAAATATGACGTAGTACTTCAAATAAACTTTTCACTAAACATTCCCCCTCATCGTGATTTTCGTATTTAGACTTCAACTACAACGTTATTGTAATAGATTAAAGGACACTTCAACAGTTTTTCTTTAACCTGGGACCAATATGTTGTATGCAAAATATGCCAACCACGACAAAGCAGATTGTATCGCTGTGGTTGGATAATTATTGTAAAAATAATAGTTTCTCGGAAATTAGACAGCATAAAGCTGCTGTTTATATCAGCTTCAGTGTTCAGTAGTGTTGTCATTCAAACAAAAATTGTTCGAATATTCGAACAACTTTTTATCATTTTTGTTCGAACGAACAAAAAAATTTTCAATTTAGAATAAAAATTTATTCGAATAATTTTTGTCGAATATTCGAACAATTTCCTTAACCACATTGCATGAAAAGAATTTTACATTTCATAACTTTTAAATTTTTTAACAACAAGATGTTAAGTAATCAAATTATTGACATGTCACAAGTTTATTCTAATTGAAGTTTATTAGCTGGTGGTTAAGCATTGTATATACATATATTTCATTGGTGCTACGCCAAATCATCTGTAGACTTCAACCACATATTTTGAACAGTCGCAAACCTCTTATCTTATGCAAAGACTTTCAAAAACTATTTGAGAATTCACAAATAATAATATTTTTGAAAATCACAAAAGGAAAATAAGCGTTGTAAGCTTAGAAACTTATTATTTGAACGTATTGAAAATAGACTTGGGTCGAACTCGTTCACTAGTTCATTTTTGCCACAAACCAATGATCAAACACATTTAAATTACATGGGTTTGATCATTGGTTTGTGGCAAAAATGAACTAGTGAACGAGTTCGACCCAAGTCTAATTGAAAATGCGTACCCTGCTGCTAACGCAAGGCTTGACGCTGTAATTTAGGTTTAACTTTAGGTCTAACTTTTTAAAATACGCTACAAAAAGCGAAAAAAAAGAGTTCACAAATACGTTGTTTTCAGGATTATTTTGTAATAAAAATATCGCAAGTAATCTCAAGTACGATGAAGTATTAGATGACATTTCTGAAGTATTTGAAAACATCAACATTAACAATTTGCCACAGAAACTTTTCTACTTGTTCTTTTATTAAAAGTAAAAAAAAGAATCGTCTGCCACATACGACTAAAAAGTGGGATTAGTTGCGGTATTAAAAATTTGTTGTACATGTGTATAAATAAATACCTATTCTTTTTGATTAATGCCCTAATTCAGTAAAAATATTTAGGACGTTTTTGTTTGAAAATGCTTCTGAGTTCTTGTCTTTGAAGTCTCTAAATTATTCTCTTCAAAAATGGTTGTTGTCTTTGATAATTAAAAATATAAATATTATTGCCATGTTTTTAAAACATAAAAATTCATTTAAAGTATTATACAATAGTTTGAAAAACACATGAAGAAATATGTGTTGGATATAATGTTTGGAACAAAATCATAAAGCAAATACACGAACCTTCTAGCATAGACAATAAATAATAATTGTTGTAAATAATCAAAACTGCTTCCGTTTTTCGTGCATAGACAAGACGATACATTCGTCGAACAGAATTAAGGCTTAATTTCGTTTTGGTTTTTAACTCTCGACCAAGAAAGGGGTGTTATAAAATTGTAGGGTGTGTCTGTATATCTGTTTGTATGTACTTATGCTACAGCGTCAACTGCTTCGGAGGTTTTTAAAATGTTTAATTTTCGTTATTAATATTTTTATTTATTAATGTTTCTAAGTTTGTTATTAAAATTAGCATTTAAATATAAGAGGAAGGTTTAAATTTTTTATATCCGTTTTATACGTTGATACGTTGATTGCTAAATATCTTACGTTTCAATAAGCTCACTTTGCGCCTGAATTGCAAACGAACAGTGTTAAGATTTTAAGACAACGTTATTCTTTTCTAAAGTGCCCCACCCGCTTGTAATATAATTGTGCAAGTTTTCGTTTTTAAAATAATATCGCCAATGTGTATGTCATATTCGAAGGTGGCACAATGTATTGGCAAATATCATGTGGTAACATTGTTCAATGTTGATTACTTTTTCACTGTCAGGAAAATTGGGAATATTTTCTTTGAAAATACTCGTATTGTGCCAAACGACAAATATGTACAACAATATGTACAATAATATTGTATAATGGATGAGCCGCTTAAGCAGCAATTTTCACAAACAGCTAGTTGTTCCGCTCTACTACGTGTTTGTCAGAATATTTACAATTAACTTTGGTGTTATTTGTTCATTAATAATTATAACATGTAATTGAGCTTACAAGGCGATACGAACTTTAGCCTGATCAAATTATATATATAGAAACAAATTAATAATAGAAATTAATTAAAAGAATTTTTCTTGTTTAGAAAACACAATGCTCTCATCTTGGCAACACATCGTTGTTCAGCTTCTTTCGCATACACAAAGTATAATTTGCAAAGTTTTGGATTTGAAGCAGTTTGTTAGACGATTGTGCTTAATATACAACTGCCAAAAGAATATTCTGATAATGATCTGACGAAAAAAATAACAAAAACATCTGCTTGTTTTTCTTAACTCTTACATTTTTACACATTTTCTGACACGGTCGTCTTTTAATCTTGGAATGTTTAACATGCGATTCCGCAAAAAATCTTATAATGATTATTTGATAAGTACAAAAACAACAATGTGCTCTTTTTGTTGTGCCAGTGTTGCCAGTTTAGGAGATTTGTCCCTAAATTGGGGATTTTCTTCCCAATTGGGGATGAAAATTTCGTATTGGCGATCTGGGGATTTGTTGGAGGTGATAACCAAATTTTAGGGAGTTTTTTTATAACTGATGGTAAACTTTTGAATGATAGTGACTGCTGTTCAGACTATCGATCCTGTCCGACACTCAATCCTTCATTCAAGAAAAAAAATTTACACACAAACACAGAAAAATCACAAATTGGATGCGCATTATTGCCAACAAAAATGTTTTTTAATGAGGAGCTTTTAAAGATAAGAAATACTTTGTCCTAATACTTTGTCTTTAACAACACACACAGCCTTGCATTTAATAAATACATGTAAATAAATACCTCTTGACTGACGCTTTTTGGTACACACTATCAGTCAAAAACCAATATGACCGCTGACTGTCACTCAAAAAGTTATAATTACTATGGTGCATTTAGCTTTCTTAAAAGTCTATCGATTCCATCTTTGGCATACAAAAAATTGTGCTAGAGCGATCTGTTAATAATTGAGTCATTACATTGTAAGAATTTTAAAAAGCACATATCTATAAAAAATTCAAATAACTAAAAGAAGTAGATTATCTTAAAAGCTGTTTATGTACCGCCAATAATTTAATAAATACTTGATGTAAAATAATAAGCACATTGAATTTACACTTCCATTTAATATACATACACATACTTGCAGCTTTATTTATAAAAATTATTAAGGCCTTATAAAGTGTTTTTAAAACAAATTTTTATAAAATTTTTTTCTTATTAAGCCTTTATAAAGCCTTAATAATTTTTATAAATAAGGCTGTTAGTTTTTATAAAATATATAAAAAAAACTTGGAATAACCGGAAAGATTCTTATTCAAAACTTAAGTGAAAGTATCAGCGAGAAATTAAAATAAATAACATTCTGTAACAATAAACACGAAAATAAAAAAGAGGAAAATTATTTTAGAAAAAGGCGTCGTCAATTAAACATTGGAAGATTTATAAGAGAGAGAGTTAAGCATGAAGTGCACAATATCACTCTACAAATAAACATCAGGAGATTCGTTTAGGAGTTGTATATTAAACATCATCGTCTATTAAACAGCTCCTGACATGTGTTTCAAATGTATGTGAAACACAAGCGAAATTCCTTTTCTTCCCTTATGTTGTTTATTAAAATACGGTTTGTTAAAATTTTTATTTTATATTGAATAATTATAAAAGTTTTAGTTTGTTATTATAGTTTTATTGCGTACTATTGATAATATAATTGTTTAATTTTATTTTATTTGTGATGAATCAAATCACAGGAAGTCTTAAGATAACCATCACCGTGTCGCGTTTCTAGCGTTTGATATAAGGAATTTTCACTCATATAATTAGGAAAATTATATTAATAATCTGACATTTTTGCATACGACAATGGTTCCAAAGTCTATATATTTAGTTCGTTTTGGTACAATCAGTCTTTCAAGTTCTAGTTATAAAGTTCTAGTATCATATACTACAGTGGTCGGTGTCAGCCACAGAGAACTGGCGAAATAATGAAAATGAATCATTTTCCGTGTCCAGTGAGGTCCTTTATCATATTTATTAAATTTTGTTTATATTTATTTTTAATTTAAAAACACTTTTTACCAGCCCATTTAGAAGTTTAAGTTGAAATTTTTGTAGACATTCTTTTGACTGACAAGTAGGTGTGGACATTTCCATCATTCATTCGTTACACAGACAGAGCGTGCTTTACACCCACCACTCCGTTCAATGGCATTTTCCCATTTTTCTTTCATTCTCCCATTGGAAACTTGTTTTACTGTTCTATTTTTTTTTGTGGTTCGGCTGTACTGCTGTTGTTCTTGTTGTTGTTGTTTTGAGGGTTCAAATGCATACAATTTGTCGATTGTAGGTTGTGCCCCCTAAAGCATGAAAGGTAAAAGTTACATGTCCGTTTTGTTGTTATTGTTGCTGTCATTCTACACCAACAAGGAAATACCAAACCTGTATTCATTCGTATACATTTGGTATGCGCAAGTTTGCCAAAAATGTCCAGTTCTCCAGCAAACATTTAGGCAACGAAGTCAACAGCCAACCACTTGGTGAATACAATGAATTTTCGGTTATTTGGTTAAATTGGTTTAAACTCTTTTGTGTTCGTTTGTGTCATATGTGAGTCGAAGTTGTGAAAAGTTTTTATTTAAATATAAGTAAAATCGCGTAGATTATGTTTGCTGTTGTTTCACTTCAATCTTAACATAACAAGTTGAAAATTTTCCACGTTGAACAATTGAAAATATGTACATACATATATATAAATACGTATGTATTTTATTTATTTGTTTTAATTAAAATTCTGTTAATTTTTTATAAAGTGGTTTCAGAGTTTTTAATTATTTTTGAGAAGTTTTATCTTATTGGTATTTTGTGCCATTTTCAGATATGTTTATTCGTTTCAAGTAACGATAATGTCATTCCATAATATATTTTTAAGATAGTGCATAGTTGTGTTTTTCTCAATATTTAACTTATATGTATGTCATGTAATATACAAAATTTCAAAATAAGCGAAAGGTTCAAAGGAAAATAAAAATAAATAACAGAATTTGAGTTTGTGATCTTACTTTTTTTACTTTGACCAACTGCTGATATCGTAAAATTAGATAAGTTTTCTTTATATTTATTAGGGTATTCAATCGGTTAACCGTTAATCGGTTAACCAGTTAATTACTACCGGATTAACTGATCGGTTAATTTAAAATTTGCTTTTTCCGATTGTTGGCAAGCCATAAAGCCATAAAATCTGGCAACATTATCTATTTTATCTTTCCATTATTTCTCTACATTTTGTCAGTTAATCCTTATTCTTTTATTATTCACTTCTCACTTGTTAGTTTGCTTTTGTACAGTGCAGTTATCCTGGTTATCTTTATTAAACAAACGTTTGTATTATTCTTTAAAAACGGGAATCGTTTCAATTAGAAGAACAACGGTTCAGAACGGTAGTAACAACTACAACAGTGGCGACGAGGATTTGTGGATTTTATTTGTTTTATAAAAATAAAAAATGTCTACGTTGGAAACGGTCGTGTCAAAAATTTTGACCCAACAAACAGAAACTGCTAAACGCCAGCAAGATTTGTTAGACAAACTTGCTACTCTTGTAGCAAGTTCTAACATTGCAGCGGCACCACAGCCTTCAACTTCAACGCAAGCAGGTCATGAGAATTTGATGGACGTTTTATCCAAAAGCATTGGGGAATTTAGCTACGATGCCGAGTCTGACGCATATTTTACCAACTGGTACAACAGGTATGAAGCTTTATTCGTAGAAGATGCAAAGGCTTTAGACGATGCATCCAAGGTCAGACTAATTCTTCGTAAATTAAACCAAGCAGTATACGACAAGTATTCAAAATTTTTGTTACCACGGAAGCCGCAAGAGTTGACGTTCGAAGATACCTTGACACAATTGAAAGCTTTATTTGATTGCAAGGAATCTTTGTTCAGTATTCGCTACAACTGTCTAAGAATTCAAAAAGACGACAACGAAGACATCGTCATGTACGCCGGCAGAGTAAACAAACAGTGTGAACGTTTTCAACATGCGCAAATGTCAACCCAACAACTAAATTGCCTTATGTTTGTCATTGGCCTACAATCGCCTTCCTATACGGAAATACGCAGTAAGTTAATATCAATGTTGGAAAATACTTCTGACATAACACTAGAGAAGCTTACAACAGAAATACAACGTATGACGATACTCAGAAACGACACCAACCTAGTGGAAACACAAACACCGCAGGTAAGAGTTTTGAAATACAAGAACTGTAAACAAAAGCATCCCGCAAACACTGCAAATGTAAAATTCGGCTCCGACGATGGTCCGAAACGTCCCTGTTGGCAGTGTGGGTCCATGCATTTTGTTAAAGAATGCACATACACAAGCCACAAATGCAAGACTTGTGGCAAAGTTGGTCATAGAGAAGGTTATTGTGGATGTTTTAAAAAGCACGTCACATTAAACCAGAACCACAAAAAGCAAAAACAAAATGCTCGCAAACAAATGTTCAAACGTAACGAGTACAGCGACAACAAAAGCAGCGACGAACACCGTACAAACGTTTTGACAGCGACGTCGAAGTTTCAGCAGAACATAAAAGCAGTAAAAAGTCACGTGACTCTCAGAAAATTCGTTTCACTACACATACATACACATAAAATTGATCTGCAATTAGATACAGCGGCCAATGTGACAATAATATCAAAGTCAAATTGGGTAAAAATTGGGAAGCCAAAATTGCAGCCCTGCATGAAAAAAGTATCGGATGCCTCTAATAATAAAATACCCGTTATTGGTGAATTTTGTACTGTACTGCGACACAACAATAACGAGCATACAGCAACGATTTGTGTTACAGAGTTAGAAAACTTGAACATATTCGGCACAGACTTAATAGAAAGATTCGGCTATTGGAACTGTAGTTTAGATCACATTTGCAAACAAATTTCAGCAGTTGTTGATCAGAATACAATTTTAAATGAAATTCGTGAACATTTTCCGGCGGTAATTCATCCCAAAACAGGCCATTGCAACAAATTTAATGTCACGTTATATATAAAGGCAAACAGTACACCGGTATTCAAAGCAAAAAGACCGGTACCATATGCAACGTTACCATTGGTAGAGACCGAGTTGAATCGATTGGAAGCCGAAGGAATTATAACACCAGTCACACACTCCGAATGGGCGGCACCAATAGTTGTTGTACGTAAGGCAAACAACAGCATTCGAATCTGTGGAGACTACTCAACGGGGTTGAACCAGTGCATGGAACCAAACTTATATCCGATACCACACGCAGATGAGATTTTCTCCAAACTGTCAAATTGCAAATTCTTTAGTAAAATTGATCTTTCAGACGCGTATCTACAGTTCGAAGTGGACGAAACATCAAAAAGGTTACTAACCATAACAACGCACAAAGGGTTGTATCTTTTCAATCGTTTGCCTCCAGGAATAACATCCGCACCTGGTGCATTTCAAAAGGCTATGGATACAATATTGGCAGGTCTCGATGGAGTTTTAGCGTACTTGGACGACGTGATCGTGGCAACGTCAACCTTAGAAGAAAATTTTACGAAAGTAAGGGAAGTCATCAAGCGTTTTCATGATCACGGCTTAACAATAAAATGGGAAAAATGCGAGGTATTTAAACCTTCAATTAACTACCTGGGCCACGTAATAGAAGCAGGTGGTATTCGCCCTGACCCTAAAAAGATTGAAGCTGTATCAAACATGCCACGTCCACAAAATATTTCTCAACTTCGTTCCTTTTTGGGCGCCATAAATTATTATGGTAAGTTCATAAATAAAATGCGTGATCTCAGACATCCTCTTGACAACTTATTGAAAGCTGAATCAAGTTGGAACTGGGATAACAAATGTGAATCATCATTCCAACAATTCAAGAAAACGTTACAATCAAATTTGCTCTTAACCCACTACAATAGCAAATTACCAATATTTGTAGCAGCCGACGCATCAATGGTTGGACTTGGTGCACAAATTTTTCATGACATGCCTGATGGAACCCGAAAAGCGGTTTATCACGTTTCACGCGCGTTAACACCATCAGAGCAGCGATACAGCCAAATCGAAAAAGAGGCATTGGCATTAGTTTTTGCATGCACGAAATTTCATCGCATGATTTATGGCAGAAAATTCACGTTGTTGACAGACCACAAACCTTTAATTGCAATATTTGGATCGAAAAAAGGTATTCCAACCCATACCGCAAATAGATTGCAGCGGT
The DNA here is from genome assembly GCA_944452675.1 of Tachina lurida. NCBI lineage: Eukaryota > Metazoa > Arthropoda > Insecta > Diptera > Tachinidae > Tachina > Tachina lurida. Next base: position 118,487,841 of record OX101752.1, on the reverse strand, counting down.
GGGCTCTTGTTTTAATGGGCTACGATTTCAAAATTCAATACGTAAGCACTAAGGAATTCGGAAATGTCGACATCCTATCACGCCTCATAGGAAAACAACCACAAAACGACGATTTTATAGTAGCTGCTATTCAAACTGAAGACGATTTTAATTTCATCATCCAGAACAATATTAAAAATCTGCCAGTAACACAAAATATGGTTCGTATAGCAACGACAAAGGATGTAGAACTACAAGAAGTCGTTAAATATGTCACAAACGTGTGGCCTACATCATCGAATATTCCCTCGAATATTAAGCCGTATTATAATCGAAGAGAATCTTTAAGCATTGTCAACGATTGCATCATCACTGGAGAAAGGTTGATTATTCCCAAAGTTTTCAGACGTCGAATATTACACCAATTGCATAAGGGACATCAAGGTATCGAACGTATGAAGAGCCTGGCAAGATCCTATGTATACTGGCCGAATATAGACGCCGAAATATCGCTATTTGTAAGACAATGTCCAAATTGTATTTTAGTAGCAAATTCTCCTACTAAATCTGTACTGAGCTCATGGCCCATACCAGCAACTGTTTTAGATCGGGTGCATATTGACATCGCGGGTCCCCTAAGAGGTAAATACTATTTAGTGGTAGTTGACGCGTACTCTAAATGGCCTGACGTAATGCAAACTACAACAATTTCATCAAACGAAATCACCAAATGTATGCATGAATTTATTTCACAATACGGTCAACCAAAGCTAATAGTATCAGACAACGGTACGCAGTTTACCAGTTCAATTTTTCAAAATTTTTGCGAAAGGAGAGGAATCGCACACATCAGAACTCCACCTTACCATCCACAGTCTAATGGGCAAGCAGAGCGTTTTGTAGAAACAATAAAAAAAGCCCTGGAGAAATCATATTGTAATGCTAACCCAGACGACAAGGAAAATTTATTAAGTTTTTTATTGCAATATAGAGCAACGCCAAACCCAAGCGCTCCAGAAGGCAAGTCTCCGTCCGAAATATTTATTGGAAGACGTATCCAAACAACGTTAGATTTGTTAAAAAGTAATCCAACACCAAGCAACATGCGCAATTCAGAAATGGAAAAATATTATAACCAAAAACACGGCGCTAAGGTACGCACCTTTAAAGCTGCCGACAACATTTATGCAAAAACTTATTGCAAAAATAAAATGTCTTGGATGCCAGGAGAAATAGTAGAAAGGATCGGCGCAGTAGTTTACAAGGTGCTCATACCGACAGGTCGTCGTAACACACTCATAAGGTGTCATATAAACCAACTCCGGCAACGTTATGCAAATGATCGCAAGCCACAACCGAATTACTTCGATTTGTACGAACATGATTCATCGTCACCTGAGAACGGCAGTGAACCACCGAATTTATCACCGGTGTTAGCATCTGAATCGACTACATCACAACAGCCAGAGGTAGAACCGCCTAGTCTAGCTATTGAAGCCGCAGAGCCGAGGAGGTCAACAAGACTACGTAAAGTCCCAAGAAGATACTCACCATCTTATCTTTCCATTATTTCTCTACATTTTGTCAGTTAATCCTTATTCTTTTATTATTCACTTCTCACTTGTTAGTTTGCTTTTGTACAGTGCAGTTATCCTGGTTATCTTTATTAAATAAACGTTTGTATTATTCTTTAAAAACGGGAATCGTTTCAATTAGAAGAACAACGGTTCAGAACGGTAGTAACAACTACAACACCGATTAACGGTTAAACCGGTTAATTTCAGTCGATTAACCGAGTAACCGACGTAACAAATTTTTTCATATTTTGTAGTATTTAATCTTAGGTTTTGTGTGAATAATTATTTGTTTCGTCTCATTTACAAAAGGTGAGTGTTTAGAAATTATTTTTCATACAAACAAACGAAAGTATGTTCAGTGATCCTAACTAAAGTAAAACTTCAAAATATATGGGCATGGCTATAAAAAAGTCTAGTAAGGACTCTGGTACTCTAACTAGGGGGAATTTATAAGTTTTTTTTTAATAATTTAATAAAAGCCAATAATAGTTGCCAACGACTTAATTAAGGATTAGATTTAATGAGGAACAAATTCAAATACTTTAGACCTACACTCTGAAATATTTTCTTGTAGTAAAAAATACAGTACAAAAGCAGCAGCTAAGAAATTCAGAAAAAAATTTGTTTGCAGAACATTCGTCGCTGGGGGCTACCAGAATGAGTCAGATGATGACCTGACAATACAAGGAACTGTCGATAGTAATACAAGAAATTTTCTAACAAAATTAACTAAAACAATTAGAAGTGCTAGGAATTAGAAAAAAAATACAACAGGACGAATCAACTATTTTATTAAGATTGAGGTCTTTTTATAAACTAATTTACAATATATATTTATGAAAAGACCTCAAGCTTAATAAAATACTTGATTCATAATAATAAAAGGTCAAAGAAAAGTTGCAAAAATCAATAAAACAGGACTCTAGTGCAATGAATGATTTTATATGTTTTGAGAAATCCAGGAAGATGATTTTATATGTTTTGAGAAATCCAGAAAGATGACAGAGAAACTATATGTTGTGTATTATGGATTGCTTTCGATTTCAACATCTTAGATAAGTAAAAGGATTTTTCCAAGTCAGGTTTTACCAAAACTAAAGAGGAGAATTGCTTAAGTTCTAAACATTTAAACCAAATTATTTTTCTGAAAGGTTGTGTTAGAAGATCTTTTTAAACTACGAGTACATAAGACCTCACAAACTTGTTAATTTTTATTGAATAGATATTTCTGATTTTTTTTTTTGCTTGATTTATTATTATGTGTGTTTTTTTGTTTTACTAATAAGCTCGAATTAATAAATAATATGTACATGCAATTTTATTTATTGAAAACACTTTATTTATGAAAAAACTTTATCAATCGGCTAACAGTTTAATACCGAGATTAACCGTTTATTAACTGATTAAGCCAAAAACTAGGTTAATTAATCGAGCGATTAACCGATTGAAGCAAAACCGCGATTAATTGAATACCCTAATATTTATTTCAGCGACACCTATTATATTAAAGTTTTAATTTACATACAAGAAAATAACGTTTTTCCAAGGGTCAGTCATCAAGTTAATAGCAACAACGCTAGAAAATGCTCACTCCAAAGTCCCCACAGTTTTCGCCAAATATATCACTCATAAGCCCCTATTCCGGCTAAAACTTCTTATACTCACGCCTACGCATGCATACATTATTGGTAAAATAATTTTCCTGCGATCAAATCACGTGTTCATTGCCAATCTCTAGTTTGAATGGTAGTAATTTTGATAGAACCCAACAGGGTTTCATATCTATATTTTCCTGGTTCAATATTTGACATACATACATACTTATTAACTAGCATTCCTGTCGGGACAACTGACTCAAAAGCTAACGCATGTTACATGTTAAACGCTATTCAGTTTTTCAACGTAATTTCCTCAGAACGGCTACATAAGTTTCAAATAACCACAATTTAGCTAATTTTGAATGGGTTTTTGGCTGATAAGATGCAAGTGCACTATTAGTTAGCTGCGAACTGACTAACTAATGGTTGGCCCATTACGACTTAGTTTGTGGCGCATCAAAAAAGAAGAAAAAATGTCTTTCTGAAGCTAACCATTATTTTTAAACTTACTAATGATTAACATTTTTAGTCAACTTAAATTTAAAACAATTTTAAATTTTTTTAGAGACGAGAATGGATATCGAACCGTGATCACTTTGTTTGTCACCCATTATACTTAAGACTTTGCTATTAGCTTTGAGTTAGCTAAAAGTTAGTTCAAAACTTATCGAGAAGATGTTAGTTGTACAAAAACAACTCACTAATCTCAGCATCATTTTTGGGTTAGCTTAAAGTTAGTTCAATACTTATCAGGAAGAAGACAGTTCTACAAAAAACAATTGACTCACATATGTATCATTTATGAGTTAGTTAAGAAGCTGGACAGGGATAGTTCTCAACTATTTATTCACATGTAAATTGAAATCAACTATTACACACTCAGATATTGAGAAAAATGAGGGTGGCGTTTGCTGAAGTAGTTAGCACGTTGACTACAAAACCAAAGGTCCTGATGTGCATTAGTGTCCCTTTGTGTCAGTTGTTGTAGGAAAGTGCAAGTGATGAAGGCATAGACACTGGTCACTGAACTATACCGACTTCAGCAGATACTAATCCTAATGTAACATCAGAGCGCCCTCCTTCGTTGTGTAGTAAAATCATCGGCGAAGTAAAATAATCAATAAAATGGGTACAAGACACAGCTTCAAAAAATTAATACACCTCATTTAACATCAGAGAGGCGCTGCAACACTGCATTATTAAAAACGCGCAAAAAAGCAGAGTTGTAAAAGAATGAAGCTTTCCTCTATCTCTTCCTTCACCACCTGTCTTCTCTCTCACTATCCCTTTACTAAAAGAAGGTTACACCTAATAATAGTAGTAGGCATTAATTGCCTGAGTGTTACTTCTCTTTATAAAAAAAAAATAAATATACATACACACTTGGATATGTGTATTTTTAATGTCAATAATTCTACACTGTAGAATCTACAGTACCATAATTATACTTATGTAATGTATGTAATACAGTCATTTGTAAATATTTATCAATTCTGTAAACATTTTTAATTAAAGCAGTTATTGAGCAGCACGTCGCTATGGTGTTTACGCAATTCGTTCAACGACTCGTTTCGCTGGCGGTTTGGGCGGTAGATTGGAAAAACGAAATTAAATATGTACATATTTAAAACATTTATGTATATGTATATTGAAACACTAAAGCAATAATACGTGTAATTAATATTTTTAAATGAAAAAATAAATAACATTTGTTTATTATCTACAGTTGAATTATTCAAATATAATTAGATTTGATTGATTTGGTTGGAAATTGAAGAATGGCTTTTATCTCACTCAAGGTTAATTATTATATTTTCTAATATTTTGCAGGCTTATCTGAAAATAAAATCTGTTTGTTTGTGGATATCCATATTTAAAACTCTAATGCTAGTCTTTGATATGCTATACATTTGTTTACATTAAGTCACATTACATTTCATTACAACATGAATTGGATTATCATAGATTTATGAATGGGTACGTACCCCGAAGGAAACGTAGGCTTAAGTGTCTCCAAGTCACCACCACCGTCGACTATTTTTTTGGTGATATTGTCAACGAAGCGTCAACATATTAATAATATTGTTTTTGATGCGTAGAAAACTTTTTGTCAGATAAAGAAAAAAATAATAAAATTTTCTATTAGTTATGTATGGAACTATTTAACTTAATAAATACATGTCTGAATCTAACAGTTTTTCATTAGTAATTATTGGTCACGCTTTTTTTACGCTTGTGTGGCATTTGGCACACCTTAAGAAATAATTCAAAGAATCAAACAAAAAGAAATTGCAAAAGACAAATAAAAAGTAATCCATTTTGTACATATAAAAATAGAAAATGTGAATATGGAACAATTTCGGGCATTTTTATGAGATTTTGTGGGATCAGTTAAAAATTTGCTACACGTCCAGATCCATACTTAACTGATTGATTTTACTAATTCAACGAAACATTGAATTGTTCATTTATCCATCTAATATCTTTAAATGAGCAATTCTTGTATATACACTCAGAGAAAAACAGCAACTTAAAAATAAGATCGCGTAATATTAATTCAATAATTTTCAATATAATATAAAATGTATACTGAGATACTTAATAAATAAAATATAACAAAAATTAAAAATTTTAAAAACCCTCGATATTGCTAGAAAGATGTGATATCTTTTAAACGGCTGGACCGATTTTCTTTAAACATAGTTTAAAACCTTTTCGATCAAGTCACCTTTCAAACAGAAAAAACTAAATCAAAATCGGTCCAGCCGTTTGGGCTGTACGTGGACACGGACAGACACGCAGATACACAGACACACACTACAAACTTATAACACCCCTTTTTTGGTCGTGGGTTATAAATAAATAAAATTATTAAATTAATACTGTAAATTAATATTTTTGCATATTGAAATAAGAAATTTCAACATGACTAGACTTTCGCTAATGTTTCTTATTAATTCAATATGGTTTTTATAGATTTTAAGCTGTTTTTCCTCTGGGTGTAGATATTTTTAATTGATTTCTCGAAAATTGCTCCATCGACTTCGATAAGATTCTGCATCCAGAGGTTTTCAGGGACAACAAATCGATCTAGCTTGGTCTCGTTTCTGGAAAAAACCCTTTTCACTGCGTTTTTAACCTATTCACCTACTCCCGCGTATCTATGTTTAAAAAACGAGAGCTCAAAATTAAACGAAGCCATTCTAATTTTTATTCTAAAGCGGCGGTCGCCCCTATACTTTGGACGCCTCAAATCGAGGGATAGCTATTTTTAATGCACTCCATATGATATGGTCATCAAATGAAAGGAATTTCTGAGAAGCGAACTCGAAATAAAGTGGAATTAGTCTTAGCACAATATTTCGGATTAAAAAAATTAATATAAAAAACAAAAATTTATAGATTAATTAGTTTTTGATATTTCTACATTTTTTGCGAAAAGGTAGCAATACTAATACAAATGTGCAAATACTAATACAAGAAGGAACGGACAGTCTGAAGAAAGTGCAGTTAATCGATGCTATAGAATTATTGCCTAATAAATTTAATACCAAAGCAACAGAAGGCAGAAATACTGGGTAAAAGTTTTTGGGTTCGATGACATTGAGGGTTACTATATTGCAAATTATCAGGATACTTTGGAAGCCGATGAATCAGCAATTCTGGGAGAAAAAATTTATTAAATACTAAGAGGAACACAGATAGAAATCATCAACGCCATTCTCCACTCTTAGCTCTTTTTTTTCAATTTTAATTTTTAGCATCTTATAGTAAATTTTCTCGTTTTTACCCTATTGTTTCGTCTTTGAGGCATTTACATTTTTGGTAAATATGTTTTGTTTCAAATTCAGATACTTTTTTGAAACTATGTAAGATATATTTATGTATTTAGTGTGTTCGTTTCTGAATAATTAGAAAAATTTTGACAAATTATTGAAATGGATTCTTACTGCCAAACAGGAAAGCTTGGGAATCAGATTCCTCGTTTAAAAAATGGATTAAACCAACAAAAGATCCATGTTAAGCTTTGTGCAAATGTTGCAAATTAATTGATTTAGTTTGCCGTCCGGAGACTCGAAAGCATAAAAAATGTATGGCTCCATTTAACGATATTGTGCTATCCTAGCCAGATATATCAGAAGTTCCAACACAAACGCAAATTGCGCAAGCAAATCTTGCATTATATGCTGCAGTACATACACCGTTTTTAGCAATGGATCTTTTATTTTTTCTTACTATTATTTTTTATTAATGTTAAAAAATCTTGAAGTACAAATTAAATAATAAATACATTCATAGATTTAAAACGGAAAAATATATAATTTTTAAATTTAGCTCTTTTTAGCTCATTTTGACTACTCGGTTGGCTCGTTTTGCCTCTGAATTGTTGGCATCACCGGCTGCAAGTGATACAAATGCTGAAAGAAAATGTTTTTTTCATTGATAGTCCAGGGGGTACCGGAAAATCCTTTATGTATAAAACCCTGCACTTTATGTTTATTGGAAAGTGGTTCAGAGTAAAATTTATGGTTTTTATTGGCATTGCTTCCATATTGCTATCCACTGATCATACATCTCATAAGACATTTGGATTAAAAGTACCTTTAACGCCAGGCTCAGTCTCAAATATCAAGCCTGGATCCACGAAAGCCAAAGATTTCTTTTTTTAATACTTGTATTTATATATTGTATCTTCAAATATGAACTAACAGTAAGTATTCAAATTTTAAATCTAAAATACAATTATTAGGCCTGACCAGTGTCCGACATAAACTTAGCCAAAGATTTAGCAGAAATATATGTTCTTCTTATGGACGAAGGCCCTATGCTTCCAAAGTAGGAATTTCAAAATGTTAGTGATGTGTTTGGAAACTGCGTCGCCAGTAAAAATTATGAGGCAATGGATGACAGAGTAATATTAGCGACTCTTAATAGAAACATTGATAAAATAAACAATGGTATAATTTCTAAACAACGAATTTTCTTAGTGCTGTCAATATTTCAGGCTTACCACCACATGAATTAAAATTGAGAAAAAAAAAATAATTGGAATGTATCAGAAAGTCTTTGTAACGGCGCAAGACTTATTGCGACCACTTTGTGCAGTAATATATTAAAAGTCAAAATCGTTGCTGGTGAACAATTTGGTAGAGAAGTATGTACACATACCTATAATTAGGGCCGGTTCGTACATACATCACTGCGCTGCAAATGGAAATTTAAATGTCCTAAACTACTTCACTAATGTAGATAATGCACAAACAAATGTCAAATATGGAGTACAAATAAACATGGCTACATTTTACATAAAAGTTTACTCTCATGATGCAGAGCGCTGATGCATTTACGAACAGGCCCATACTCTAGACTTTACAAAAAGTGAACTCGGATGCTTCATGCAGCGACATCTATTTCCAGTAAGGTCTGCATTTGCCATGACGATACACAAAGCTCAAGGTAAAACTCACCAGTGCTTATGCACGATATGTTGCATTTTCTAGAGTCAAGTGATAGAGATATTACTACGAACCACTGTTGCCAGAAAGTTTTTCCAAAAATCTATAAAAATTGGATAAAACATCTTAAAAATAATTAAAAAGTCGGCAACAATAACAACACCATAACTTTGAACTATTTTTCATTTTATTTTCGAATTAACATAAATGAATTTGCTATACAATCACATATGTATGTACATATGATGATATAAGCAATTTTTTAATAAAACGAGCATTAACATGTGGAAAATATATGCACAAGTTTTCTACATAAAACACAAAAAGTTTATAAATATACTTACGTATATAATATTATAATATAATATGTATATCGCACACTAAATCATAAGCAGTTGCAACTCAAAAAATCTCCGATTTTCGTCGTACCATATATATAGTATGGAATGATGAACTAGGTTGAAATATCTACGTATACCAATTTTATTTTAACTATAGCGATATACATGGTTACTTTTATCAAGTCCCTTAAAGAAAACCAAGTATCTCTTTTTAATCAATACAATTTTGTACCGAATAAAGCTAAAGTTGATTTTATATACGAATTCTGAATTGGAAAATCGTTTTTATATTGTGTACTTTAAATTTGACAATCGTTTAAGAATAAGGTTGTAAATGTTTAAATAAAAAATAAATTCACACATTCTTTCGTAAGAAGTAATTATAACATGCTCCTGATAAAAGTAACAAAAAAATCAAGAGCTCCCAGTAAAGGTCTGTCAACCAGGTACAATAGAAACGACAAACCAAATCCCTACTTGCTTAACGAATGAATGAATTACACAGTTTCTTTTTAATTTGTTTTTTATGCACTATGCTCCGTTATTTCTACAAGTAGATATCTTGTATTATACTTTGACTATTATACTTTGCATTTACACTTGTCAAAAATTCAAATAAAACGTGAAATTGTGATAGTCTGAACGCAAAATGTCATCAAAGTGGCAAATAATACGATACAAATTTTGAAATCCCATAAGACTTTTTCGTTTTTAGAAAATTTTCTAAACGATAATACTTTTCATTAGATCAGGGTTGCATTTTCACATACACCAAATTTCCAAGTCAGCTGTTTTGCCGCCGATAGCGTGTCGTCATTGATGTAATGTTTTGTCATATGTACATCGGCTAAAAATTTTGAATAAGTGAATCGTATGGGAGAATATTTCGATGACGTAATTTTTCAACGTTTTTGTAATATATTTTCTTAAATTTTTTCTGTTAATTACATAGAATATTTTTAACTGCGGCTTTGCTGCCGCTACTTAATGAATACCACAAACATTTTCATTGAACAGCTGTTTTGTATTCTGCTTGTATTACACATTTTTTGAAGTGTGATGGTCTAAACACAATGTGTGATTTTACATTAGATTTTTTGACAGTCGCAACGAATGTATTTAGATTTCTTTATCGTAAAAAGTGATGAAAGTATTAATATTTGTATAATAGTCTGAACGGGGCTTTAGTAGTACCAACAAGTTGCCAATTATCATCATCAGTAGTTGCCAACATCAGTAGTTTTACCAATGACACGCACACGTGAAATGTCTATAGCAAAAAACATTATCTGGTGTATAATTTGTCGGTACTGTTTGACTAGTGACATTTCCTACAGGGTACTTTTAATACATACATATGCATATACATATGTTATGTAATAAGTGACACTGAGACATGATTAAAATCAGTTATTAAATAAAATTGAAAATAAATACTATATTTATTGAGAAAATAATGTCGTCGTGTTGTTTTGTAAAAAATATTATGGTAAATATATTAAAACTATTTCATGCTTGTCTGAATTTTATAATTAGCTGAGTATTTTGTGGGGCAAAGTAATACTTACATGCAAATTGTTTTTCGTGACGTAAATAAGGTGGCTGCACACATTTTAATACAAAAGTAGTACCATAACTAGTAATTTTGATTGACATTGTTCTTTTTTTTTCTAGAATGCAATAAATGAGGGAGTTATCGGTGGTCATAAATAGTTTCTTTTTTTATTCATAACATTTGAAGCAAAAATGCAGCAACAGTATCCCACAGATTTTGTAAACAAAAATTCTCAAAGTCTTCACTAATTCATTTTTGACACAAACCTATGATCAAACCCACGTAATTTAATTAGGTTTGCTCACCGGTTTGTGTAAAAAATTAACTATTGACCGAGTTCGACCCAACTGAAGTTTTTTGTTTTTATTAGACTATACAGAAAACTAAATAAAATTGAGATGTAAAATGGCTTTCAAATCAGTGCCATAGCCAAACCACCACACACACTATATAAAGGGTGTTTTTTTTATAGAGTGACACAAGTTTAAATCATAATAAAACAAGGAAATATATTTTTAATATCAATGAAAATTTTATGAAATGAATGTTTAAATATGATTTCTGCCATGTGGCCGCCACGGCTGGCGCGTAGAAGGCGCAATCCGGAACAATTTTCAACAACTTTTTGCAGCATTTGCGACCGTATCTCGCGAATAACTCCTCGAATGTTGATTTCCAGGTGTTGAATTGATTATGGTTTATCGACGTAGACAAGTGACTTAACATAACCCCAAAAACTTAAATTAGACGTGACATAGCCATAATGCCATAGCCGTAACCAATCCAAAATTCAATTGGTTTCTATGGTGAGAGTTATGGCGTTATGGCGAGTCGCCTATAATCAAATACAGTGTTGCGAATTAGTTTGGTTCGTACGGCTGTTTTCTATGGCTATGGTTATGGCACCTAAAGAAAGTAATTCAATGGGGTTAAATCACACCATCTTGGTGGCCAATTAATTGGAACATTACGTGAAATTATTTTTTCAATCAAATCAATTGTAGCGTCCGCTGTGTAGCATGTGGCTCCGTCCGGTTGAAACCACATATCAGCAAGATTAATGCCCTGTAATTGAGGTACCTAAAAATTTCGATTCCGCCAGCCCATAAAGCGCATCAAACAGTAATTTTCTGTAGATGTTATGGTGTTTCGAAAAAAACTTTTGGATTATCCTCACTCCAAATGCGACAATTCTCCTTATTTAAGTGCTCATTCAACCAAAAATGGGCATCATCGGAAAATGGAAGAAGTGCACGATGAGTTTGACGAATAGAACAATTATTTTGATTAAAAATTTTAACAATTTGCTCGCTTTGCACTAGTGTAAGTCGATTCATAATGAAATTTCAAAGCAAACTAAACAAAAGGCAACTATCAGCTATTAAAAGGGTGCTCAAATAAAGCAGTGATGACAACTCAAAGTTGTGACACTCTAAAAAAAACACCCATAATAAATTACGCAATAGTATTTTTTAACTAAGCACTAACAATTTATATGAATGCTTTTGTTTTTTTTTATTATAATTTTTAATATATTCGGAAAAGAATAGAGATATTATGCTCTTGCAATAACCGATCCATATTATGTATAGTTTATTCTTTAATATTTTTAAATTGGTCACGTCATTTGTATGCACTCTTATCATGCCTCCCGGCTTAAGAGTTCTTTCAATAATTACAAACAGAAAAGATTATTGCATTAAGTATATCTGGCCAGCTTGATAGATTTATTATGTATCAAAATGCGGCTAAGCTTAAAGCTGGTTTTAAATTTTGCAAGAACTCCCAATGATATGGAATTGATGATGGGTTATTAAACGACTATTGAAAAAATATTACGAATTTTACAAAAACAAGTCACGTAAGTAAAAATAAATTTATATTGCTTAACAATTTTACATGATTATATTGGAATACATGTACATATTTCCAGCAGTATATGAGATATTGATATTTCCATTATAATATTTCAGTAGCATTGATATTGAAGCGCCAGTTGTTGGTCTTTAATATTTAGTGCTTTTTTTATTTATATAAATGTTTGTATAAAAAATTTAAACAATTTAAATCAATTTTAATTTTAATAATTTCATAAAATTATTTCATCATTCTGCGCTCGTTTGCTCATTTAAGATACAAACAATTCAGGACAAACTGTTTGGCAAAAATAAAATTGCAAATTTGCATTGAAAAGTAATTTGTCAAACGCATTAAAGGCAAGGATGCCACACCGAGTAACAACAATAGCAACTGCTCAATTGTGTGTTGAGTGAGTGTGTGTGTGTGTGTGTCTGTTGCTGCTGGAAGGGTGTTTGCAATGGTTGATTGTAAGGAAGCGAGTGGGTAACGGATATGCCTGCCGCCATTGACATGCTGCTGTCTTTCTTCTTGTTTTTTTTTATTAATTTTTTTCACTTTCAGTTCCATTTATATTTAATTTTTACTCCTGTCATTGCACTTTGTTCACTTTTTTTTCTGCCTTGTACTTTTTTTTTACTCAATTTTTATTTTTTGCTGCCTTTGAAAGCACAAATTTTTAGGCAGCAAAATAATGTGTAAAAAATACAAGCAACTGCTGCGGTTAATGTCTTTTGAATGCAAATTCAATTTTATCGCACTTTTGTTTTTAATAAGATTTTTAAGTGAAATATATCGGTTGCCATAGTTTACATTTGCACATAAGCATGAATATTGCCGAATCATTTTACTTTATACCTACATACACTTTTTTCTTTCTCTAAGTTGCCATCCAGCCTTTACGTTTGGTCTAGAATGTAACTAAGGTGTCTTGGCATTTGGTAAAAGGAGGGGATTTGTGCAATTTCCTACAAGTGACACGATAAAAACTTATTTAAAGAAACATTATTGGGGATTTGGAAAAGTTTCTTAAAACAATGACTTTGGCAAAGCTGGAAAAATAAAGTACAAATAAAGTAAATTTATTTATTTTAAGAATAGATGGGATTTTTTTTTTGGTAAAGAAAAAACATTTTGTTCGATAAAAATTAAATGTGCATTTCTAAGGACAATGTAAAAAATATTTTAAAAATTTATTTATGTTGGCTTTTAAAATTATATTTTATAAGTTATAAATGCTTTTATTTATTACTTTATTTTAAGAATGTTTATGATCCTGTCATTACAAAAACCGTAGAAAATCAGAACTATCTGGACATATCTCTTTTAATATTTTTTCCCCTCAAATTAGGGATTTCTTAAGAGGATGCTTCTTTAATTTGAGAAACTCAAATATTTAAATTCAACAGCCATATTAAACAAATAGAACTTGAATTTAGAAAAGCAAGTATTACTAATTTAATAAATATCTCATGAGCTGAATCTATTGAACAACAAGAAACAATTACGGCCTCAATTTCTATAAAGGGTGTTTTTTTATAGAGTTGCACAAGCTTAAATCATAATGAAACAAGGAAATATATTTTTAATATCAATGAAATGGGCTTTATTGGAAAGAAAATTTTATGAAACTAGTTTTTAAATATGATTTCTAACATGATGCCACCATGGCTGGCGCGTAGAAGGCGCAATCTGGAATACCAATTTTCAACAACTTTTCGTAGCATTTGCGGCCGTATTTCGCCGATAAGTATTCGAATGTTGATTTTCAGGTATTCAATTGTTTGTGGTTTATCGACGTAGACAAGTGGCTTACTATAACCCCAAAGAAAATAATCCAATGGGGTTAAGTCACACCATATTGGTGGCCAATTAATTGAGACATTACGTGAGATTATTTTTTCATCAAAAGTTTCTTTGAGTAAATCACTTGTAGCATCCGCTATGTATCATGTGGCTCCGTTCTGTTGGAACCAAATATCAGCAAAATTAATGCCGCGTAATTGAGGTACCAAAAAAAAATTTCGAATCATGTTTCTATAGCGTTCACTATCATCGTTTTTGAAGACATATGGGCCAAAGACTTCGCCAGCCCATAAAGCGCACCAAACAGTAATTTTCTGTGGATGGAATGGTGTTTCCACAAAAGCTTGTGGATTTTCCTCACTCCAAGTGCGACAATTCTGCTTATTTACGTACCTATTCAACCAGAAATGGGCTTCATCGTAAAATAAAATTTTAAATGGAAATTAAAAATCAATATCATTTTGTGCTTCACCCCATTTCAACAATTTACACGCGTTGCTCTGGTGTAAGTCGATTCATATGAAATTTCAAAGGAAACTAAACAAAACGCAACTATCAGCTCAAGGCCCATCAATCAGGTACCCGCATTTCTACAACAAATATTACAACAGCAATAACCACATGTACTTTGTTGCTATAAATTACCATCTTACTTTTCAAAACAGGGTAGCATCGTTAGATTGCATGTTTATTATAGGAAATGTCAAACACCATACAAAACTGAATATTCGTTAGGTGTTGACTTAGAATTTCATTGAAAAATCATCTCGGCGGCTACGTTGGCAATGATACCTTTAGGGCTCGGAAAACCAAAGATAGAACAAACTTGTTAAAAAGTCTCTTCATTAATTTATCTCTCACTGTAACGAAATCTTTTGAAATATTAGACAGAAAACTTATCAGGATGAAGAAAGAAAAACATTATGAGGAAGAAAAGGAACGTGTTCTTGAATAAATTGATTTAAGATACTGCAAATATCGTCCTCAATTTTTATGACTGTTAACATTACTGTCGAGCCCATAACAGTAAAAATATTTCAGACGTAGAAAACAATCATAAAAGCTCCTCTCCTGTAAAATTTACAAAATGTCAGTTAGGTCAGTTAGTTAAAACAGCGACGATATTCGACCCTTGCCTTTTTATGCTTTCGGCTTAATGAAAAAATTTATTGATAAATTACTCGTACATTATCATGATAAAATTTTTTTTATTTATCTCTACTGAGTTATTTAGATTATCAGATATCTTCCTACATCAGTTTTATGCCTAATTTGTTCCCTTACAGCTTATGGAGGATCTCATATCGTTTTCTGGCAAACTAGTTTTTTCAAGATATGACGTTGTTTCAGTAAATAAGCGATATGATACTAAAAAAAACATTATGATTTTAAGATTTTGAATCATGTGTATTCTTACTAATATTATAAATGTGAAAGCGAGTTTGTTTGTGACTTTTTCAAACGCCAACCGCTAAACCGATTTTAAAAATTCGTTCATCAATGAAAGCTATCATTACCAGCGTCAAATACGGTAATTTTTTATCCGGTTTGAAACCGGTTATTCATATTTCAGACGGATTTTTTTTCCGAAAAACACTTTTTTGGGTTGGTTAGGGTAATTTCGTTTCGGGTTTGATTGCTTAACCAGTTTTAAACCGGTTTAAATAGATCAACGAGAGCAGAGCCGAGGGTAAAAGCTAGTTTTTTATATAAATTTTTACATCCTTTAATGTCATAAATAGAAGTCTCAGGTAAAGTTTACTTTACCCAGGTGTGTGTGTGTGGCATGGTTCTTGTCATTGGATCTTACTTTTTCTGGAATGGGGCTCGACCAACCGTTAAATGAATGAACTGCAATATAAAATTATGGATATTGATGTGGACACTATTTATTTTCAACAAGACAACTCTAAGTAATACACAGGTAACGATAACATTAAGATTGCAAGGTTTCCTTACCGTGTGATTTCTTTAATAGCACACTCACCTCTTTATACATAATTATATAAACATCCGATGATATTGCCTAAAAATATTCGTTTTAATACATATCAAAATAAAACTTCTAACAGAAAGATCCTTACAAAATTCAAAAACGTTCTTGATTTTTCATATGTTTAAGTTCGTGTAGGCTGTATTGTTAATAAAAGTTTGACATCCGAAAGTTATTGTACCATTGGCACAAACGTGCGACAAACCACCCTCGTACTCTTACATACATTGTATACATATGGTAAAAATTAATCAACTGTTCAATTTACCGATAAAACCATTGCCCGACAGTAAACTTTAAATAAATTTGTAATCGATACTGTTGGTATTTTTTAATATTTTTTCTTAAACTATTAAAATTTCATGCGATGATTTATTGACTTGCCTGATTAAAGAACCACTGCAAAAAAAATGTATAATAAATGCCGTGAAATATAATTTCCTTTTTAAAATCCAAACAAAACCTTTGCAGCAGCGACAAAATTTTTATTCGTATCAGTTTACAATTTCAGGACACACAAACGCTCATCCTCTCCTTATTTAAGGTGTGAATTTACCACCACTTAAGGACTCATTTAAGGATTTCCAGCACAATGAGACAATAGTATTTCAGCAGATTTAAAACACACACACACAACAAACACTCATACAAATAAATACATATTATTTTAAATTGTGATAAATGAATTGAAGATGAATATAGATGAGAGTGAAACTTGTAATAGGGGAAAAAGGGATGAATGTCTTTAGTATGTAAATCATACTTGCATGTATGTACGTATGCAGAAAAACACATTCGGCATTTAACACAATGTTTAAAGGAGCATAAAAAGTCAAATGGAAATTAGAATAGAATGGATTTAATATATAGAAACAACAAATAAAAACCGTAAACCTTGTTATAAATGATGGTTAAAATGATTCTTGGTGTTTTTGCTCGTTGCTCGTCAGTTCACTTGTAGTGCGGTTGCTGAATGTTTGAATAGATGGATGTGTTTGTTTGTTTGTGCATTTTTGTTAGAAAAACAAAAAACAAACTAAGGATTGTTTTGAAATCAAAGGTTGTTTTTATGTTTGTCATCGTTAAACCCTGTGTGGCATAAAAGAAAACAAAAGGAATAAATATTTGTAACAAAATCTACTCATATGGAAGTAGTTGCATTATTTATTTACATACGATCTGTTATTTAAGATTAACCCATTAAAGGCCAGCTAATTTGAATTTCAAATTGAATTCGCAAACTAGAACTGCCTTATTTTTTAAGGGATTGAAATTTCCAAATCGTTAGAATCTATGAACTGTTATTTCAATTGAATGAAGGTTAAAATAATAGTGAAGTTTTGTCAAAACCGATTATAGAACTGCTTATTATTGCTTTTATCCGATTTCAATATTTTAAAAATAGTGGTTCTATTGTAATTTCTGGACATTCAAATTACTGAGAGTTCTTATTTATAACAGTGGCGTGAAATTAAGAAATGCGATGAATCCATGAAACTGCTTTGAACAGAAGAAGTGTTATAATTTTGAGGCGAAATATTTAGAGGCACCCTGTTGCAAGACAAGATAGCTTCAAAAAGTGTAAAATTTGGAAACTGCGGTTGTTGCAATCCTCTTGGAGCTGGTAACTTCAGAAATATCAAGTGATCTCACCGATTTCTTAGTAGAGCAATCAACGTTTGAATACCTACTTACACTACCATTTATCCTTCGTAGTTTTAAAGATATTTGACTTGCTTGTGTTTTTGTTTTTATTATTTTATTGTTCTTAAAATCTGACTTTATGCCAATTAATATGGAAAAAAATTTATTTGATATCTCTAAAATTGTAGCATAGAATAATTTTTCCATTTGGGTTCTTAAAAAAAAATTAGAAAAATATAAACCCATCGATTTGAAACCGCATGATCTTAGAAAACTAACTCCAACAATAGAAATATTTTTATTTTATTTTTTTATTATATAGATTCCCAAATATCATATCTGAAAGAAAATCATGTTGTATAATTTTAAACACGTCTGCCAGGACCATTATTAATTTTTTGAAAACAAGAAATTTACTCGGATTCGGTTTACACAACAGGGCCGATAAATTTTAATGAAAAATGTACTGTTACGTTGTTCTTAATTTTTAAATTTTTTAATAAAAGATTTGATTGTTTGTAAAGGATGAGGCCTTAAGAAAGACTGTAAAATAAGTGTACCCTGCTTCCAGCATTGGTCGAAATGAAATTTTTTACAAAAATTAATACCCTGCAGGAAATGGAACTGACACAAGACTAGTCACGTGACCGGTCCCCAAGTGATAGGGACCAGTCCGATTTCTAACACTTCCTATGAAGCGGACCAGTCACTTTCACATGGGGATGGCCTAGGATGGGGTTAATTGATACTTTGTATGCACCTTGTGACTTGTCACTGAACTATCCCATAAGGACCTATTCGATGTATAATAATATAAATTATTTATAAATTAAATTATGACATTTAACTGAAACAATTAACGCTTATATATTTTTTTATTGTTACAAATGCAATGACATTTTTTTTAATTTTATTTTTAATCTGAAAATTTTTTGAGATTCGAACCGACAACCTCGTGCATGACAGGCTGGCACACTACCCACTCGACCACAGGGCCACTCATATTTCAAAAGTATAAATACCATTTAAGATTAGCTTAATATCTAAGTATAGTTACGGGACTGATCCCAGAGTCACATTGAAGGGAGCAATTAACATTATATTTACACTATTTGATAGGTCCTGTGTTCGACCACATCGAACATGTTCAGTGCAGTTTACTACAATACTAGACCGAGTCCGAATTAAATTGGCTCAAGATCAAGACGATACACCACGAAAATGGTCAATATGCCACCATTTAAACGATATGACTTTTTTCACCATACACTACTACGTACTTTTGATAACACCCACATTATCTCCAGTTATAGGACGAGTACATTTGGATCAATTGTAACGAAATTTTCTGCAGGGTACTTTTAGGCGTTGCAAAAAAAAAAATGCACGCTCTTTTTTGTAAGTTTTTTTAGATTTTTATTTAATACAAATTTGTTTTAAGTAACTAGTAAGAAACTCTTGAGATTATACACATAAATGTAGCCAGGTAAGGAAACTTCCCAAAAGTGATCATATATTAATAAGAAAAATCTTCTCAAAACTCACAAAACCTCACTTTAGGAACTAAGTTTAGGTCATAATACAGGTTTTGCTTAATTTAAGCTAATACTTAGCTTATTTTATTCTTAACACATCTAAATTTCATTATTTAGCAGTTTTGAATTTTTTATGAGCTTTAAGAAGAAAAAAATTTTTAAATTTTGTTTTACGAATTATTATTAGTAATTGATTGATTTTTTAGTTTACCAGACAGATTAAGATGATTTGAAGCAAATTTTTTTATATCGCCATACCTTGTTAAAATATAGGGTAGGCTCATAAAAAAAATTGTGATGTGATGGAAAAACCAATGATGTAGTTTGTTTCAATATACTTAGATTTATGAAAAAGTTTAATGAATTTTTTAAGGAAAATAAAAACATAAAACATAAAACTATTTAATCATTTGAGCTTGTTTCGAAATCCATTTTATCTTCAGAGCTTTCAGAAAGCAAAGCAATTGACTCGTAACATAGTGGTTCTGTAATTCAATTCGTCAGTTTTGTTGAAAGGAAAAATATATATAAGGATTCGAGGAAAATAGTACATTGCTAAAAAGATCTTGCATATAACTTTTTCGAAACACAAGCACTTCGTCAGATAACTGTCCAATGGGCAGAACTACATTTTGTATAATGTCTGCACAGTGAATCAATATTTTGTGCACACGGAAATAGCTCCCAATATAATTCCGCTGTTGCAAAAGAATACGCAGCAGACTACTTGCAACAGCAAATGTTAACTATTCTAGGGAGCAAGCGCTCACAAGGGACTTCATTTTCGATTGTACCGATCTTTGCCCCAATTCTAAAAACAATTTGAAGGTCGACCGTGTTTCGATGTGGACAGTCCGTCCGCCGAGTCTTCTTCCAAAAACATCGACGAGGCTTTACTGGGAAAGATAAGAAATTCAACCAACCAACATTTATAAGTAGACACGAAAACATTCTTTGTCCGATGTGCTTTCATCCAGTTCTTCGACAGATTGCCGACGAAATCTCGAGCTGCTTGCCTTAGTATATATGTATAGTGGTCATTTTCATAATTTTATATACCATTTTTGATGCAAATTAAAAACATAAAAGCATAATTTTTTTTCTTTTGAACATTAAAAAATCTTTTTTGATCATGGACATTGCAGACTAAAGATTCGATATAAAGTGCTTAGGCAAATATCCGCAGTTGATTTCTTAAATGTTTAACAATTCATATGCTATGGAATATAACGACACAAAAATAATAGCAAAAGCTGGTGAATATCACTCTTAAAAGTCGAACATAAATCATAAATAAAGATACAATGGCACAATTAAGTAAAACATTTTAATTTTCACACATCTTTTTCTAAACGGAATGCTTAATCAACTGAACATCAAGAATTAGAAGAATAGACATAATTCTATATAAAACCAACAAATATTAGAGAAAATGTTTTCACTCTATTTTATAAACTCTCTTTAAAATTGATTTTAAAAGTCGCCACAAAAAATAAAATAAAAATCACACACAATTATTGATTGATTGACTGATTTCTTAATAAAAACATAATTGAGCATTTATTTCTGTTTACAACAATACTGCAGTGATAATATTGCAAAATCATCTAAAACAACTACTTTTTGCGCCAAATTTGGTATTGGGACCAAAGTGCACTGTGGCATTTCAACCACTATTCAAAAAAAAAATAACAAAACTTTGAGGCCTTATTCAGAAAAAAATACAAAAAAATATAAAATTTGTTTTGTAAAACTTTTGTAAGCCAAAATGATTTTTTCTGAATATGGCAGTTAAGCGGCCCTGTTATGTAAACCGATCGACTTGAAACCGCACGATTTGAAAAGATTAAATCAGACAATCGTAATATTTTTTTTAGATTTTTTTAAATTTCTTTATTATATAGATTCCCAAATATCATATCTGAAAGAAAATTATAGTGTATGATTTCAAAAACACGTCTGTAGGATCATTTACTCGGATTCGGTTTACAGAACAGGGCCGAATGTTTATACGAAAACTCACAACACGTAATTCAGAATTACAAAAAGGTAATCAGAGCATGTAGAAACTTTTTCAAAAGTTGTCTTCTTCTTTCTTCCTTTATACATTTAGATATCAATATATTGGAAAAGCCTAAATTAAAAATTAATTTTTTATGAAATATTTAATTTGAACATAGGACTGGGTTGGATGCTCACTATTTCGGTACCAATTGATTGAATTCCAATTACTCTTAGAATGCTAAGAACAACTTTTAATTGAGGTAAGGAAATAATTTTTTTTTGCTCCTATGGAATTCAAGGGAAGTGGATATGTTGCTTAAATATGTGATGGATCTTGCCTCATATACTATAATCACTTAATTAAATTCTGGTAGTCTAAGAATCATCAACCATTAATATATAACATAACATTTCATGAAAAGACAAAGAAACAATAGCTCGGATCTTTACAAAAGCTTGAATGTCAAAATGAGAACAAAGTCCTTCCAAAAAAATGTTGGCAAGTAATGAAATCAAGCTGGGGAGCAAAGACCAATTAAATCTGAATAATTACTTCCAATATTAAAAATATAAAAATGCTGCCAAGCTGGCAGATTGTCCTACAAATGAAATAGTGTCCCGATCGTGACGACATTAAATTTCGATGGTATCTATCGTACCCATAAAGAAATCTGCCGATACTTTTCAATAGGAGCATTAATATTTTTGGCAAATTAATATTGTCCACAGAGTTGAATAACATTATCACATCTTAGAGTTCCATTTTAGTACTATAGGACCCACAAAGATTAATAGTTTATTATTCATAAGGACGTAAGGAAAAATAGTTTAATCGTGGGTTACTGCTAACTATTTGTTTTTGGAAGATACCTTGTGAATAACATGACTTCTGTTTAAAATAAATAAATAAATATATTAACGTTTCCCATAAATGAAAGTCATGTTGCCCTTACACATTTGGTATATGTATGTGCATATGTATGTATATGAATGAATAAATGTATGTGTGTACGTGCGAGTTCAGGATAAGCGCGGAAATAATAAACCGACAAAACCAAAGAGCTCGTGGTAGACACGTGATGCAAAAGACTATAAATTTCAACACAAATTTTAAGTGTTTAAACATTTAACACTCATTTTAAAGGGAAATCATATGAGATTTATATTCGTGAGAATGAGTTGCAGGATGTCAAAAGAGAAAAATTCTTAGATTTATAGGCCTTGATATAAGAACATATGTTTTACACCAAATTTTCTTCTTTCAAGATAAGGAGAGGAAACGGAAAGTAGACATAAAAAGGTGACTTTAATTAGAAAATTTAAAAATGTGCACGAGGCTTATAGAATTTTTAAGACAATATTGTTTTTTTTAACGTTACTAGAAAACTGGGAAAAGTCTACTGCATTTAACCAACAAAGTCATACAATATTGCTATATCTCTGCTAGTACCCAACCAACACTAAAGTTTGGTCTTAAACTAAAATTGTTGCAAGCTTCAGCCATGATTTTACATGAACAACAACGAAGTTCATTAAAACAATAATTAATAAAAGCTAAAAATAGCTATTCACTAATTTATTAATGGACTTATTTTCAGCTAATATTCATATTAAATAAATATGGGAAGTATGTGAAATTAATAAATTTTATATACTTTTCTATAACGAAACTTGTCTAGCTGAAATCAGCTACTGTAAACGTGGCAAACGCTAATAAAACATAAACGTACATGTTCTGTATTCCACGTTATATCAAAACGTTCAGAATTGTTAATTTGTATCTATAGTATAATAAACGCAGTAGAACCGTACTTACAATAGTGATAACTACTGAAAAATAACCTATTTGCATACATTTTGAAAATGACAACACAAGAAATGCCCGTTGTGTATTCAAATCCTTTAGAATTTTCGTAAAGTTTAAAAAAATTTTTTTTTAGATGGCGAATAAAGTAATTATACTAAAATTTATACATATTTTATTAATTGGTGTATTTATGGGAATTGTGATAATTTAAGTTTAAGTTTAACATTTGTTAACGCACTAATAATTTTACTTATTCAGTAAAATATTTTTTTATTAAAAATACATTGAAATTTATTATTGAGGGGTTTAGCTGGATCCTATGTGCATGTGTTGTGTGTTGGGTTTGGGAAACGGGGAATTCCGGGAAATGTCTAACTTACATTCCCGGGAAATTTTTGAGATTTTCCCGGGAAAACGGAAAATTAAAAGTACACTTTATTTCATAAATATATAGACTTTTGTGGCACACATATTTATAAAATGACGTAATTGACAGTGAAATTCATTTTCATTCACATAAGAAATTTGTATTATAATTCTGTTTTACTTTAATATCAATATTTTCAGTGTTTTTATACCCTTTACCAACAAAAATGGTAAAAGGGTTTGTCATTCCGTTTGTAATTTCTATAATATCAATAAGCGACCCATAAAATATATATATTCTGGATCCTTATGCATAGGGAAGACGAATAAGCGATGTCCGTCTGTCCGTCTGTCTGTACGTGAAATCGGTTTTCCGAAGCTCCCAGAAAAGCTAGAGACTTCGTTCTTGGACTGGTGTTTCAGAAATTTTCCAAAATAGATTGGTATTGAAATTCAGCAAAATCGAGCAGACTATTGCAGAGCTGGAAAACTTAAACTTTATTTTGCCATATAAAAGTAACTACCGAAAACAAATTTTTATTTTTTTTAATAAATAAACATATTTTACACTTCAGTACGACTAAAATTGGTATTTTAAATTAAAAAAATATAAAAAAAAAATTAAAAAGACGTTTCCAGGGTTGGAAAACTTTAACTTTTTGTGTTATGTAAAATTAACTATGTCTAAAACTATATTAGTATTTTCTCGAGAACCGTAAGAGCTACAGACCTGAAATTTGGACACAGTGTGTAGACCTTTGGCCGCTACAACAACAAATACATGAGAATTGGAAATTAATGGGTGTTCCAAAATGAGCAACAAAAAATATTAAAATCCCATGTAATATACATACAATTGTATGTATGTATATACACTTGAAATTTGTAAGGTTAGTGTATTTTTATACAAACTATAAAAATTAACACTAAAATTTCCATAAATTTAACACACCGTTCAAATTATAAATATAGAAACAAATTAGTGAAAAAATGTTTAAAGTGTAGTGAAAATTTTAAGATCAAAGAAACTGTAAAGACTCGTGAGTTTACAATACGTATTCGACGCTATTATTGAAACCCTGAAGTAATTATTTTGGGAGAAATAATATGAAAAATCAAAGACATTTAGACAGACTGTGGCTCAGGCTATGCTTGCTTGTACTTAACGATAAGAATCCTCCTGGAAAATTTTCAAGAAGAATGAAATGAATAAAATGATTTGGGAGCCTTATTATAAAATTATTCACTAATTGCGGAAACACTCGTCAATAAGTCTTTATATGATATCTTTCTTACTGTGTAAAAGCTATATTCTATTTGCTTAATTCACTTAAAAATTTGTTTTTAATGTTTTTGTATTAACTTTTATTTAAAAAAGAATGCTTACATTAATAAAACAATAAAAATTTCGCCAAATCTCATTTAATAAATGAACTTAATTTAGAAATTTAGTTTTTCCCGGGAATTCCCAGGAACGCGATTTTTTTATTCTCATTTCCCGGAAAGTGCAAAATTCGGGAAATCTTAAACCCTAGTTGTGTGGCAACACTATTCTTGAATAGCTTTAACTTTGTTATTTGTTGAGCTCCTCATTTGTTTAAATGAAAGTTGAACATAATAATTCTAGTTATTCTAGGAAAATTTTTGGGTAAAGCTTCCCTGATGATCTGCATTAACAACAGTGAAATGCGGTTAGGATCCAATAATAATAGGTAAAATAATAATTTCGGATTATTAGTGCGTTAACAAATATTTTGTATGTGCATACTGCATATAATTAAAGAAAAATTCATGGATTTTATTCTTGTGTTTAATAAACAAAATGCATTAATATGTACTATAAGGAAAAAAATATTTTGTTCGAAAATGGTAGCATGATTGCAATCCCGGATAATAGAGGTAATTACGGTTGATCGATACAAAAAAAAAATTAAACGGATGGACAAAGAGAAAATAATTCCAATATTTATTTCCCGGATAATCGACGTTGTCGGTTAATCGAATCACGTATAATCGGGGCCTTACTGTATATCTGAGGCAATATGGAATAATAGCTTAAGTCGACTTTAGAGTGCAGAATTTTTCGGAAGTTTTGATACTACCGCTAAGAAACTGAAAGGCTCTAACGCATGATTCTACTTTCGTGTGATGTTTTCTTTCCATGATAGCAATCATGAATAAAATGCCGCGAGAAATTTTTCCC
This sequence comes from Tachina lurida, assembly GCA_944452675.1. NCBI lineage: Eukaryota > Metazoa > Arthropoda > Insecta > Diptera > Tachinidae > Tachina > Tachina lurida. The sequence goes on along the minus strand of OX101752.1, from coordinate 118,462,120 downwards.
GGGGAACAATTGCAAACAATAGCAAGTAATAGGGGAAACAAAAATAGAGAGAGAGACGAGGGAAAAAGAAAAATGTATGTTCCCCTCGTCTCTCTCTCTCCTCGACAAACTAATCAGCTTAGCAATAAGACTTGCTTAGTGTAAATTAGGTATTATTATTGCTACAGATATTACGAGTATAAAACTCCGTATTGCAAACGTTTTGTGTTTTTTTTTGTTGGGTATATCCACGTGTAACATTGATTGTGTATGTGTATTCTTTCTTCCTGGATTTTATAAATGTATGAAGTTGTCTTAAGTTTTACAAATACAAAATGCCGTAACAATGTCTCGTCAACCGTTGACATAAAAGATCATCCATCATTTTGGACTTGACCTTTTTCCTAAAATATTTTAAGCATCTAAAGCATTGATGTCAGATTCTAAAGCTTTATGGGGCATGAGGTGTCTGTATATTTCTTTTTATTTTTTTTTTTAGGAATCATGTACATATGTATCTATTGTGGAATTATTATTTTGAATATCTAAAACAGGAAATGGTATTTTAAAGAATTTAAAAAATATACAAGAACATATACAATTATGTACATATGTACATATGTACACCTGCTGGCATAATTGTATTGTTTCCATAATGAAAGTGTTGTAATTGAAAACAGTAAAATCTCGATTGCACTTAAATTAGAACACTTTAATATATAGCAAATGGTATTAATCGGGTCTGTTCTGTAAACGGAATAGTTTTTCAAAACGAAAAATTTTCAAAAACGAGTAAAAGTTTATTTGGTGTTCTACAAATTACTCGATTTGGTGACATTCGAAATTAAGTTGAATAAAATATTTGAACGTTAAAGTCAGTTGTTAATAAAAGAAATCACATTTTAAATCCAAAATAAGCATTTAAAATGCCCGACTCTAAATATTTGACAGAAAAAGTATTTTTCTTCGTGCAAATATTTTTTCTTCATTCTTGCAGTAAAACTGGAAACAAATGTTGGAGTGTTTTTAAAACCAATTTTGTAGAATTAAATGTATCAAACTGCATGTGATTTGGTTATAATATGGTATTAAAAACCTCAAATTGTTAATGCTAAATGTTTTTTTGATGTTTCATCAGTGATTTATTGGAATAATACCACATTCGATTTAATTTCGACCAGGTATATTTACTCTATTTAAAAACGAGTAAAACCATGTGAATTCGGTTTAGAGAGCACCAAAACTTTTTTCTCGTTTTAAAAGCGAAAAATTTGCTTGGATTCGGTTTACAGAATAGGGCCGAATAACTCAGTGAAAGCAAAATAAGTCAAAGATCTGGGGTCTATGGAACTAATTTCCATTTAATGAATTCGATAGCTTGCCCAAGCCGTTGCCGTTACAATTCCAATATTATTATATTATTAAAAATATTTCATTCAATTAGAATTGAAAATACTGAATTTAAGCCCGATTAAGAAATTATTCCGGATTAAAATTCATTCTAGTTCAATTAAATTTAAAATATCTCACAAAACTATAAATTTTGAATTTTTTAGTTAATTTTAATTTTTAAAGAATTTAACCCTTAAGTTAATTGTTTTAAAGTATATCTGCGTAATTCTAAGAAAATAGTTTGGGTTTGAAGTGTATGTCAAAACAAAATTATTATAAAATTTTTTACTAAAGCACATTTGAAATACAAATTAAATTTTTTAAATACGGCTTTTTCTGCAAGCTTTTTAAGCAACAACTAACAATTTTGATTATATAAACGTTGTCTTACCACCAATATTTTTTTAACTACAAATTACTACACACAGTGCTCACTTGTTGGGTCAAAAACAAATCAAAAACTTACCAGGTATTGACCCGAAGCTGTGTTGAAAATTTCTGCTCCACAGCTTTTATATTTCCAGAGATCATACGTTACGAACAAACGATATATAAGCTGGTATATAAAGTTATTTCGAAACTATAATTAAAAAAAAGTTGTCAGAAATCGACTTTTCAATGGACTTGGGAAATTTTTCTTGCATTATTTCAAAAAATAATCGAATGAAATTATTTCATTGGACATATGACGCAAAATTCTTTCAATATAGGAAACTTACTCTTCATCTAAAAAGAGCAAACTCTTCTACATGCATCCATTTATTTGATGTATATCCTTAATAAAAAATCTCGATTATTTATTAATGGAATAAATTTTTTTTTAATTCCTCCAAATCATTGATAAATTGCAAATTATTTCTTAGAATTGTCAAGTTTTATTGACAACAATATCGTATGACCCAACATACATGTTATCCACTGTAATAAACGAATTTTCCGTTTTTTATCTTAAATGGAAGTATCTAATGATCAAACTGACAGTTCGATGTCATGTTTGTATTCTTGCACAAATATCATGGAAATCGATAAACCAAAAATATAAGAAACAAATGCAACCCCTCTTAACAAACACTTTAATATTTCAAAATGTAATTTGTCATTTCGTGCAAAGTGTGTGTTGGCCATGTACGACAGTCTGCATGAACGTACTCGTATTGAGTATTGAACCCATGTTGAAAAATCAAAACAATACATCAAATTATCTTAATACTTCGCTTCGGTGCTACTGATTGATTCATATTAAAAAATACAATACAAAAAAGTTAGCAAACTGAAAATAAAACAGAAAATAGTTTGGATAAATAGTCATAAACTGCCATTTGGCAAAATTGCCCTCTGGTGTCACTTTTTGATTTTTGCATTATTTAAAACAATAATTATGTAAAATGTGATTTTATTGCCAGATGATCGATGATGGTATTTTATTTAGAGCGTATTCGCTAAAATTTCTTATACTAAACAAAAAGTTGAGGTCAAAGAAGTGGATTTGTCCTATGAAACAGTTTTATAAAATTTGAAAGGCTTATAACATTACAATCACTCATGGTTTCTGTATTTCTTGTTAATAGAAAAAAACATTTTATATAATTAAAACAAAAATCGTAAATTAGGTATCGCACCACTAATTTTTTATTTTTTTTTTTGAACCTTACTTTTTATATTTAATTTTTATCTGTAACACCTTAACAAAGCAACTAATTTTATGGCAAGTTTTTAGTGTGAAATTTGTAAAATATATTGTGTACGCTCATGGAAACTATCCAATAACGAGAGACTTAAAATTTAATTATTCAGTCATTCTTTTGGAACATTGTAATTCCAAATATTTCAGGGGTATAGTTCTGCTATTCACTACACCAGAACAAGTTGAAGATATAAAGCTAGTTTAAACCAAATTGACACAGAGGCTTACAATCAATTATAAGTGTACAATAAGAAACATGTTGATATGTACGTTTGACCTAATCAAATGTACTGCAAAGTGTTCCTTCCACTAAAATACTAATGTCTCTAATTTTCAATTACTTAATTTTTACAGAGCATTGTATCAGTACTTCTGACATATTTCCAAGATTCGAAATTTTTTTACAGATATTGGAATATTTTTATCGCTAATTTTTCCCCCGTGGTAACAACTAATCCCTTATTCGCTTTCGTTAGAATGAATTGGTTATGTTTCGCGGAAAAATAGATAAATAGGGTGCAAATTTTGGAAATGGTATAATATTAGCGGAAATCAATCTTCGTTTGCGAATGCAAGTATTGCAGATGTAGCAAGTCAAGGATATATGCTACATTGTGCTATACTACAACAACAAGTCATATGAAAATGAAATTTTATAAACTAATTCATTTATAAGAGAGCAATAATAAATACCCAAACATAATATACTCCAGTACTTGCTTTTAATTTTAGTAACTGCGTATATTCATAATTGTAGCACAAACTATTACTTTTAACCAACTATGACTATAGCTGATTTCACGAACACGCCAGAGTATCACTACTTCATTTATACGAAAAACTTAAATGCTGTACATTTATAAATAGAGAAAAAGGTACATGACTATTTTGCTTATTGAGTGTATGTCATACTTATTACTCGCAGTATATTTATACTCATATATTCGGACAACAAAGTATTTATACATCACACTCCGCCTTATGCAAATGTGCTTTGGTTGTTTGAAAACATTGATCAGACAATTAAGAAGTAAGATTTCGAATAAAAGTAACCCTTAAAAATTTGCAAACGTTAAATTATTTGTATTAGTCGAGAATTATTAATTCGCCTTTTATATCTCTGTCATGCATTCGGTTCAGCACTGTTGCCATTTTAGCGTTTTACCAATTCACTCTTCTGGCAGCACTGATGCTTTAAGTCATAGCCACGCAAAGTTTCATTTGCAAGCCCATGGGCTTGCGCAGTCGACGTTATGGTGACACACGTATTCGCCAGCTACTTCGGACAAAGTATGTGTGATGTTGTGTGTTTGTTTAATACACACAAGTAAAAGCAGAAAGAACTGCACTGCAAAAAGAACAACAAACACACATAAAAAGCAGAAAGAACATACACATGCACAAAAGCGCTCAGTCACGTTTGGGGGGCTATGCTTTAAGTTCACTCACATATGTATATATTCCGGTATCTACGCATGTGTAGCCGAATAAATATTCAGAGTATGTTTAAACCAGTGATGTCAAAAATAAAACTATAGTTGTATGTGTGAGAAACGTTGTCTCGTTGCTCTCGAAAGTACACAGGAAAAATAATTATTTGGAATAAATGATGTTTATTGAAGTAGCTAAAAATAAATAAAAAGAAGCCTATGTGATAGAAAATTAAAAAATAAGATGAAAAAATTAAATATAAAAATTGGCTGCGACCCATATTTTTCAAGTTATCGGGCTCTGAACTTTTCATAGGAAACTCTGAAAAATCTCAAAAAAAGAGTTTTTAAATAGCTTATCAGATAGTAATGTGAAAAATAAGAAAAAAAACTTAATAAAAAAAAATTTGCTGCAGGCCATATTTCCCGAGTTATTGGTCTTTAAAGTTTAAATAGAAAGTGCAGTTTAGTGAAAATGCTCCAAAAAAGTCAAAATGTCTTTTAAATACATATTTTTTTCTTTCCTTAAACGTTTTACATCATTAAACACATTAAATATCGCGAAAAGCATTGGTCATCATAGAATATTTTTCGCATACCACTTCTTTTCTTTCACTGTATCTACATATAAACAAATTCATACACCCGCTACGCATGTGTTCTCGTCGCTGTCTCATCGACGACTAAATGGAAGAGAATAAGAATGTGTGATTTTAGTTTGCACAATTGTGCCATGAAACTGACATCAATGGTTTAAACTTATGAGTTAGCTTGTAGCTGATGAAGTATATAAATATTACTTATAGTCGTTTGTGCTGCGTGATGCAGGGTTACCGCTAGGAATTTTAGAAAAGTCGCACAAAAGGTCGTTTTGTGAAAATAAAGTCGCACAAAAAAGTCGTTTGAGAAAATAAAAGTTGCACCTCTTTTTTTAACGTTTTTTATTAATAAAAAGCATAACAAAACAAAAAAACAATTGAAACAAAACAAAAAGATTATTGCAGAATCCATTTTTATCATATTTCACAACACATGCAGTTGCATTATACATGCTTATATATGTACCCAGCAAAAAATTACACATTACCATATAATGACTTACTTTTCTGATTACCAAATTTCATTAATCGCTTACAAATCACATTACCTAAAATTTGAAAAAATTATATACAAGTTGCTAAATGATGAGAGTAATTATTTTAGATTAAATAGATTACGTGCACAAGTTGTCAAACAAAAAAAGTAAGTACTTCTCAAGAACCGATTATTTTAGTCTCACGCCTTGTTAAAATCATTAAGTTGGTAATCTAGTAAGGAATAGCTTCTACCAAAAATGCATCATTCCAAACCCGATTACCTTTTTTGAAATTTTTTGCTGGGTATGTACATGTTTTCATGTACCCTGAAGATTTTAGCTAAAACTATTCTTTGCAACTTCTACTGAAAATTTATGAAACATTTCTTGAATACACTTTATACATGACATGCATGTTGCAAAAAAGTGATAAAAGTGCTTCCAAATGAACAATAATCTGTGAATTGCTTTTAAATTTTGCCGACGTTATTTTGACGTTTTTTTTTTTTGATAAAAATAATCAAAAAACTTTTAATTTACTGCAAATTAACTGTTTTTTGAGAAGTTTCACAAAAAAGGGTAAAAAGTCGAAACAAAATTAAAAAAAGTCGGAAAAGTCGGTGACAAAAAAAGTCTCACAAAAAGTCGCAGACCGCAAAAAAAGGGTCAAATTGCGACTTTAGTCGGGTGAACGGTAACCCTGGCGTGATGTAGGAAAAATGTAAGAATAGCCGTTGATTGTGAACACTTACTTATAGGCATTCAGTTAAAACTTCATGTGTATGTTTGGGTATGAGTATGGTTTTTATTTTTAACCTTAAGCACGTGAATCATTTGACAGTCAACACCAAATTGTAATAATAAGTTTGTTAAACGTTTAATAACACTCACGCTTTGTAGCAGAATGATATTGCATATATCCTAGAGCTCATATACATATGTACATATGTATGTAACGAAGAGTAACTTCTGTCATACATACGAATGGGCATTGATGTCTTTGCGATAACTACATAACAAGGCTTTTAATAAGCTGGTATGTGCTAATTTCATCCTGATATTATTGTGCTATTTATTTTAAGCAAAAATTGTTAAACAAAATTTTTCCAAAAACGCCGCATTTAAAAGTTATGGTGGCAAAAGTTTTTCTAGGAAAATAGGTTATTTTTGGGTTAAAAAGTGCAATGCGCATGACCGGCTTTCACGCTATTAGTGCAATTTTTAAAAACATATGACCAGTATATCGGGAACCGCCAGTGCACGGTGGTTCAGAATAAATTTTCATTGTCCGAAACCGAAATTTTTTCTTAAAACAGATTCTTGGAATTTTTACACCATCAGAAAGGAAACATCAAAATTACGGTAGCCAAAAATTAAGATAAAATTTGGGGAAATTCTCTTCCCCCCTCCACCCCCTCACATAAATTTTTCATTTGTAAACCGATTTTCAAAATATTTTTCTTTAAGTTTGGACTCATATTTTTTTTTTTAAATCGGTGGAGATATTGGCTTCTATCCAGCCTCTCCCCACAATATATTTTTCACTTGGACCCATACATTTTTTTTAATCTGTGTGGCATTTTGTAATATGTTCTTTTTGTAGAATTATTTCAATTTAGTATCTTGCAGATATGCATCTAGTAGAAACGGTTCAGTTATATCTTTTCTTATACACTTACGTTTATGTTCATATCCAAAAAAACTCTAAAATATATTTGTGGCCGAAAAGCTAGGTGTAAGTATTTAATTTGCAAAAACCTATTTCGTGGGCTTAAAATTTATTATTTAATTTTCATTATACGGCCTTTTTTAACAAAAAAAAAATACAAAAAGCACCCATTTCTGTGCAAAAGAAAAAACATCGAAAGTTCAGTTTAATCTTTAATTTCTCAACAACTACTGTACTAATTAAAATGAAGCGAAACTTAGATAAAAGCTTAAAATGTTGTTTATTTACTTAAAAAGGAATTGCAAAAAAATCTTTACTAGTTCAAAAGTTACAGAGTTTTGACCGAGGATAAACGATTCTTAACCACTTTAGTGTTAATCGTCCTTGATATATTATTACCTCTGGTCTCACGACTTCGCTTCAAATACGAAAAAAAAATTTATTTAATACTTTTTGCTATATCTTCTATTCCTTAAGTGCAAAATAATAATTGTAATTTTACTCAACACGTTTTTGGCATAAAATGATGACTACAATTAAAATGTTTGCATAAAAACTAAACTCATACCGGAATATATTTTGCGTTTGGTTTTTTAAATAAAAATGATGCAATTTATAATTAAGAACAACAGCAATATTTATCAAACGCTTTTTCAATTGAAATTTTACTTTGAACTCTGAAAATAATCTTGCACAGTGGACCAGTTAGGAGTATTTTGAAAACTAAATTATTTAAACTCATCTTTTACTTCTATTAAGAAATTAAATTCCATTTTTTCTTTTGTGGCATCGCTTGCTGACGACAAAAATCGGATCTAGTTAGGTGACATAATTTTTAGGTAAGTCAGCAAAAAAAAAAAAAAAATTAAATAAATTTTAAGGAACGACATGATAATTGCTTCCAAGTTAAAACTTAGTGCATGTTTTCAACTTCTCATATCGGAAAGTACTAAATAAGAAAATCAAAGTAATTTTAATATCGTACGTTGCACAAAAAGACTGTAAGTATGTATGAAAGAATTCTCATTTAGTACATTAAAATTCATAGTAGAATTTCCTGAAAGGTTATTGATTATTTTAATACTAAACGATTATAAACTAACTTCATAAGACCAATCATTTTTTGAAGCAATATTAATAGTTGTATTGTTAACACGAACAATAAGAACTGATTATTTTCCTGTAATAAGAAACAACATGAATTTATTTAATTTCGGTTCAGTTCAGATTGAATGAACAAGCATTAAAATCAAGAATATCTTTCTAGAATGATTTAAATTCGAATTTCCCAAATTTGCGAGCACTTATGGATGTAGTCATAATATATGTTAAGTTTTGTAATCAATATTATAAGACAACATAAAATGTATGTACTATTAAATAGAACTTGTGATAGGCTTAACCCGGTTACTAGAAAAATTATATTCCACATATTCGAAGCGAGTAATTTTAAGTAACTCATGAGGGTGCTATATCTGGCTGTACCTTCTCTGATGTATGTATGGACTGTATACGTACAGAAATATTTGTTTTGCAATTCCTAGTGACCTATGGGTATTTTTCGACTTAAGAATTTGATTTAAACATTTTATTTTCGATATGAGCAATATATATTATTATTATATTATTCTGCACCCTGAATTTAAGAAATTTTTTACACTATTAAGAACTTTTGTTTGTTTTGTTGGTTAAGCTCCGTCTATATGTTTTTCGTTCCTGTTAAGGAACTGTTCGGTAGACTTCAACCCAAAGTTTTCAAAATAGGCTAAAGGATTTCATATAAATCTTTCCGAAACACGAAATATGTTTAACTTATAAAGAAAAATTACTTTTAGTTAGTTACTTTTATATACAAAAATTCAAATTTCCAGATTTTTTTTTATTCTAATCTGCTTGTTTTCAAAAAATAAAGTATGTTTGATTAAAGAAACAGGAATTTGTTTTAGTTACTTATTTTTAATTAAAATAATTTTAAATTTTCCAGCACTGGAATCGTTTTTATTTGCTGATTTTCAATACTAATCTAGTTAACATAAATTCTGACACATCAGTCCAAGAACGAAGTATATTGCTTTTCTGCAGTCTTCTTAAAATCGATTTCACTTACAGTCAGACACAAAACGGACAGACAGACACCGCTTATTCGACTTCCCTATTCATAAGGACCCAGAATATACACACATATATACTTAATGGAGGAATTGCACATCTTTCTATACCCTTATCATTTATGATGAAGCGTATAAAACACAAAATTATTTAAATAAAAAAATATATTTAGATAAATTACACAATGAAACACGAAAAAATATAACCATATACGGACACCACTACGTGATAAAAGACAAAAAAAAGACCCGTGTCTCCCAGTTTTGCCCCAAGTCATGCACTTTTTTCCATGGGCCCCCAAAGATTTGAGGCCTCGGTGTCATTTTTGCAAAAAAAATATAATTTTTTCAGGTTCATATCTCTCTGAGGCAAAGTTCTAACTCTTGTCATAAAGAACAAAAATTGTGAACGTATAAAATCAAAAAAAAAAAAAAAACTTGGCCTGCAACATAAAAATCGTAAAAAAACTTAAAAAAATTAGATTTGTTTACATTTTTTTCCCTGTTCAGCTCCATAGGTATCAAACCGTTCAAAATTCAAGGAAACAATCAACTACAAAAATTTACCTAGGATCTCAATAAACAACTCACGCGATCACGCATGAGATCATTTAACGACAATTCTTACATTAGTTTGACATTTTTATTGTGTTATCCCACTGTGATTTGCGCTTTATAAGAAATATTTTAATATACAGTCGACTCCCGATTATTTGAAATTCGAGGATAAGAGTTCAAATAGTGAGAGTTTAGATTAACAAGTGTTTTTTAATTTTAATTTAAAAAACAAAGTGCGCAATTTTCCTACATACTGGCTCAAAATTTTTAAATATTTTTTTAGTTTGTTAATATCGAAAAAAGCTAAAAATTCTTCTACAAACCACAAAAAAGCTCCATAATTCAAACTACCCAAGAAATAAACTTCCAATTATTTTTAAAATTATTGAATGTTTTGAAAGTACCTGGAAAACAGTTCAAGTTATCGAAAGACTCAAACTAAGTTTAAAATTTAAACTTTACACTTACCAAGAGTCGACTGTGCTTGTTGGAATGCACTTTGTTTTAATTTTTAATCAAATTTGTTGAATTATTAAAATCTAATAATAATGGTTACTATGAAATACGATACGAGTACAAAAGATTCGACAACAGTGCGATAATAACAATTTAATGAGATGACATTATTATGGCCACTTTTTAAATTTTTTATTATAAAGTTTTTCTCTCTATCTCATAATGATTTGCAATTATTTATTTGTTTCGTAAGAAAAAAATTCTTGCGATAATAATATTTAATGCAAAACAAGTGTTGGCTGTTATTTTTTCTAAAACATTAAAACTTTAATGCATTCAAATGTTTACAAATTATGCGTATTTATGGACTTAAATAAACTGTTTCGCACATTTCATGTCCTCTTCACTAATTTTTTTTCTCTCGTTTTTATTCTTCTTAACTAAAAAACATAAAAATAAATCGCGGACAAATTGAAAATAATTTCAGCTTTGATTTTATTCTTTTCGTTTCTTTTTATATTTTACGATTATTATGTAAAACGCTTGGCTTTAAACTCAAACCAAGTCCCACTTTTTATACATTTATATAAATACATAAATACAAACAAAAATAAATATACACCTTGCTTAAGAATCCTACCTACAAGTCCAGTGACTTGCCATGTCATAATCCCAACTGGCTGAACATAAAATTTGTTGCCACCCTTAAGTCGCTGTTGTTCAGTTTAATTCAAGTCCGCTGAATAATTCAGTCATCATAATATGCTGGCCAGCAGTCGCTGCACGAACAACAACCATAAGAATGACTGTTAAAAATCTATTGAAGTCAGTAACAAAGTGGTTAGAGCATTTAACCGTTATTCAAATACAGGACAATATTTGCTTATTTAATCATACGAGGGTGGTACCGAAACCAAGCTATCTACATAGAGAAGAAGTCGAAGGAAATAAAACGGCGATTCGGATTACAATCCTCACTATACCTGCTTCAAAGTTGGTTATAAATAAGAAATTAGAGACTTTGAAGGCGATACATATGTATACAAAATCTTAGAACCAGTGCTGCCAGTTTAGGGGATTTGTCCCTAAATTGGGGATTTTTTTCGCAATTGGGGATGAAAATTTCGTATCGGGGATCTGGGGATATGTTGGGGATGATAACCAAATTTTAGTGGATTTCTTGGGGATTTTTTTTATAACTGATGGTAACAAGAATGATTTTTGAACTAAGAAATATGCGTCTGCCAAGCCTAAAAATTTGTGTTACTATTCATAGTGAATCAAATATTTTTATCTAATTTTTCGACCTTTTTTTATGTGAAAATAAACTATTTTTCCGAGCTTTAGGTCAGTTCTTAAATTCTTATATTTTATTATTACAATATTTCGTTAACCTTCGGTTAACTTCTTCAGGATATAGTATTCTGTTTTATATTTTTCTGCTCTTTCTTTTTCCTTTTTTTTCCTTTTCAAATTATGTATACAATTTTCAAATAATAAAAAAAAATGGAATGGTTTCTAATTAAGAAGAACTATCAAGGCAGATTAACCAATAATGAACACTACCAAAACAAAAATACGCAACAAAATGCAATACGACTTGTTGGAAACACTTCTTAGAACAAACACATACTTTAAAAATAAATTTTGTGACAAATTTAATCCTTCTGCTAAAATGTTAAAGCTTTTTACGTACAATACAATGAGGCTGATGAATCAGAAGATTTCGATTCTGAAGTTTTTGAAATGGCTAACTTTGGTTAAAAAAATTTTTATACTTGTGTATATTAAACTATGTGTAATTTTTTCTTTACAAGTCTTATAAGTACAAATTAAATAATATGAATGTAAGCATAGCTTTGGATATAAATGAATTTTATTGAATAAATATGCTATTTTTATCATTATTTTTTAAATAAAATTAATTTTTTTTTATTTTTTTTCATAAAAGAAAAAAATTTATTAAAAAAAACTCAATTTGGGGATTTTTGGGGATGACAAATCAAAAATTGGGGATTAGCTCTAGACAAAAACTGGCAACACTGCTTAGAACAGGAAATTACTTTTCATTTCAACAATATATGTATTAGTAGCAAGTAGAGCTGCAAAGCTATCGATAGTCACCCCACTCGATAGTTTGATTACATATCGATAGTATCGAATGGTCTTATAGATGTTTCCACATAAACGACACTTAGCCTCATCACGAGTGTCATATTACGAATTTGTATTAGACTAAAGAACATTCGACCATTTTTTCTTGAATCTGGTACAAAATCCTCGTAGGCTTAGGCAAAATGAGACACTCGTAATAACGCCCAATATATTTTATTGGTTCGAAATGCTGCATAGTCCTCAGCATTTTCATTAGTATATAAAATAATCATATTTTTGTAAGGTATGGTATGTAAGTATAATTAAAAGCTATGTATAAAGAAACATGTTTGGATATATTAATCCGAGATTTGTCAAAATAAATCCGAGACGATTGGCGACCGTCACGATGTCAATACCACTGAAACTTATCTTTGTGTCGAAGACGTCGAATTTATAAAGATAGTTACAAAAAGGGTGGGCAAATTTAAGGATAGGAAGTAAATTAGCCTTAAAACACACTTTTTTTCACAAATTCAGTTTTATTGATACCAATGTAAAGTAGAAATATGGGAAATAATAATGGAATCTGGTGTCGTTCAAATGTCCACCTCTAGCACAGCGGCAGACGTCCGCTCTTTTCACAAAATATCGAAACATATTTTGTAACAAAGCTTACCTTATCTCGTCAATGCAGCACCGAATTTCATCTTCAGCCGGTCTTTCAGATTAAAATTCGCAAATTTCGCAATTGAAATCCATTGTTCAAGATTGTAGCGTTCCATGACTAAAATTTCCCAACTTTTTACTAAATAAATGTCAAAAGATGATACGAGTAGCTCAATTCTTGACATTTCGTAATTTGACAGCCAATTTACGTCCTAATCTCAAATTTGCCCAACATTTACAGAAGGCGTAAAGCAATTACGGTTTCCGTGTGCTATTCTTTACCGATTTCCATTTTTCCTGTTTTAATTACTTGTTTTTTTTTGTTGATAGTATCGGTAGTGGAAAAAATTATCGATATATCATTTAAAACAAAACTATCGATAGTACTATCGATACGTTTGCAACTCTAGTAGCAAGCAGAGAAAGACTCCTTTATCCACAACTCATGACAGGTTAGCACTGAAAGAAAAGTATGGCACGATATATGTCTTCTATCATCTCTCCCCAATCACATTAGAACATTGTTGTTGTTTGCAATACAAGTTGCCGATCGAACGATTTCTGGTGACATAGTGGGACAGGCCGTTAATAGTTACTTAACTAATTTTTTTTAAACTGACGACCATAAAACTCTAACATAACCATGTCGTTAGAAAAAATTCGAGTTTCAGAGATACTTTACTCTCATTTGGAAAATTTTAACTTTTCTTACCGTCCTCGTACACGTTTTCATTTTTATTTTTTACTTTTTTCCCACTTCTATTTGAGTAAGAAAAAAATATCGCGTTACTGAAATCTTCATCCTGAAGGAAGCTGTAACAAACCCAGTTAAAACAAAAACACCAACAATAACAAAGAATAAATTTATCGCCGCGGTTTTAACGCCATGTGATCCGCCGCGATTAAATGTGGTTTTTGTGGCTTTCCTTAGCACACTTCTGTCTCCCACCATCATTGCTGGCACCCATTTGAAAAGTTTTTTTTTTGTCAATGATTAAGTACTTGGAAGAGTAAATTTAAATGTTTATTTTTTTCACTTTTTTTTTATATATATTTTTTTCAAAACATTTTCTTCAACTAAGGGTGACCCCAATGGCGTAATGTTGTGTAATTTCTTTTCTAAGGCGAGGCTGTGTATTTGTTGGTTTTCTTATATTCTTTTAAAAATTAATCCTGGACAAATATTTTCTTTATTAGAGTTTTTCTACTATGAATTTTCATTGTCATTGCTTTTAGTTAAATGAGTGCCATAAAATTTAATCGATTATTTTCATTCTATTAATTTTGCAAGCACACAATCACATTATCCTTGATAAACATGGACGTACTTACATTTGAATACATATTCCAGTACAAACTCTCTAATAAAAATAAACTTAGAAAAGTAAAGTAGTAATTCATAAGCTACAATGACAAACCGCGTAACTGAACTTTTTAATTCTACGGCTTCAAGCAATTACTGCATAGTACGAGTATGTCCATGTTTGGGAGTTTCTGTTTTCGTTTCTATTATTGCTTTTTAAAAGATATGAAAATGAATAAGAGACTCCATTTTGAACTTATATGTTAATTGCATGGTTTATTTAAGCTAACGAGATATAAAGGCAAATCTTAAGTTTTCGTTAATTAATTAAACTCCTTAAATTTCTCTTTTAAGTTTCATACTATAACAGTATGGGAGCCAGCAATTTCAGTAAGGCTAGATTTTAACTATAGTACCCAGCGTTGCCATTTTGGTGCTTTTCGAGGATTTTTTGGTGCTTTTTTCCTTTCTAATTACTCGAAAGTTTACTAAATAATCGTTTCAGAAAAGCGGGTATTTATAATGCTTTATACAATTTCTCGCAGTGCTTTATAGTGATTTTGCAATAATAAAAATTTTTGCAAGTTAAACAAAGCAAAAAAGCAAACGTTCCGACTTGTGCCAATAAATTTTTTTAATTCCTCATGATAAATATATTTTATTTATTTGTTAAGCAATGATTTTACTATTTTAATTCGCATGCGTGGATATAGTTCAACAACAAGGATTTGTCATATATGCAAATTTAAGAAACAAAAAAGAGTCTTAGTCCTTATGAAATTAATAATTTCCCGGTATTGCGATTTAACCCTTTCGGTCTGGACTTTGTGATACAATTTATAATTTTTTGTTATAGTGCAATTTTTAGTAAGTGACCTCTTGGTTTTTTTTCGACTAAAGAATTTGCTTGAGTAAAGATCTTCCTAAAATATGAAATATGTTTAACTGAAAAAATAAATATTTTTGGTTATTTTTTACCCAATTATTTTTTTTAATTTCCAACCCTGGAACCATAATTTAAATTTTTTGGTTTTAATACGAGTACTAATTTATTTTTTTCTAAAATATAGAATATATTTAATTATCAAAGAAATAACTAGCTTTATTTAGTTAATTTTATATATAAATAAAGTGTACTTTTCCCAACTTATATCAATCTTGTTCTTTAAAAAATATATAAAATATGTTAAGTGAACAAAGAAAAAAAGAAATAAGGAAAATACTAACATCAAAATTAATTCAGTAAAGTGCGACTTTAACTCGCGCACGAATTTTTTTAATGTGTCGTTTTAGCTTTTTTAAAGTTTTTTTCAATTTAAATTATTTTTTTTAGTTTTGTCGCTTTTTTCTCATTTTGGCGATTTTTTTCTGTTTTAATGATTCGTTTTTCATTTTGGCTATTATTTCATTTTGACGATTTTTTGTTTGTTTTTGGGGTTTTTTTATTTTTGGCGATTTTTTCCGTTTTAGGAATTTTTTTTTGAAATTTTTTCATTTTGGCGATTTTTTTCATATGGCGATTTTTTTCTGTTATTTTGGTTTTTTCATTTCGGCGATTTTTTTATTTTGCCGATTTTTCCGATTTTTCGCGATTTATTTTAGTCCTAGAAATTTTTTTTAATTTGGTGCTTTTTTTTGTTTCGGCGATTTTTTTTTTGTTTTTGGCGATTTTTTTTCGTTTGACGATTTTATAGTTTTTCGATTTTTTAGTTTTACCGTTTTTGAAAATTTCAAGAGTTTTGCGCTTACGGTTTCCAATAAACAGCAAGTTCTCAAAATTACATAGTCAATTTTGCTTAAACTAATGGAACACCCTTTAATTAAACTTTTTTTTTAATTTTAGTGTTAATTGTTGTAGTCTGTATAAAAATACACTAACCTTACAATTGTATAATATATACAATGTATTGTAATTGTATAATATATACATGGGATTTTAAAAATTTTCGTTGCTCGTTTTGGAACACCCTTTACTTTTTAACTCTTATGTATTTGTTGTTGTAGCGGCCAAAGGTGTACAACCTGTGTCCAAATTTCAGGTCCGTAGCTCTTACGGTTCCCGAGAAAATACCCTGTGATAGATAGATTGACAGACGGACAGCGTAGCGAAAATAATAGGGTTCCTTTTCACCTTTGGTGTACGGAAACCTAAAAAAGTTAAATTTTCCAGCTGTGGAGTTGTGGTTTTTATTTCTCAAATTTTCTATACCCAACTTTTCTTTCCAAAACATAAAATATATTTAAAAATGAAAATATAAAAATAATTATTAGACCTAGTTAATTTTATATATCACAAAAACTGTACGTTAAAATTTTTCTGATTTCTTCCACCAATCTTTTTCTTTTAAGAATTTAAGATATTTTAAATTTATAGATAAAAAGGAAAAATTAGTTTTAGTAGGTTATTTTTATATAACAAAAAAGTTAAAGTTAAAGTTCTTTTTAATTGTTTTAATTTTTTTCATATTTTTAATACAAATTTTATTCGTACTGAAGTATAAAATAAGTTTATTTAACAAAAAAATTAAAAAAATTATGTTACCTAGTTACTTTTATATGACAAAATCAAGTTTAAGTTTTCCAGCTCTGAAACTGTCTGCTCGATTTAGTTGATTTTCAATACCAATCTAAGATGGACCATTTCTGATACACCAGTCCAAGAACGAAGTCTCTAGCTTTTCTGGGAGCTTCGCAAAACCAATCTCACGTACACCAGGCGGACGGACGGACGGACATCGCTTATTCGTCTTTCCTATTCATAAGGACCCAGATATATACATATATACATATATTATGGGTCGCATATGAATATTATGGAAATTACACACGAAATGACAAACCTATATATACCCTTTTCCATTTTTGGTAAAGGGTATAAAAAGTGTATGCAGTTTCTGTTATCCTTTTTATGATGTTTAATCAATTTCTTACTTTATCCATACAATTTTTTGGAGCATTTAATAAAACATTATCAGTTACTTCAGAAATCTTATCTAATACTTTACTGTACCTGAGATTATTTGCGATATTTTGATTACAAAATAATCATGAAAACAAAGTATTTGCGTACTCTTTTTTTCGATTTTTGTGGCATATTTTAAAAAGTTAGTATTGGTTAGGAAAGCTGAGGAATAATATTAAGACATTTAATGCTTTTTTGCGTCGTTCAACAATTCGATTCTTAAGGCCTTTGATTAGAGAAAAGCAGTTATTTTTTTCCAAATTCTTTATCAGGAATTGTAAGAGGCATTATCTTTCCCCAACAAGAACACAAAAGATGCGTTTGGCGAACATATATACACAAGTATTTATAATGTTAATAAATTAAAAAGTTATGAAGTTTAAAATTATACCAATATTGGTCACATTCCTGATTCTTCATGAAGTTCAATTAGGGTAAGCTTGCAAATTCGGATGATTTTACGTAATGAACAAACACCCAAAAACTTCGGGCGATTATTTATTTTACACTCTTGGGATATTTTTCACTTTTTTGTGCCATGGGGCACTTTTTTTTGGTATTTCTTCAGAATGACCAATCACCCAAAAATTCTGGGCGTTCCTTCATTACTGTATTATATGCTTATTAATTTTTTGTTGTATCTATAACAATTATCTAAATTACCCTTGGAGGAGATCCATACTATGATTCTTGGCTGATGGAGAATATCGCCTTTTATTCATACTTTTATTGCAATTCAGTAAGAAACGAATACTATTTATGACTTTCCATAAATTTTCTTTTTTTTTTCAATATAAAAATCAAATGACCATAATTTTTAATTTTTTTAGTGTTTATTAGTTTTGGGCGATATTTATTTTTTTTTTTGCGATCTTTAATTTTTTTTGTGTAATTTTGAAATTTTCAACGAGTTTTAATTTTTCTGTGACTTTCTTTTTTTTTAAATTTTGGGCGATTTTTCATTTTTATTTTTGCGCGATTTGATTTTGGGCGATTTTTCATGGAGACAAATAATATTTTATGTTATAGAAAAAATTCCTTACATAAAAATTTCATATTTTTAACACTATTCTATTTTACTGAAATCGTAAAAACATAGCCAAAAATATCGCCAAGGAGTTCAAATATCGCTAAGTAAATCCCCAATGGCAATTTCAAAATTTTGATTGCCAAAATCAAATTTATGTCGCCACGTTTGGCAAAATATCGTTACATCTGACAACACTGTATGTATCGTTGTCGTGTGAATGTGCCAGTCTTGCCAGGAAATTATGATGGGAGAATGGCAAATTGATGGAAAATGTTTGTAAAATTTGCTACGGATGGAGTATAAAAATGCTAGGCTTTCAATTTACATACATAGGCTCTTTTAGCTTTTTTTTGAAAAACTTGAATGCTTTGTTACGAAAGAATCTAGCAGTGAAAATGCTAAAGTGGCAACAATAGAATGTGCTTAATGTATTACTCGTAAGGTGGAAGTACATAACACGCGTTCAATGCGCTAGTGCGATACAAACTTCTGTCAAAAAGTTTAAATAGTGTGTTTTCATAAGACAAGGGGGACATAGAGAAGTTCGCGACACGCGTGCCTCGCAAAAGCTAAACTCTTCAAATTTCACGTGTTGTATGACAGCTGGTGTTGCCAGATTCATATTCTAACATACAAAAAAATTATTAGAAATTCATCTTTTTATTAAGCAATGGATAAAAAAATGCATCAAATATTTAAAGAAAAATAAAACGTAAATGCAAGACCAAAAACAAAGCCCGCAAAGCCTTGACATTTTGCAACTGAAAAAGCCTCAAAAGCATGGTGTGTAACTATCCATTTTTATAGCGTTAAACGTTTAGCGAGCAAGAAAATCGTTGCCGCGTAACGCATGTTATGTAACTCTTTATTCCTTATATTTACTTACTAAAGCTACCTTATGCTTTCCCATATTTTGAGGGGTACTGCCTGCCATCATGCTGCATTCGCTTAAAACAATAAACATTAAAAATTAAAATGTTCATTCCTTTTCATAATTTATAAAAATTAACAAAATTAATTGTTTAAGTTTTTAGTAAATAGTGACAAATTGCTTTGCAGATAAGCCGTTTCTTCTTAAAAAAATATAAGCACCAAATAAAAATATTTAACGGAGTAAAACGAAATAAAATAGGAAAAAATAATAGCACACACACAAAAACCGTTGCTGTGTGCCTCCTCCGTTTACTTTCTTAACCAGAACTAATTGTAACAGATTCTTACTTGTTTTTTTTATCCTTTATGCCTTTAAATATATATTTTTTATTTTTCCACTGGCACTGACTGGGCTTAACTGCAATCACAAGGCGAAAAAAATTGAAAAATTATGAAGAAAATAAGGTTGAAATAACCCTTAAACCCATAAAACCGTTACTTTTTTCCTACTTCCTTCTTGTGATTTTTCTTTAACATATTTCAAATGGCACAAACATTCGAACGATACGAACTCCATCCAGACTAACCCATTTGGCCAAATCGTCGCAGACGACATTGTCTTCGACGATTAATGTACGACATGTCGCCTGTCGATCAGGTTTTCAAATCGACAATTTAAAGGAAATCGTTGTTAATGTCTATCTGAGCGACAATGTCACACGTTTTATCTTCAATAAAACTTTGTTGAGGACAATCTGAGAGAAAGTTTCATAAGTTTTGAGTTCAATAAAGAAAGCAGTGTTGAAGATAATCTGAGCGACATTGTCGCTCATCTCGTCTTGTGTGACCTCGCCGCCATTTGTATGGAATTTTCGTCGACGATTTGTATGAAGCTGTCTTCAATATGCCTTCTACGACTTACTATTGTCTTGTACCCGTCTTCAAAGGTGTCTTAAAGACGTGGCCAACTGGGAAATGCTTGTATGTATGTACTTATATGTTTGTGTGCATGTGAGTCTAGCGTATGCCAATTAAAACAAACATATTCCAACTCAGTCTGCTTATTTATTTTCTTCTTTGCAGAGTTTAATTTTTCTAGGAAATTGGAAAAATATTGTTGAGAATTGTTGGTCTTGAATTTTCTAAAATGCTGTTATCGCCATAATGGAGTCATCACAAGAATTAAGTTATTGTGGGCTGAAACAAAAAGAGGGCAACAGACAAAACAGCCGCGGAAGTACAAGCTAACCGAGGGAATAAAGAAGTTCATAACATATTTTAGCAACCTAAATTTTTTTGTAAGCAGTTAATTTTTATTATTTTTGTTGGCAATTTAAAAACAAGACAGCCAAGGACAATAAAAATTTATCACCATTTTGCGCTTAATATCGCAATTAATTAGTTGATCAAAAGTTTTAAATTGTTTAACTCCTTTTAGAAGTTAAATTTATTTACTTTAAAGTCATGCATCTAACTTCAGAATTTTCAATTCTTTTCACAGTAGAAAGGAAATTTTTTATTAGTTAATGAGTTTCTTTAAGAATTAAAAAAAATTTTAATTAGACTGGTTGCGAAAATGTTTCATTTTCTGTACCACCACGCAATTCATCATCAGGCATGTCTATACATACATATATGTCTATATATACTTCGATGGATATCAGTTATTAATATAAGCTGCTTATCATGAAGAGAAAAACGAAAATAATTGAATATACTTAAGTAGAGTGACTTACTACGTGCTAACCTGAACAAAAAATAAAAATGACCTTTGTCCCTTTGCATCAGTTGCTGTAGGAAAGTTCAAGTGATGAAGGCATAGACACTGGTCACTGAACTACTCCTGCTTCAGCGGATAATAATCCTAATGTAATATCAGAGCGCCCTCCTTCGTCTCTATTAAGTAGCAGAATCATCGGCGAAGTAAAATAACCAATAAAATAACTGCTAAGCACAGCTTTGAAAATTTAATACGCCAGATTGACAATAGAGGCGCTGCAATCACTGCATTATTAAGAGCGTGCAAAAGGCAGAGTTGTAAAAGAATGAAGCTTCCCTCTATCTCTTCCTTCACCACCTGTCTGCTCTATCATTATACCTTTCCTAAAGAAGGTAATACCTAGTAATAGTAGTAGGCATACATTGCCTGAGGGTTTCTTCTCTTAAAAAAAAAGTACAGAGACGTCGCAATACTGGTCCGAAGACGAGATGTTACGTTATGGTTTTAGCGAAAATAACTAAACAAATTATCATGAAAATAAATTAAAGTTGAAGAGAAGTATAAGGACAACTTTTTCGTTGCGATATACCTGATTTGGACTTTATATAGGAGGATCGAAAAAATTAGAACTGTCCAGAAATTAGAACTTGTGATTTCTAGATGTTCCAATGTCTGGATGCTTTCTTTTTGAGTATGAGTATTTTAAAAAACGTTTTTTTTTTCATTTTGTAATTGAAGCTAAACATAAAACAGGATAACCACGAATTAAACATAGTAAGAATGTTTTCAATACGAGTATCATGCAATTATGATCGTAAATAATGTTATAAATTAGTGCAAAAACAGAGATACATATATTTTCCAGCAAACACATGGCTAACAGTTTGGGCATTAATAATGATTCGTTGTATCCAGCTAGAATAAGACATACAAGCATTACAAATGCCATCGAATTTCTAAAATTTTCAGTATGATCGACTTAAATATTCCTACACCAAAAGAATTTTGCTTCATAAGTCCAATGAAACAATTTCATTAAATATTTTTCACAAATCTAATGATAATTTCACAAATCCAATGAAAATTTCATGAATATTGTGAAAGAATTTCATTGGAATTGCTTCGTTGGTATTCTGGTTTCGTAAGAATATTTTATTGGATTTATGACAACAATATTTTCTTATTATTAAGAAACCCCTTTATATTTAAGTTATTTCATTCTTTTCATGAAATTATTTTATTGTTTCGATGAAGTTAAAGCACCGCATTAATTACACTGTTAAATAAATTTGATTAAGTTTTCAATAAAATAATTTTGACGAAGCTGGTTTCATTAATATAACGAAGCGTGACGTTGGTTGAATTTTAATGAATTTTTCATTAGATTAATGTCGAAATTCATAGAATTTATGGCGAAAATTCTTGCAGTGTACGACTCACGTTAATTATTTTTAAGAATATTTTTTCAATGTCACAGTACTATTATTGTGGTTTTCAATTGGTACAAATTTAACATATCAGCATTATTCAGCACTTCGCACAAATAAATGGTTGATGTACATATGAAATTACAAAAAATATGTTTGCCATTTCTGTTAGCGTCAAGTTTATTTGCTATTTTTGAAAACTATTACCTTTTTGATGAAAGCCACACTTCTTTTAATTTTCGACCATATTGTGATTGGCGTATTTCCACTTTGACTACTCAGTTTGCTCCAAGATTAAAGAAAAATGATGCGATGTGCTTTAATGTATTACAAAGACGTCGTAGCTAAACCACGAATAAGGGTATTAACATCGGCTCAAACCGCCACATCATCGATTTTTTTTAAATTACTTGAAACTTCGAGTAGTTAAAACATTTTCAAGAACCTACTTTTTAAATTCGTTTTGTTTATAAGAAATTGCATTTAAAAAAAATGCATTAATAAAACTCAAAAAGTTGTAAAAAATTAATTCATCTCACGAAGCTCTGATAAAAACTGAAAGCAAGGATCACACATTTTAACAGCGTGCAATTTATTTCTTTCGGGTTTTGTCAAATCTTAAAAATAAGCCAGAAACAATTACTGAACTCAATACAGAGATCCAAGCCCTTATGTGCATTACACCGCGAAGTGTTTGTCATCTTAATCACCAAGGCAATATCCTATCATTGCAGATGCAAGTGCCATTTGCTTGAATTTTAGTTAAATTTCTTTTTGTTCCATTTCCCCTAAGGTACACAGAAAAAATTGCCTTTTATTAACACCTATAATTGACAAAATACCTATAATCAATTAATAATTTAATAGTGTCAATTAAACTTAAATTTTTAAACAAAAACGCAATTGACTTAAAATAATTCTAATTGAACATTTTAAACAAAAGTTTAATTAACTCAATTAAATTTTTAATTCATTATACTTATATGCATATATTTTTCCAATTACAAGTGTTAATAAGAAAAATAAATTTTTCTGCATACGAAAATATAAATGCATGTCATACAACGCCTTCACTTTTGATATACATAAGAGTATACCTTTAAAAATAGAAATAATTTAAAGAGCGGAGTTTAGATTTAAAAAATGTGGACTATCTATCTGGAATAATGATCATGTCAGTTTGCCAAAAGTGCTTACTGCTACACGACAATCGTATTGGACTTTTAGACCTTCAAAATGGTTAATAAGCCACTCTTACTTCATATAATCGGAGAAGTCTTACTTCCTTTTGGAGTACACCTTGCATCTATGTATAAAGTAGTATCGTTTCTGGTAGTAACTTGCAGTTGCTGCAGTTATCAATAACTTATGGAATTTTTAAAGTCAGTAAATTTCCTCTCCAGTTGAATCTCGTTTGGGACATATTTTTATAACTTAATCAAATAAAGACAGTGTCTACCAGAATGTTTATTAAAATAGTACGATTATCATTATATTTTCTTGTTGAATCGGAAAGTTAGATGACTGAATAGTTGAATAAAAATTCAAGAAATATATACATACAGTGAGCGACTTAAGTATAGGCACAAACTGCAGATTGAAACCAAATGTAATTTTTTATGTATTCCGAAACACAAATTATTTATTTTATGAACATATAATGGCTACAAAAGAATTATATTTAAGAAATAATAATGAAAATTAAACACATTTTCTTCAAAAATAAAACAATAACGAAATAATTAAAAATGCTCAGTATTCTGGGGGACAAAAGTACAGGCGCAATCCCTATTATCAAAGGAAAAACCAGGTACAAACTTGGCTTAATATTTAGTAGGGATGTAACGAATGTTCGCATTCGCTTTCGCATTCGCAAATAATTCCCTTACTTTTGCTATTTGCATTCGCTTTTGCATTCGCTAAAATGTATGCGAATATTTAAAGCGAATACTAAAGACAAAAATATTGGAAATATTTTTCAGTTTTTGAAAAAGAAAATGTGTTTGAATTGTGCGAAAATAGTTTCTACTTAAGACTAGTCTGTTAAAACTTTTGAAAAATGGAAAACACCATTCATTACTTCGTACAAAAAATTGGAAATGCAGATATATTAACTAATCCTTCTTTGTTGTAAATTTTTTGGGAAACAACTGCCATTCATATTATTTCGCAGGAAAACTTAAAATGCTGAAGATATGTTTCATGTTTTTACCAACATGAACAGAGTGCTACTTCTGCAAAAAAATTTCATGAACAATTCATTCCAATTTTTCTTAATATGTATTCTGGTAGCATTTTACAGGAAATGTTGAACTTAGTACAAGGTCTTAGGGCCAAAATACGAATGGGTTGATTGCCTAACATTCTGTAAATTTATTTTTAATTATTATCTATACTTATTTTAATATGATTTCATGTATCTTTCGCTTTCGCAAATATTAAAATGTATTATTCGTTTTCGCATTCGCATTCGCTAAACTGGTATTCGTTACCTCCCTAATATTTAGTAGGCAATCCTTTTTTGCTTAATCACTGCCTTAAGTATATTTGGAGTGGAGTGCACCAATTTTTTTGGAATCTTATCGCTTAGTTTAAAGCATTCTTCAGACAACACTGTTTAAGATCACATTTGTTTGAAATGGTGCCTTTTCAGAATTTCCGGTCGAATTCCTCCCACAAATGCTAGATAGAATTTAGGTCTATGGACTGAAAAACTTTGTGGCAAGATGATTACAGTGTTATACGCAAGCCACATCTTCACGTCATTAGCTGAATTGTTGGGGTCATTGTAGTGATGGAACGTGAATGAAACAGGTACATTAAGTTTCTTTGCACTTTTCTTTACATTTCCTTTCAAAATGTCAAGGTAAACAGTTTTATCCATTATTCCATCAATAAATACGAGTTCCCCAACGCCCGAAGCAGACATGCAGCCCCAGACCATAACTCCCGCACCACAATACCTTATTGTTGGTGTAAGACTATTTTTTTCATATGCAGTGTTTAGCTTTCACCATGCTCTGGAATACCCATTTAGTTGAAAAATATTCAACTTGCTCTCACCTGACAACATCAATGGATCCCAGAAGCTACTTCGCCCGTTTTCAAACTGTTTTTCATGCGACATTCAGTGGTATCAGCTATCAATGATTTTCGTCTAACCAAATGTGATTTGTAACCAGCTTCATACAACAAGCTTCGAACAGTTTTAGAATCCAGGTATTTTCCAAAACATCACTTTATATTTGCTGTAAGCTGTGTATATGTTATTTTTGGATCAACTTTAAAATCTCGTACTGTTTGGGCACGTTATCTTTCCGTTATTATGAGCGGACGACCACTAAGCTTAGCGCTTTCAAAATTACATTTGCTTTTAAAACAATTAACTATTGTCAGAATAGTAAAACGGCTACGATCCATTAACTCACGCTTTATTTTAAAACTCGTAAGCACAAATTTTAAAAGAGTGCAAAACGAGCATAAACGTATTCAAAACGAATAGTTATTACAAAAAATAAATTTTTTGTTTATTCGAAAAAGTATACATATGTATTTATATGCGAATTTGAAATGTATAGTACCTAAAAATGCATATACATATATAAAAAAAAGCAATGTGAGTCCCATCACAGGGGAGATGTGTATGTATGTATAGTAGCGGAATTATTAGTTGTGGGGGTTTGTGGAGAATTGCTCATATGCAAGTGGAAAACGTCAAATAAAAATTTTGATAAAGCTTGCGACTGTGGGTTTGCAAAATTTGTATTAAAATCTCCATCCATAATAATTGGCATGATATGGAGATTGTTACCCAATTGTCGTGCACCAGCTTCAGTGTAAGGCAACTGTACGTACTGAGGATATGTTATAATATAATATTATAAATTCTTTATAAGGACTGCTATATATCTTTTAAATAAATATTTGACATTTAAAACGTTCTTTTATTTAAAAGTTTATATTGATTTTATTTATTTTATATTTTTCATCTTTTTAACCAAATTATCCCCACTGGCAACACTATTACACTTCACAAGCAATTTCTATTAAAATTAATTAATAATTGCTCCTGAAGGTATGCTTTAAAATTCGCTCACACCGATTTGATAACATCTTACTCAAAATTTGTGATTGTATTGTGAAAAAGTTTTTTACCCCCTAGCGTATAGATGTTTACACATCGTTCATGAACGAACGAGTACAATTAAACGAATCAGTGAAATGAACGAAGTGAGCCGGTCACTTTACTGAGCTGTTTTGGCTCAGCAGTACTGATAAAAAGTACAATCTCAAAACTGTGGTACAATTGAACGAAATGAACGACCAAGCACACTTGGCTCTTTTTTTGTTTGTTTGGCTTTTTCTTTGTTCATGTGAGATTTGTTGTCGTATTCTTGTTTTCATTTGACTTTTTATATATGTACTTTTAGTAACACTGTGGCCATTATGAAATTAATTAAATTACCATTCATATTTATTAAGTTTTTAGAACATAGGTATTAATAGTTTTTTAGCAAAATTGGTTTAGATATTTTAGTTTATTTTCATTGTCATTATTGTGTATAAGTATGTGGAACTTTTGGCGATATGAACCTTTTTTCATTTCTTTACTTTCAATTCAAAACAAAATGCATTGTGCATGTTTCCCTTTTTATGTACAGAATCAACTGCTTGTTTGTTTTCACTTCGTTCTATTTCTTGAAAAGAGCGGATAAACGAAATTAACGAACTCGTTCTTTTTTAGAAAATGAACTAAAATGAGCGGTCACTTGAATGAACGATTTGGCACAGCTCTACTTCGCATGTATGCTGGCATTAACAAAAATTTGACAATGGCTCTGCCAACGTCTTGTTAGTTGTTATGATAAACTTTTATCAGGTATAGACGATATATATGAATCAATGCAGATTTACTACAGGTACATGCATTAGAGAAAACACTGTGGCAACTCTGTGCTTCTCACCTTGGTATGAATGAGAATCTCAAAGACGCAGAAGACTTTTACTTTAGTGTAAAGAATTATAAAATATAACTTGAAAACGCCGTGTGGTCGCATTTGTCTAGTTTCTGAACTACATATGAAACCGATAAATAAAAAAAATGATAATCAAATAATAACAGAAATGCAATTCATTCCTGTTTGTCTAAAGATATAATTCAGTTAGGATCTTCGGAACTAATACACTCATACATATGTAGCTCACACAGATATGATAACGCAGTGTGAATCTTACTCAAAATTTGTGATTGTATTGTGAAAAAGGTTTTTCCCCCTAGCGTATAGATATTTACAACATCAAAATATATGTTCTTATTTTCAGGTCATGAGGTATTTTTCAAATGTTTTAAGGCTTCTGCTTCATGAAAAGTTATGCGAATGCTTACCTGTCAGTAATAAAATATAAAATCAACATTGCGACCTATAGAAAACAGAATTTGAGCAAAAAAAATTAATAAAACTAGCGAATAATTCTTTTTAACTCGACTCGCGAGTCGAGTTTTATTTTTGACTCTTAAAATTTGAATTCTTCTCGCAAGTCCTATTTTCGATTCTCAAGAATTAAATGCGATCGCAAGTTTTCTTTTTTTTGACTCGCGAGCAGACAAGAGTAGCTCTTTTCAATACAAAAAATAAAACTCGCTCGAATTGAATTCGTTTACTCTCCGCACTCTGGCCATTATACATATGTTCATAAAATAAATATTTTTTGTTTCCGAATATACAAAAAAAACATTTGGTTTCAATGTGCAGTTTGTACTTAAGTCCAGCACTGTATGTAAATTTCTCATGTTCATTCAGAATTAACTTTCCAAAAACAAAATAATGAAAATAAGCCAAAATTATGTGAAACTAAACTATTTGCATTGAATGGATTAGAAACAACTTTGTCATTGAAAAATTCTTACACGTTTAAACTTTTTTGCAATGTTTCCAATCGTTTAACTGTGTTGTTTTTACAATTTTTTTTATTTCCAGCAGCCAACATAAAACTTTTGGCGAATGAACTCATGTGTAAAAGGTTAAAATTGCTGTAAACGTGCAAATGACTCATCATAAATAAAAATTAATAAAAATGCAAAATAAAAAAAAAGTCAAGAGTAACAAAACAAACCGCAATGCATGCCACAACGCAGCAACCCATCAACTCTTGTTCAATTTCCAAGTATTAAAATCATTCAAACTCTTATTTTTACATCTTTGAATGTTGGCGGAGGGGAGGATTGCAGGGATAATATTAAAAACAAAATCAACCTTCATTGAGAAAAAGTACAAAACATCAACATCAACAGCGCACATAAATACGAGAATTATGATAAATGATTTGTTTTATTTCCACGTTAAACAACCAAAATCATCATAAACTGCAGGGGGTAAGTTTAACTGTTGTCTTTATTTTTTTTCATTTTTTTTTTCTTCATTCAAAAGTACTTTCTCCCTTTAATGTCTCGTTGCCGTTTTTCAGTCAGCCGACATCATATAAAAAGGAGGTTGGTTGATTTAAATTTGTTGAATTTTTCTTTTACTTTATTTATTTTAAGAAAAGCATATAAAGAGCAACATATGGTAAGTGGGTGGATGAGGCAGATGGCGCTCAGTTTCGGCTCTTTATCACTAGATAACAATTCAATAAAACCAAACTACATACACACATCGGGTACATTGAATAATTATTTATTGTCATATTCTTGGGGAAGATTTATTAAATAAATTATTATTTATTAAGCAACTTATTGGTACTCGTACATACGAGTATTAATTTATCTATTTACATATCGTTACCTTAATATAGAAACGTCCTAACTCTTAATTTTTTTGATATTGAGTTTTTTGTATATTTCGATAGAAGAACATCTAATGTATCGAAAAATGTGAAAATCTCGATTTCAAAAAAAAAAAAAATATAAAGATTTAAGGTTTTCTATATTAAGGTAACGAAATGTATATTACTACTAAAATAATTTAAATTTTGTTTAGTACTAAATCAGAAAAACGCGAAATTCCCACATTTCATGCTCATAAACAAAATAGTACATGGTCAGATGAGTTCAAAATCAACAAAATAGGATCAGACGGACGGCAGTGGACATGGGTAGATAAAAGTGTTGGTGTTAAAGAGCGCAACATATGCAGCACATTAAAAATTGGAGGTGGTTCAATGATATCTTGGGGTTGTTTTCGTGGTAATGAGCTTGAAATTCTTCGACGAATAAAAGGTAAAACTTGTGCTACTGACTACACAACCATTCCGAAAGATTCATATCTCCCAAGTCTGGATATATTTGGTTTGGGACCTGGTCAGAGCGACATCTTTATGCAAGATAACGACCCTAAGCACACGGCTAAAATTAGTAAGGAGTGGCTTGTTAGCAATGGGATTAAGACTTTAGATTGGCCTCCTCAATCGCTTGATTTGAACACGATTGAACACCTGTGGTCAATATTAAAGAGGAGAATATTTTCTAAAAAAGAACCGCCTAGTACTTTGGATGAGCTTTGTGATCACGCCATTGAAGCTTGGGAAGATATTGTTAAAGCTGTTCTTACAAATCTTGTGGAAAGTATGCCCAGAAGGATAAACACTGTTGAAGCCGCTCGTGGTAAACATACAAAGTATTAACAGCTAAATTAGTATGTTGCTTCTACGAGAGTCATAATTGTTCACACCTACCACTCCAAAAAAAAATTTTTTTTTATTTTTTATGAAATAAAATATTTTTAAGTTAAAGTGTTTTCTATCATATCATTGCCTATGAATTACAAAAAGTATATAATATTCAAATAAAATAATATCTACAATAATATAATTCAACATATTTTTAATAACTACTATTCTGTGAACAATTTTGTCCCTTACTGTATTTTCAAACAAATGAAAAAAAATCTAAATATTTGTGTCTACAAAACTTTTTCAATTCGAAAGATTTTGTACGATTTTGAACGCCGACAAATCATACGCACATTTTTATTCAATAAACACATTCATAATTTCGGCACGAGTATTACAAGGATAATTGTTTTCATATGAGTTTTATCGTATGTTTAGCGGCAATTTTATTGCCATATTCAGTGTGCGTATGTGTGGAGGAGGGTTAGGTGTATGTAATTAATAGATAAAGAAGGTTTTTATTGTTTTATTTAGCCAATTTGTCACTGTAATAAATGAAGCGCGTATACAAAATTGATTTGTTAAAATCCTATAATAATCTAAAGCAAACATGAACTACAATTTAAAATGATATAAAACGTAAAATGCTATTTAGGTCGTATGTGTGTATTTGAAAGCACATCCGAAAGTAATTTGAAATTACTTCTATGCGTTTCATGGTAGGATGACGTTTTTACCCTATATGCTTTCAAGTTGAGGACAACTTGATCTTTATAGGAACGCTAAGTGACACAGAGAATTGACGTGTTACCATGATTACCAACACGAAAAATTTTGGTTTCTTATTAGCTTAGCAAGTCTATATTCCTTAAGTTTCAGCTGAAGAAAAAAATTCGAGAAAAGCAAAAAAAAATTTATTGAGAACTACGTACACAATTCAGGAATAGGAATAGGGCAGAGTCTATAGACATAACACTAACTAACTGAGATAGGAACCTGGTAGAGAACTGGATGGTAGATAAAGACTGTATGTTTACAGATCACAGTAGGATATCGTTCAGTTTTAATATTGCAGGGGAAAGGCGTGACCCATATAGGAATCCAAGATACCTATAGGGCCACTGTTGACATTAGAGCAAAGGAAACCCCACAGGGTGTGGACACACAAACAGGAGTGAAAGAGAAGGTTGAATATTTCACTAATTCTTGTAGAGAATGTTTTGAACAATCCTGTCCATTGGTTTTTCCAGACAAAAGAGAGCAGCCTTTGTGGTGGACCAATGATCTAAAAGATATGACGTCTTCGGTAAGAAGATTGATCAACAAGGCAAAACTCAAGGGTGATCTAATGTGGCGAAAAGAGCCTCATGGAGGAAACACTGTGAGGATATTGATTCCATAAATGAGCTATCGGGGTTTCAACGAATATTGTTTAAAGACCGTAATTCTAACTAATAAATATATAAGAAATGGATGGCTCATGGACGGAATCCAGCTCTGAGACACATTCTGTTCTGATGGACACTCACTTTCCTGGCTATAGGGAAGTAAGAGAAGAGGCAACTGGAGGTTAATTTTAACTACTTGTCGGAACCAGAATTAGGGGCAGCAGTGGATGACTAGTGACATTGGAAAAGGCAGCATGGTCAGTATAACCGTATAAATCACCAGTCCCAGATGGTATTTTTCCGGCCATGTTGCTGAATGACATAGAGTGGTTGACGTGGTTTTACTGGTAACGGGAAAGTTTCTTCCCACTATCAGTGAAGTCATGCAGTCGAAATTGGGCGATCAGTCCACCTGCGCCAGCAGCAAGTGACTGGGAGTCAACCCAGAGAAAACCGAGCTTGTCCTCTTTACCAGGAGATACAAAATATAAAGTTTTGTACTACTCAGCATGGTACGGGTGGAGCTGAGACTAGCAGAGGGAGTAAAATACCTGGGTGTTTACCTATATATCAAACTTTCTTGGAAAAGAAACTCGCAGGAAAGGCTAAAGAAAGAGTTCAATGCCTACTACGCATGCAGGAACTGAAAAGGAAGGAACTGGAAAAAAAGCAGCAAACTAAAAAAAATTTCTAACACTAAAATAAATCGCAAAAAACCGGAAAAATCGCCAAAATTAAAAAAAAAATCGCAAAAATGACAAAAACCGAAAAAATCGCCACAGCGGGAAAAAGGCGACAAATCTAAAAAAAACGTTAAAACTGAAAAAAGCCAAAACCGCAAAAAAAAAAACGCCATATTAAACAAATTTTGAAAGCCGAACATACGGAACCCTTCGTGCGCGAGTCAAAGTCGCACTTTACTGAATATATTTGATATTAAAGTAACTAAATAAAACTAGCATTTTCCTTATTTATTTTTTTCTTTGTTCACTCAACATATTTTATATATTTTTTAAGGGACAAGATTGGTATAAGGACCCAAAAAAATTTAGAAGGTTGATTCCTGAGTTGGGAAAAGTACACTTTTTGTTGTTGTATAAAACTAATTAAATAAAGCTAGTTATTTCTATGGCAATTAAATATATTCTATATTTTAGAAAGAAATAAATTTGTACTCGTATTAAAACCAGAAAAATTTAAATTATTCCAGGGTTACAAGTTGGAAAAAAAATGTGTGTAAAAAAATAACCAAAAATATTTTTTTAATTAAAAATATTTTATGTTTTAGTGAGATCTTTACTCAACAAATTCTTTAGTCGAAAAAAACCGAGAGGTCACTTACTAAAAATTGCACTATAACAAAAAATTATAAATTTTATCACAAAACTTATATGTATGTATGTACTTATGTATGTATGTATCTGTATACTACATGTACATAGGTTGGTAAAGGGTACATAAGATTCGACTCAGCCGAATATATCACTCTTACTTGTTTTTAAATAAATTGTAGTTAATTTAAAAATATATATGTGCCCAGAATTATGAGAGTGACCTAAGTCACATATTTCTTGTGTCGATATATATAGTAGATTATATTGGAAAAAATCAAAAACTATTTTTATATTAACAACAACAGCAACATTTTTATTTAGAGTTGTACTAGTTCCATTAATACAAATTTATTTAATATTTATTGAAGTTCTTTTAAGATTTATTTAAAAGCAAATGTACATATGAGTTAGACCAATTTCATAACAAAGGGCAATACATAGTTTGTAATTTCGTATTTTGTATTTAATTTCCTTTAAAAATTTCAGCAAAATTCACAAATTTTAAATCTCTGAAGGCGGAGTATTTTTTAAAGTATTTTATATATTTCTTAGATTAATCACATTTAAGGTTTTAAAAGACTTATCCTTAAAATAAAAATGTTGTACTATTTGATTTGCATTCCTACTTATACTTTACATGTGAAAGTTTGTATGTTTTTTACCTTATAACAAAAGAACCGCTGAAGCAATTTTACAGATATTGGTTATTTGGTACTTTTTCTGGTTTTGGCCGGGTTAACATCTGTGTGTCATGTGCCCAGAAAAACGTAACCACTAATTACTCGAACTAATAAACAACTGTCTGACTCACACATGTTTTTATTTATTTTAACAGTTTCCAATCATGCTGGATTCTATACAATTGTCTATTAGTTATGTGTGAAACTTTTTAACTTAATGAATACGTGTGTGAGTCAAACAGTTGTTCATTAGTAATTAGTGGTTATGCTTTTTTGGGGCCATGGCAGACATGAAATGCCAGATGTAAACTCAGCCTTTGATAAACTTGGTGTAAATACAGTTTATAGGACAATTTCACTTTATTTCTGTATTAGAATGGACGTATTTAAAGCTTTAGTCTTAAGGTTCAGCTAACCGATTGTAATGGAATGTAACCGCAACAGTAGGGAACAGCTGATCGATATTGTTATGTGAAAAGTAATGTACAGATTCTTACATTTCGTTTACATCTCTATAACCATTTTTATTACTTTTCACATAACAATATCGATCAGGTGTTTCCTACCGTTGCAGTTACATACGTTCCATTACAGTCAGGCTAACTGAGCCTTAAGCCTTTAATATTCATCCATTATAAATTGATAGATTTTACATTCACGTTAGGAATAGGAAGGAAACTACTTATGAAGTATAAATATACATACATATGTATCTATATCATTGATGTCAGTTTCATGGCACAATTGTGCAAACTAAAACCACACACATTCTTATTCTCTTCCATTTAGTCGTCGATGAGACAGCGACGAGAACACATGCGTAGCGGGTGTATTAATTTGTTTATAGATACAGTGAAAGAAAAGAAGTGGTATGCGAAAAATATTCTATGATCACCAATGCTTTTCGCGATATTTAATGTGTTTGATGTTGTAAAACGTTTAAGGAAAGATATTAATATGTATTTAAAAGACATTTTGCCTTTTTTTGAGCATTTTCACTAAACTGCACTTTCTATTTAAACTTTAAAGACCAATAACTCGGGAAATATGGCCTGCAGCAAATTTTTTTTATTAAGTTTTTTTTTCTTATTTTTCACATTACTATCTGATAAGTTATTTAAAAATTCTTTTTTTGAGATTTTTCAGAGTTTTCTATGAAAAGTTCAGAGCCCGATAACTTGAAAAATATGGGTCGCCGCCAACTTTTATATTTAATTTTTTCATTTTATTTTTTAATTTTCTAT
This sequence comes from Tachina lurida, assembly GCA_944452675.1. Taxonomy (NCBI): domain Eukaryota; kingdom Metazoa; phylum Arthropoda; class Insecta; order Diptera; family Tachinidae; genus Tachina; species Tachina lurida. Next base: position 118,427,437 of record OX101752.1, on the reverse strand, counting down.
CACATAGGCTCCTTTTTATTTATTTTTAGCTACTTCAATAAACATCATTTATTCCAAATAATTATTTTTCCTGTGTACTTTCGAGAGCAACGAGACAACGTTTCTCACACACACAACTATAGTTTTATTTTTGACATCACTGATCTATATATCCTTTTTCTAGAATGATCCCTCTCATTTATAAATTTAATTCAATGCGAAAAAATCCATTAAGAAGCACATGTAGTATTTAGTACTTAACACACGTAAAAATTTATTTACACGTATTTAAGTGTGTGTCGGTATGTTTGTTTATCCATAACAAATTTATTTGTGAAGGGTCAATAAATTCATGGCAGTAGAAAAGTACAAGTGTTTACCGCTTAAAGGCAAAAGAAAAATTGAGATTTATTTAGTGTGTTGTAACTCTCAAAATGAAGAATTGTATTTTGTCGATTATACCCACACAAAGTGAATCCAGCCGCCCTGCTGTGATGACGGCAGAAGCTGCCGACTTAGACCAAGTGTATTTTGTTGTATGGAATAGAAAAATGCATGAATGAATTAGTTCGGTTACTTGGAGGACAGATTACAAATGATGTTGGTTGGTTGGCTTTAATGTATAAATATTGTTGGACTTGCAGAACATTATAAAGTTGTAACAACTTGACATTCTCACATACTACTTACGAATAGTTTAGTACTAAAAATCAGAACTGATACTACTTGTAGGTTAGTGGCATTTAACAGTTTAATTTGTTAATAGTGTCATATGAAACCCTTGGTTAGCTTAAGATTTATGACTTGGGTTCTTTTTGCTGGTTGCTGCTAAAACTTGAAGTGTAATTTTATTTTTTTTTTGGCCTTTTTTAAGATTATTTTACCATTTTTTTCTCAATGCTGCTATTATTGGTGGAAATGATTTCCGCATTTATTGTACATATTTCGATGGTTGGAGATACATACTACATACATTTATAAATTTGTATAGTTTGAATAAATACATACACACATATACATGAACATACATGTCTGCAACTTGTTGAACATTTTGTAAATTGGCCTCTTGTTCGCATCCTGCATATTAATGCCGGCAAAATGACTGGTTGTTGTACTTAATTTTATATGGCGGATGTCGTGCCATTTGCCAATACGGTCATATTATGTAAGTGGATGAATAAATTTCCTGTTGCTTTTGGGCAAAAATCATGGAACTTACATACATACATTCATGACATTTATGTAAATAATTTCTAGAAAAAAATCTTTTAATTAAAAATTGGGCTTAGAATTATGGAAGTTCGAGTACTTAATTACATTATATAAAGCTTCGTTACGGAACCAAGAAATTGCTTAATACTAGTTTCAAAATATTTTAAAATTTATTCAATAAAATCAAAAACGTAAACTTCATTGAGTTCACAAAATATTTATATCAAATTCACGAAATTTAATCGTTTATTTTGGTATACGCCAACTAACGATTGAAATCACCCTTCTACATCTCAGCAAGAGATGTATTATTTACTGTATTTGTTTTTATTGCAGGAACTAAACGAAAGTAATCTTACTTTACATATCGACGCACTGTGGGCGATCTAGCATCGTTTAATTCAATTTTCAAAGTGTTTAATTGCGCAAAAATTGTGTCTCAATCGATTACTAATATCCCTGTAGAAAATTTGGTGACAATTGATCCAAATGTACTCGTCCTATAACTGGAGATAATGTGGGTGTTATCAAAAGTACGTAGTAGTGTATGGTGAAAAAAGTCGTATCGTTTAAATGGTGGCATATTGACCATTTTCGTGGTGTATCGTCTTGATCTTGAGCCAATTTAATTCGGACTCGGTCTAGTATTGTAGTAAACTGCACTGAACATGTTCGATGTGGTCGAACACAGGACCTATCAAATAGTGTAAATATAATGTTAATTGCTCCCTTCAATGTGACTCTGGGATCAGTCCCGTAAATATACTTAGATATTAACCTAAGCTTAAATGGTATTTATACTTTTGAAATGTGAGTGGCCCTGTAGTCGAGTGGGTAGTGTGTCAGCCTGTCATGCACGAGGTTGTCGGTTCGAATCTCAAAAAATTTTCAGATTAAAAATAAAATTAAAAAAAATGTCATTGCATTTGTAACAATAAAAAAATGTATAAGCGTTAATTGTTACAGTTAAATGTCGAAATTTTATTTATAAATAATTTATATTATTATACATCGAATAGGTCCCTATGGGATAGTTCAGTGACAAGTCACAAGGTGCATACAAAGTATCAATTAACCCCATCCTAGGCCATCCCCATGTAAAAGTGACTGGTCCGCTTCATAGGAAGTGTTAGAACTCGGACTGGTCCCTATCACTTGGGGACCGGTCACGTGACTAGTCTTGTGTCAGTTCCGTTTCCTGCAGGGATACCACTGAACTTATATATCGATTCTTTTTTGATTGCCATGATCTAGTTGCACAGCTGTGAGCTGTCAAACACAAAATATGTTTTAGGCGGTGCATCAATAAGCTTTAACACGTGTTTTCTTTGCATTGCCAAATGTTCTCTAAATTTACATTTGTCTCCATTAAGTGGAAGAAAAGTGGTTTTATTTTTAGTTAGAGGTATGTATTAACTAAAAAAATTTTTGTTTGTGACCTGTGCTTAACTGTTTTAGAAAAAAATAGTTGAAGTTGACTATACCACTAACTGCTTGAAAAGAGCCAAAATAAGACTTCCGTGGACCAGAACTTCTGATATTGGTGGGTATTGGGGCCAGAATATTCTTTTTTTAATTACTATGTTGTCTTGTGATTGTAAAATATCCAAGTCATCTGCTACTTTATGCTACTTTACATGATATTGCATTTTTTAGGAGCAATGTCGGTGCTCAGACGAGAAGTTTATTTACTATGGCGCAACGAGCCTGCGGCTACTAAAAAATTTTCTGCCGTTGAGAGTCATATATTTCATAATAAAATTAATATCAATATGTATAATGCTAATGAAATCCTTGTAATAAGCAAAAAAATTTGAAATTTTGTAGCACAATTGGTTCAGATATGGAAATTCAACCAGCCACAAATTTGAAGAAAACAACACGGAGTGGTTAGACGGACAACTTTTATTAGTTGATCCACTGACTAATCGTGGGAGACCCGATTAGATGTTCGACGAATGTTCCAACAAAACGAAATTAAGTAAAGTTTCCCAAATTGTTAAGGAAACACCTCACAGTGAGCTCGTACTAGCTACAATGAGCAGTTTATACAAAGAACATTGCACTTGTGATTCATCTCATAGTTCCGAATCGGAATAAAAATCTGTTATTAATATTGCAATTAGTATTGTTATTTTTTTGTGCATTATAATTTCATTTTTGTTATGAAAACAACTGAAATATATGAAGACTGAATACAGCCAAAAATAGTTATTTCAAAATTTTAAACAAAGAAATAAATAAATAAATGTTTAAAAAAAAGTTGTTCATATTAAAAGTTTAATATATTTTTAGTCCAAAAGAATGTGAAACATTAAATATATTAAGTAATTAATTAAATATATTAGCTTTATCATGTTTTCCTGAATGAAATAAACAATGTCTAATTTATGAAAAAAAATTGCAACTTTCACAACAAAAAATATATACATATATATTTAAAAAAAAATTATTTATTTAATATTGTACCTTAATCTGTTTTCAACTAAAAAAAAATATTACACAAACAAAAAAAATTTTTCCCTAAGCGCTATTAATTAAACGCCGCTAGATGAGCCTTTTCGCCCACTGTGCGACGGTCCCATTTCAAAACATGCTAACTCGACATAGTATGTTATGTTATGGGAATAGTATTTCTGAATTCATCGCTTATTAACTTAGATTCTATAAAATGTTGATAGTAATCGGACCATTCTATCAAAAGTTATGAGCAAAAATGTACTTAGCATAATTTGTCTAGTTTAAAAAACCTCCCTTTTAAAACGTTTTAAGTACACTTAGCATGATTTAGTTTAAAATTAAGTAGTCAAAAAATAATTAATTTAAATTTTTCGCCCACCTAAAACATGCTATTTGTACTTAGATGACCACTGTAGGTGAGAAAGGACCACTAAATAGATGCTAAGTCTATCTTAGAGGAAAATCTTAAGTATTCTAAGTCACTTTTAACTATGATCTACAACAAATTTATAAAAATCAAATAAACCAAAAAAATTATATTGCAATTATTATATGATTACAAAAAGTCTCAAGTTTTTATCTCATAACATTTCCGAGATATCATCAATAAACTTTGAAGGCGTTTATCTCAAAACTGGCTTTTTTGACTTAGCTTTGGTATTTTTATAATATTTGGGTTGAAATCATGGATTTCACAAAAATTTTAGATAAGAAAAAAGCACCTTTTGTTTTGCGGCTCTTCATATATCGTATGTACATTAGTCTATTTGCAAAGCAATTTAAAAAAATTTTTTTTGTCCAACGTAGTGTTTGCTTTTTAAAGTTTTCTTTATATCCTCCGCATTTGCAGTTGGATCTTAACTTATGATACTTCGAAGTTTATTGCTTCGAAAGAACCATTATGGGTATCCCGTTATAGTATTGACCCAGTTTTTACCATCCTAATGTATCACAGTAATATCATAAAATTAAAGCTTAAGCTTTAGCAGAAAATCTTTGCATAATTGTAGCAGAACAGATATAAAATTATGTGTTTTAAATTTAGTATAATATGTTTTATTTTATTTTTTGGCCGAGCGTAGGGGTCGCCTTTTAAAATTGTTTGCTATATCTTCACCAATTACATACAGTCTGTAAGTAACACATATTAAACAGATCTGTTATCAAAAGATAGGTGGATTAATACCGTCACTACACAGAGAAAAAACTGTCAAATAGAATCAAGAAGATTTTCTCTATGAAACATTTTTAGGCTGAGGGGTATCCCAGCAGAAACAAGTGAAGATTTTTTCATATAGATTCCTTATTGTTTTTATGTTTTTATTTTTTTATCTTATTAATTTTATCAAGCAGAAAACCACATAAAATCAAGAAGAAATCTTATTATTCACAATTTTTTTTACTCAATTTCCGTTATTTTTGGCACCAAAAAAACAATCCATAGAGAAAAACTTCTTGATTATATTAGGTTTTCTTTAAAATTGTAAACTATAGGGATTTCTTATTGATTTTATTAGGCTATCTTATTGATTTTTTCAATAAGGTTTTCTTCTTGATTTTATTAGGTTCCTATATGATTATGTGTAAAGCGTCTTATTGATATTTTTAATAAGGAAATCTTCTTGATTTTATGAGGTGTCTTGTTATTTTATATCTATAAATAGAAATAGGGAAAATTTTTTTCATGATCTTTTTCATTTTTGTATAAGAATGTTTGCACAATAATTTCAATGGTCATTCAGGCTGCTTGTTACCATACTGATTATAGTGATTGTCTATCAGTCAGAAGTTTGCTAGTTCAATACTTGGTGAGTAACTTAATTAAGAATATAACATAATGTGTATATATGTATGTATATAATATACTAAATACATACATATGTATATGGTATAGAATTTAAATGAAAATACATAAAAACAGAGAATAAAGACACGATTTTTTTTATTTTTTATTATGTCGCCTAATAAAAACAAGAAGAAACCCTTATTGAAAAAATCAATAAGATAACATAATAAAGACTAGAAGATTTCTTCTTGATTTTTCAAAAAGGTTTTCCTTATTAAATTAATAAGATTTCGTTATTGAAAAATACCATAGAGATATCTTATTAATTTTGTTCTATTTTATGAGGTATTTACTAGGCACTGCTTTCTCTGTGTACGCTCTTACTTTGTCTTGATATTGCTGTGTGTGAAAGGCCAACCAATGGCAATTCGTGAAAGTCACTACACTTTCCAATACATAACTTGGATTAGTCAGTTACCGAAAGACGTTCAGCATGTCCTCCCTTCGTTCGTCAAAAACAACGAATGCTGTTCTGCTACAATTATGGAAATACGTTTTCGCGAAAGTTTGATCTTCTTTGCAAGCTTTAATTTTCTAGAATTAGGGCGGTAGAAATTAAAATTCAGTGGATCAATACTAGAACGGTATCATGATTCATGGGAAAAATTTTACTGTGTTTGTAGAATATTTTGCAAGAAATAGTTTATGTTGCAGAAAAATGTCCTCACATATAAAATGTCGTATTTTGACACTATTCTATTTAATTGAAATCGTAAAAATATAGCCAAAAATATCGCTAATGAGTTCAAATATCGCCAATTAAATCACCAATCACCATTTCAAACATTTTCATCGCCAAAAACAAACAGAGCGAGATATCGCCATATCTTACAACACTGGTCTTGCATTGTAGCATGTGCAAAATGGTAAAGTATTTTGATACTCACCACTTAACTATTCTTACTGGTGAGTCTCAATATATTTACTATACCATATTGCACATCTTACGGTGCAAGACTATTTGGAAAAGACTGTGAATTGGGTTTGTATTTAATTATGTATAGTATACATTGTATCCATACTCGTATCTACATTTTGTGCACGTAATATGTTTTTAGCAGCAAAACTGATAAGCCGATACAAAAAAATCACATTCCAAATACCAAACAACAAATACAAAACCCTGAAATAAAAATGCAAATGCCTGCTGAAGAAGGACTCCTACCGGGCCTTACGTGGAAGGGAATGCCGAAGGCTTTGGCTAGTTATGACATGTGTGCCTCACAAATAAAGGCTTCCAGATGGCCTGCTTACTACTCCTTTTCGCCGCTGGGTAATTTTCGTATGTTTAGTTGTAGTGATGTAGCAGAATAACGTATATACTAGATTAACTAGCTTTACAAGGCTTGCAAACCACTATTTAGAATAACTGTGCTATGATGAAGGGTATATACATTTCGGAGATGTCAGTCGAATGCAGCTTTGCGTTTTTTTTTTCCAAAAATGTTTAATGAAATAAACAGAAATTATAAAAAATTCCATTTAAATTCTAAATAACTTATTAAAATCTATAAAGCTGAGGATCAAGTCGACAGCCGGCTTTACTAAAAAATCTTATTATAATTTTAAAATAAGATAATTTCATCAATGTATGTATAGCTTTTTTACTCGTTCTTTCAGAAATACGCTACGCTTTGAAGTATTCAATACGAGTATAATGGTTGGTTCATTATTTTATTTTTATTTTTTTTATTTTATTTGCGCAACAGCTGAAAATTCACAAGCTCTGTATTTACACTCATACTCACACCCATGTAGATTGTTGCAACATGTGTGCCAGAATATCCATATACACCACGAGTATCCGTATGATATATTTTCAGTCAAATACACAAGTAAAAATACGAAAGGGGATGGCACCACAAATAGTGATTAATTGATTTCACCTTTAGTGGTATACGGAAAAAAGTACAGACAGATATGAAAAGGTGTTCCAAATGTATGAAGAATATGTTAAAGCATAAAATGGACTGGCCTAAAAATTTGCAACAGAAAAGTGAAACAATAAAACAACAACAGGCACCATGAGAATTCCAGTTTTGACCAAGTTATAATGATGCATGTGTTGCTTAAATAAAGTTTTTTATTTTAATTTTCTTCAAGTTGTGTCTTAAAACAAAAATATTTGTTAACTGTAGGATATGAAATGAAGCAAATGATACAAACTACTGGCTGTCATTGTTTGTACTCGTATACGTAGCCATAGCTTATTTATGCAAGGAAAGGGGAACACAGTCTTGGAGCAGTTTCTAAACTTTTAAGCCATCGCATGACAAATAATACACGCTCACACACAAACTCTGTCCAACTGTCATTGCAACATTGTAAGTAACTGCAGCCTGGCTGCCTGTCACTTGGTCTCTGGGTAGAAAAAGGAGTGAAATAGTAGAAGGAGATTGTGAGAGAGGCAGAAGGGAATAGATTTGAAATTGTAAAAATATTTTGACAAATGAACCTAAATAACAGGTTGCACTTTAACAGAACATTTGCTGTTTTACTCTTCCCTATTCTTCCATTGGTTTTCCTGTCGGTTTCTTTGTACACTCGTATGCCTGTTTCATGTTGAGGAATTAAAAGACTTTTCAGTTTTTGTTAACAAAATTTCATTGAAAAATTCATGTAGAACGAGTGAAGAATAAGGTCCAATTAAAGGTTTTTCTATAAAACAAAAGAAGAATTTTAAAAAAGACACCACAACTAGACAACCTTGATAACTAATTTATTATTAAAATTTACCTTAGAACATATATGTATGTATGTATATAGGTATATTTGGCCTAAAGCCAAATGAAAATTTTAGTATACTTTTAAATATTTGGAGGGGTTTACCAACAAATTAACTTCGACATGCTTCCATCAAACTGATGATTTTCGTTATAAATGATCTTGTACATACATGTGAATATGAACATGAGTTTTCTTACTAATTTTTTCATTTTTTCTTATTTTCAATAAATAAAGACGATATAAAACAAAAATCAAATATTATGCATATTAAAATACACTAAGGCGAAGCCAAGATGCACAGTGGTACAACAAAATATTCAAACTAGATTCAATTATGTATAAGCCATTAATACCGCCTCTTGTCCAACTAAAAGTACATCAAGTATTATGTCTCTAGGCAGGAAAACTTATTGCATACACAGAGAATAAACTGCCTCATAGAATCAAGAAGATTTTCTTTTTTTTAGGCTAAGGGGTATCCCAGCAGAAAGAAGCGAAGATTTTTTCATAGAGATTCCTTATTGTTTTTATGTGGTAAATCTTATTAATTTTTTCAAAAAGAAAACCACATAAAACCAAGAAGAAAAATTATTATTCACAACTTTTTTTACTCAATTTCCGTTATTTTTGGCACCAAAAAACAATCCATAGAAAAAAACTTCTTGATTCTTTTAGGTTTTCTTATAAATTGTAAACTATTAGGATTTCTTATTGATTTTATTAGGTTGCCTTATTGATTTTTTTTAAAAAGGTTTTCTTCTTGATTTTATTATGATATCTTGTTGATTTTTTTCAATAAGGGTTTCTTCTTGATTTTATTAGGTTCCTATATGATTATGTGTAAAGCATCTTATTGATTTTTTAATAAGGAAACCTTCTGATTTTATGAGGTGTCTTGTTATTTCATATCTATAAATAGACATAGTATAAGAATGTTTGCTCAATAATTTCAATAGTTATTCAAGCTGCTTGTTAGCATATTGGTTAGAGTGCTTGTCTATCAGTCAGAAGTTTGCTGGTTCAATACTTGCTGAGTAAGCTAGTTAAGAATATAACATGTGTATGTATGTATGTATGTATAAATAAATACATCTACAATATACTACATACATACATACATCTGTATGTATATGGTATAGAATTTAAATGAAATACATAAGTACAGAGAATAAGGACGCAATTTTTTTTATTTTTTGTGAGGTCGCCTAATAAAAACAAGAAGAAAAAATTTTAAAAATCAATAAGATAACCTAATAAAAGCTAGAAGATTTCTTCTTGATTTTTTCAAAAAGGTTTCCCTATGAAATTAATAAGATTTCCTTATTGAAAAAAACATAGAGTTTTCTTATTAATTTTGGTCTATTTTATGAGGTATTTAGTAGGCACTGTTTTCTCTGTGTATATGCATTTTATATGAAATATACTATGCTATAAAAAAATATAAAATTTTGATTTCCTATTTAAAAAAATAACAGTTATTTTCTAAAACATTAAAGAACTACCTAATTTGTGACAAGGGAGAGATAATAAATATTATTTTTTCATTAAAATTTGTATACCCTTTACCAAAAAAAATGGTAGAAGGGTATATATAGGTTTGTCATTCCGTTTGTAATTTCTATAATATCAATAAGAGACCCATAAAGTATATACATATATTCTGGATCCTTATGCATAGGGAAGACGATAAGCGATGTCTGTCTTTTCGTCTGTCTGTACGTGAAATCGGTTTTCCGAAAAGCTAGAGACTTCGTTCTTGGACTGGTGTATCAGAAATGGTCCAAATTAGATTGGTATTGAAAATCAGCAAAATCGAACAGACGGTTGCAGAGCTGAAAAGCTTAAAATTTATTTTACCATATAAAAGTAACTACCGACAACTAAATCTTATATTTTTTTAATAAATAAACTAATTTTATACTTCAGTACGAATAAAATTGGTATTTCAAACTAAAAAAAAATAAAAAATTAAAAGGACTTTTCCAGGGTAAGAGATCAGAAAAATAATAAAGGATGATTCCAGGGTTGGGAGGCTTACACTTTTTGTGATATATAAAAGTAACTAGGTCTTATTAATTTTTTTCTTTTTCTTTATAAATTATCGTGTCTGTCATGACTTTCGAACGTTTTCAATTAGAATGAAAATTTTCGAATCGCAAAAAAAAAAAGATTTGGTGTCTGCATACTTACGAATATTTTTGCAAAATTGGTTGCTAATGTGGGAATGTTTTTCATATCCCCTTTTCTATGTATTAAAACCAAATATATATTGGTTTAAATTTGCGGATTAGGTAGATGAGATATCAAGCCTAGTTTTAAACAAGATTTTCTTTAAAATAAATTAATTTTATTGTGGAAAAAGGCGATCCTATTTACTTTCACGTTGCTTGGTGCAGTCGAAAGTAAAACGAAAAAATTATTCGGAAATGAATGTCAGGACACCAAAATATGCGGAAAAGATTTACTTTCACACGGATGTGAAAGTCATGACACACGTATATATATTTTACGTTTTGGAAAGAAAAATTTGGTGTAGAAAATTATAAAAATAAAAACCACAGCTCCAGAGCTGCAAACTTTTAACATTTTTCTGGATATTAAAATAACTAAATAAAACAATTTTTTTTAATTTCCTTTTTTCTATGTTCACTTAACATACTTTATATATTTTTTTAAGAATAACTAGATTGGGTATAAGGAATCAGAAAACATCTAAAAGGATGATTCCAGGGTTGGAAAATCAATTTTTTTTTATATAAAAGTAACGAGGTCTAACTATTTTTTCCTTTTTGTTAAACCGTAAGAGCTACATTTTGTTGACGTTAAAACCATGTCAGTTTGAAAACACTATAAGACTTGACTAGTTTTTGTATTTTTGTCTCCATTTTGGCATAATTTTATCAGCATTTCGTTCGGTATCTCACAATGACAGCTGTAATGATGTCTTACAGGACTGGAGTTATGACTGACTTGTCCCTGTACACGAGAGAGTTTCACGTACCACCACAAAAAATAGTCTAGTTGGGTCAAATCACTTGATCTTTTCGGCTAATGGACTGCTCCATAGTGCTTTATAGTAAAATAAATGGAAATAAATCTGGAACGTGCATGCCGCAAAACGTGAAATTAATTGTTCACCAAGCTACCCTCATGGTATCGCGTGCCGTGTTACATGTCATAATTCTTCGATTTTGGGACAAAAAAGTCGGTAATCATCGCACGGTAACTTTTTAATGTTAGATGTTTTTTTTACAAATCTACTGTCAAAGTACATTTTGTTTTGCATGGAAAATCTAGCAAAAAGCAACTAGATTTAACTCGAAGTCTCTAAGCGCTAGATTTTGAGACAATTTAAATGTCCTATTACTGAATTAGAGCATAAACAATTTTTATTTTTTAATATTGTGCAATTTGCACCAGTGTTAAGACGTGTATAAAAGTATAAATTGCAGTTTTGATGGCTATTGATGGGTTCATCTCCATGAAAATTATTACAAATGAATACAAATAACAAATCTTAATGCTTCGCTTACAACGGCATACTCACTTTCACCAAACATTTTGTGGACCCACGTAAGTTTGTTGATATATTTTGTATTTTTGATAAATGTTTCTCTTAGTTTATCAAAAGATACCGAAACTCACAGCCAGCCACTGATAGCCAACTACATTCGTCAATGATACACACACACACACACACACACACACATTTATATAGACCTTCAATCAAACTGAGTTTAAGATTACAAGAACAAATATGTAACGTTCGAGATCAGGCGCCGTCTAATCATGTGGTTCTTATTATAGTTTTACACTTAATTCTACCTTTTTGTCTGTATGGACATAGTTATTCTCTGGTGTGTAAATTTAAAGCAAAATTGCACTGATTGTTTTGATTAATGGCATTTTTGCATTTGTTGTTCTTATAACTCAACTAGTGAGTTTTTTCTTCTTATTTTAACTTTTGTAAACCAAAAATTATTTCCAAATTGTATGATTTCTTAAGCTCTTACCTTGATTACTGTTATTATTGCTTTTACGTGATGTTTTCTTTTCCTTCATCCAGGGATATTCTGGTACCGAGTCCATACCATCTGGTGTCTGCGGTGGACAACCAACACCAACACCAACTGGATATCCGCCCACCACTGGAGTTACTCCACCTACACCTCCTATATTGCCGCCAGCCGCTAAGCCACCACCTCCCATCATTTTGGGACTTCCGGGGCTTAAGTTATTGAGAAATTCAGCCATTGATGGCTGCGAATTGATGAAGCCCCCTTCGCTAGCTGTCATCCAGTAGGGTGTTTCATTAGCATTGACTCGTTTATCACAGTTTGGTGCCATTTTGTTTATAAGCATTGCAGTGGCTGTGGCTGTGGCAGCCGTTACATTAGCAGTGGCCTGCTGCACCTGCTGGGGCGTAGCTGTCACTCCAGGCAAAACAGTTTGACCGGTTTGCACTTGCAGTGCAGTCAGCGGTGATTCCGTTTTTATTTGTGCGCCCATTTGGCTTTCTAGTGTTGTGCAGACTTCTTGCATTTTTTCTGATTGGCTTAGTACTTCTTTTAATTGCGCTTTCAACTCTAATATTTTCCTTTAAGTGTTTTTCTGCAGCAACTTTTATATGGACATCCATATGATAGTAAAATTAGCAGAATAAAACCATTGAATAGATTTTTTTCTTTTGATTTCCTAAAATCAAAATATACATATTTGTTTAACTGGTAAGTTTTATATAAAATTAACTATAAAATAATACAAATTAATAATAATTATTCAAGTAGTAATCAAAAAAAAAAAATACGTTAAAAATTTTTTGAAATTACAGAAATCGATCAAATTGAAAGCTGTAAGATAATTTCTTAAAAAATAATACATTTGATCATTTGTGGAATGAATTTCAATATGTTAACAACTGAGTCAAGTTAAGTTTTCGTATAAGTTTATGTATAAAATATAATATAAGAATATTTGCAAAGCATCTTCCAATTCAGACTTGCCAGTTGTAAATGTCTTTCAGACACCTTGCAAGACGGATGCACGGTATGGAGGACCTGTTGGCGACAGCTCAAAGAGATAAATGAGGAAGGACATTTTCTAACAAATGGGCGCTATGTTCAAACGTAGCAACAAGAGCAACACTTTCGAACATATTTTCCTTTTCCCTGTAGAACTGACAATTCCTAAAATATTTTTATCAATGAAAATATAGACAATTTTAAATTGAATGTTGAAAGACTAGCTTGCGATCAATATCTCCGAGGGATGCCAATCGCGACTGATTTTCCGAATCACGGGATTCAGGTTTTCAAAAAATTAAATCCCAGGATTTTTCGGGATCCTGAAATTTTTTGAGATTCAGGGATTTTTTGGGACTCGGGGTTTTTTGAAGATTGAAAGATATTTGTTATTTATAGGTATTTATTAAAAAAAATCGTCTTTGAAAGAGGTTCACAACCAAAAGCCTTATAATTTATTTTATATTACATACGAGTAGTTAAATATAACTACTTTATATACTTGAATATAACAAAAAAAGAAGTAAAATTAAAAAATTAAATTATTTAAATATTAAATAATTTTGTTAAAGAATGAATTGATTACAGAATTATTCAACGAAGTTCTGATACTTTGTTTGAGCATTTGAACAAAATCTTTTACTAATCAAGAAACATAGGAATATGGTGTAATACTTATTGATGTACATATTGTGTTTGACTTTCTCGACAACAACTAAAAATTGGGTTACTCGCGTCAGAAAGTGCAATTATGCATTTTATACAGTTGGAAGATTTGACGTGAATACCTTTATTGATATATTATTATTAAAACTATTAAAAATATTGCTTATTATCATCAAATAGATTAAAATTAATAAAGAATAGGAGAAAATATATGGTTTGGAAACAGATTTTTATTAACAATATGAACAGGATGAAACAAACAAATATCAAAGATTAATATTGTGTTGCTACTGTTACTATCTTCGCATGGATCCTGATGAATTTATTTTTATATTTAGTTTTATAAAACAAACAAAATAGTAAATAATTTCGGGATTGACTTAATCCCGAAAATCTCGTGATTAAAAAATTGAATTCGGGATTCAGTGAAATCCGAAATATCTATCAACTAGTTTACTGCATGATCAGTTGAGTAGTTTTTCTTTTACCGAGTCTTTGATTACGCTTGCTGTTAGATTATCGCAAAAGAAACTGTAATAAACAAATGTTGTGCATGAAAAATGTCGAGATTTTGCTAAATACTCTTTGAAAAACGTGTCCTCTAAGACAAGTGGGCCAACTTAAGAATGGCTTAACCGATCGGATCTATGGTATGCTTAAGACATTAACCTCACTTAAATTTCGTGAATTGATCCGGTTCGATAAAGTTTGGGAGTTTTGGAAGAAAAAACTGTCTTTTTTTGAAAAAAAATTTTACCATAATGATGCAGATTTGATTAAAATCTATCAATACGTTCGCGAGATAACATTGAGGAAAAATTTGGAACATAGCACTTTATTTCAATAACTTCAAAATTTCTTTTGAAATTGATTTTCAGGATTTATTTAATATTTTGCATTTGAGAAACTGCGTCGAATACCATGGATCTAAATCGGTTAAATTATTCGAAAGATATCATCGTAGAAAATTAATATAAAATATTTTTTCTAATTTACTACAATCATCTATGTTTCAGCGCCTTAAGATTGAAATGAGAGCGAAACTCGAGGAATGAGCTTGGTGGGTAAATTTTTTCCTTTATTTTTTTACACAAATTTATTTATTTTTAAACTATTTCTAAGAGTTTATATCCCCGATTAATAGACGCGAGTGAAGTACCCTCGCCAAACAGCCTACACTGAAAGAAAAACAGTTCATAATGGCAAATACCATTACGGTGAACCACTTTCATTAATACAATGACAATTCTCATAAATAAAATGAAACATTATATTATATTGATTACATGAAACCTTTCAAATGCTTAATATTTTAGATTTCGTAGTATCATTAGTGGTACGAAGTAATTTTCATTCGGGTAATGGAAAACTTAAATACATTTTTTTATGAAGAATTCAATAATTATGAAGAATTCAGCCTTCTAGTCTGAGGGTCGCAGGGTCGAATCCTGATAACAAGTTCAAGTAGTTGTTTTTAACTATAACTTTTTAAATAAATTCCATGCTAAGTGATCATTTAAATAAATTTTATGTTAAATGATAAAATCAATAATGTTCAATTAAAATTTTATTCATGATGCATTTATTTACCCCCATATTCATAAAATTTAAAATGAATTTCAAATGTATTTTATTTAAAATTGTTCACGCAAAATTTTCTCAAAATGGATTTCAAACACATCTTATTTTTTTTATAAATATGGGGGTTAGTGTGTATCAAAAGAATATTTAAGGTTGTTTTGGCTGTAGCGGTAAGCGCGTTGACTACCACGCGATGAGTTCTGAGCTCAAATCTTGGGCGGGGAAGCCAATTACATACATACAAACGTTTTTCTGATGCATGTGCAATAAAATACAAACACACGTTAGTTAAATAATTAATAAAAGTCATTGTGACTATATTCAATTACTGAATCATAGTCATTACAACAATGAATTATGTTGTTAATACAATGATACGATATCAAAAAAATGATATGTAACGAAATACTGTCATGATATACATAAAAAATGTTATTAATTCAATGAAATAGTTCGTTAAAAAAATTTAAAAGTAACGTCACATTTCAGAACACTTTCCATTTTTTAATGATAAGTTTTAATCTTATTAATGTAAATAATTCAATGTATAAACTAAACGGTTTCATTGCAATAATTACATTTAGCATTTAAAATATGAAATTGTACGTTGCTTAGTAAAAATCATGTCGTTACATTAATTAAAATATTTCGTTCTATATGGGTAATTCCAGAAAAAGGTGAGCCAAAAATTAAATTTTTTTAATTTGAAATTTATTTGCTGGTGGTTCACATTGTCTATATGCATTTCATTGTTGCTGTAACAAATCGTCAGTAGACTTCAATCACACATTTTGAACAGTCAATGAAATGCATATAGACAATGCCGAACCACCAGCAAATAAATTTCTAATTAAAATAAACTTATGACAATATGTCGAATAATAAATTTCTTAAAAAAACTTATTTTTGCTCAAAACTTTTGTTTTGTTTTTAGTAATAAAGCTGAAAGGTCTATACTTTATAAATGTAAAATCATTTTGAGTTTTAGAAAGTTTTTGAGCGAAATATGCGACTAAAAATATTTTTTTCTTGCTGAGCCCATTTTAGCGATTATTTGAATTAATTGGCATTATTTGTTTTTTGTAATTTAGAAATTTTCTACTTACAATAACTTTACGCATTAGCACAAAAAAAGGAGAACGGAAGTTTTTTGAGTTTTTTTTTTCACTTATAATTAAAGTTGCATCCGTCGCATAAAATCAATATTTATAAATTTTTCTCAGCAGTAAATAAATAAGCTTGTTGGCCTTACTAGCAAGCAACCACAAACAAAGTATCCTTGACTTATTTATACTCTATATGAGTACCTCAAAGGAAAAAAAATTGTGAAGTGAGTTCTAACGGCAGAAATGTCTATTTTACTGTGAGTTCTGAAAGTCTTAATGAAAACATTAATAATAAAAAATCGAATGATAGCCTTTTTCTAACAGCAGCAACATATTTTCTGAATGTTGTATACCAGTAGCCCAACAACATTCATTATCAATCAGCAAAAGCAGCAAATGTATTCCCTGCAACAAAAACAAATAACAATCCAGCAATATAAATATACTTATGTACCAGCAAAATTTATCAACTAAAAAAAACGCGCCTACTATGAAAAAAAAAATTAATTGGCTAGATAGATAAATAAAGTGAAATTAAATTTTTTTTAAACAAAATTTATGAAATTATTGATTTAATACTTATACACATATACATTAACGGAACAATAAATAGTAATAAATAGGTAAATAAAATTTATGAGGTATTTTGAGTTTTGTACGGTCCTTTATAATGGATAAGTCTAAAGCAATTTATGAAGAAAGAGCTACCAGTACGAAAAATAATAGAATTTTTAGCACAGATTTGGAATATAATAGAAATACCAGGTGTCCCAAATGAGGACGATATTTTAAACAATACTCATGTAGAAGAAATGACAGTTCGTGCAATCAAGTGGTCAGAACGCATAGAAAAAGAAAATAATAGGCACCAATAACTTGGTAAAATATACCAAGTTGGGTACTAATGCTGATATTGGTAGTAGTTTCAGCAATAAGCTTGTTACTTAAAATATATATGTCACATAAAAGAGCTCTAAGAGAAAAGTATTTCGGTAAAGCAAATGACTTAGAGAAGATATAAAAGAACATGGGCAATGGAATGGCAAGAAATAATTACTAAAGCCAGAATTGTAAGGGAAGATTTTGAACGTTCGTGCAAGTGTCTCAATATTGATAGACCAATTAAAAGCGAAACAATTAACCATCATTTTCAGAACATTTTAAAAAGATTAGAAGAAATAAGAGTTTTATTTAACGTTTATTACAATAGACTTACA
Organism: Tachina lurida; assembly: GCA_944452675.1. Taxonomy (NCBI): domain Eukaryota; kingdom Metazoa; phylum Arthropoda; class Insecta; order Diptera; family Tachinidae; genus Tachina; species Tachina lurida. Next base: position 118,409,622 of record OX101752.1, on the reverse strand, counting down.
TAAGTTCACCAAAGAGCAGCAGATTCGTTTTTCTCTGACTTAACAAACATAATTTCGAAATTAGCCGATAAAAAATCTATAGCAATTGAACTACCAAATTCAATACACGAAAGTAAAACATTTAATATTTCAATGCCCATAACTGAATCCACAATGACTCAAACTGTAGTAGACTTTTTAAACACAGTATCAAAGCTGATTGATGGAAAATCAGAACATTTACGCTCCTTTGTTGACTCCTTGTCCCTGGTAGATTTAATAAAAGGTACTCACGAAGCAGTAGCAGTATCACTAATAAAAACAACGATAAAGGGAAATGCAAGAAATCTAATTAGCAATGAGTCAACTATATCAGAAATAATAAACAAGCTAAAAAATAGCGTCAAGGGAGAATCTGTGGAAGTATTAACAGCAAAAATTTTAAATATAAAAAAATAAGCCTACGCTTATTGTATCGAAATAGAAGATTTAACTAAAGCATTAGAAACCGCATACATTTCAGATGGACTATCATGCGACTTAACTACAAAATATTTCACACAAACTGCCGTAAAGGCATTAACTAAAAACTGCACCATAGATAAAGTTAAGCTTATCATGGAAGCAGGTCAATTTAATAGCATGAACGATGCTATCAGTAAATTTGTCAATAGTTGTACAGACGCCACAGGTCAACAAAATACCATTTTGTACTATGGACATAAGTACAAATCTGGAAACAGTTACCGTGGTAATAACACACGATCACGTGTAAAAAATAATTACCCACGTTGAAATAATAACAACAACTATAATAATAACAATTATTAGAGAAACCGGCAGAGATTTAATAATAATAATCGTAGGAACAATAACGAAGTAAGAGCAACAGAATCAAATGAGAATGATTCGGAAAACTCCGAATTTCCCCTAGGATCAAATCAGTAAAAATTTACCATCTAAATCTAAACTTGAGCTTCTTTATAAATATACAATTAGGCAATACTTACACTACACTCACACTCTTAGTAGACACTGGTGCAGACATTTCATTAATAAAATCAAAATTCTTTAAACTAAACCAAATTAACACTAATAAAACAACAACTTTAAGTGGAATAGGACATGGTAATATCAAATCGATTGGAAATACATTTTGCGATTTAAAATTTAAAAACTTTTTAATACCACATTACTTCCAGGTGGTAGATAGTAATTTTCCGATACCATGTGATGGAATCATTGGCATGGATTTGATAAAAAAATATAACTGTATATTGGATTTCAACCAAGATAAAGATTACCTTATCCTTAGACCATTTAATATACCACATACAATAGATATACCGATTACGAATAAATACAATGAAATAAATATACCTCCAAGATGTGAAGTAATACGTCAAGTAAATTTTAACAATTCAAATAATGAAATATTAATTCCAAATCAAGAAATTGAACCAGGTGTTTTTATACCAAATACATTAGTTAAATCTGACAAAGCATTTATTCGTATTCTAAACACTAATAACACCATTACTAAAATCAAACAGAGTAACATAAGAACCGAAAACATCTCTGATTATGAAATCATTAAAGAAAATTTAGGCCAAAAAACGAAAAGAAATCAGAAATATTAAAAATTTTACAGAAAAATGTTTCACAACAATTTAAAAATACATTATTTTCGGTTTAGAAACAGAAACAATAACAACTAATAATTTTTATGAACAAAAGTTGAGAGTAAAAGATAAAGAACAGTATACATTAAAAATTACCGTGTACCACATACACATAAAGAAGAAATTGATAGACAGGTGAAAAAATTAATAGACGATAAAATTATTGAACCTTCCTATTCTGAATACAATAGTCCAGTCTTGTTAGTACCAAAGAAGTAACTTCCTAACTCTGACCAAAAAAGATGGAGATTTGTCACAGATTACAGGCAAACAAATAAAAAAATTAATTGCAGATAAATTCCCATTACCTAGAATCGATGATATCTTAGACCAACTTGCAAAATATTTCTCCTGTTTAGACTTAATGTCAGGCTTTCACCAGATCGCTTTAGAGAAAAACTCCAGAGACTTAACAGCTTTTTCAACCAACAATGGTTCATACAGATTTACTAGATTACCGTATGGTTTAAAAATACCACCCCAATTCCTTTTAACGAATGATGGAACTTCCTTCAGGGGCTTAAAACCAGACCAAGCCTTTCTATATATGGATGATTTAGTCGTATTGGGATGCTCCGAAAAGCACATGCTTTCGAATTTAAAAAAACGTTTACATCCTGAAAAATATTCATTCTTCATGAGAGACAAAGGAATATTACCAGACGATAGTAAATATTCAATAATTGAAAAATATCCAACACCAACAGACGCAGAAGAGCAAAAAGATTCGTAGCTTTTTGTAACTACTATTGAAAATTTTTCTGAATACTCCAGACATTTAACGAAATTATCACAGAAAAATACACCATTTGAATGGACGAAAGATTGTGATTTTGCATTTAAATATCTCAAAAAGGCATTAATGAGTCCAACCTTATTGCAATATCCAGATTTTACAAGGGAATTTTGTTATAACAACAGATGCAAGTAAATACGCTTGTGCTGCTGTTTAACACAACATTTACCTATTGCTTATGCATCCAAAACATGCACAAAGGGAGAATAAATCAACCATTCAGCAAGAATTAACTGCAATTCATTGGGCAATTACCCGCTTCAGACCATACATATGTATATATATGGAAAACATTTTCTTGTCCGTACTGATCATAGACCACTTTCTTATTTATTTTCAATGAAAAACCCAAGCTCCAAGTTAACAATAATTAGACTCGAGTTGGAAGAGTATGACTTTACAGTAGAATATCTTAGGGGAAAATATAACTATGTTGCTGACGCTCTATCGCGAAGTACAATAAATGACCTAAAAGACATGAATAATAAAATTTGTTCTATATTAAAAGTCACGACAAAAAAAGAAAAGAATAGTAATGCACTAAATAAACAGCATACAGTTGATAAAAATAATGATAAGCCCAGTATATATGCACCTTTAACAAACACTGAAGTCAGAAAATACTATAAACTAAAAAAAAAAAGATTTTTCCCGGAAGATGTTATATCAAACGTGGAAAATCTATAGTAACATATATACATATTACTGATTTGTTTACTAACGAGAATTTTGAATTGGGACAATTTTTCTCTAGGCTCGAAAAAGTGGCCGGTAAACACAATATATAATTTACAAGTGGCACCTAGTGAGAAAATTTTCGAATTTATCCCTATTAATGAATTTAAAATTATGGGCAATAAAATATTAAATAAAATTAAAGTAGCGCTACTAAATGAGGTTACCCCAATTGATAATTAGAATGCTAAGGTAATTCTTGAAACTATGCTGAAATATCACGATGATCCCATAGAAGGAGGACATTGTGGACTATATAGAACATTGGAAAAATATTTCCAAAGACATATCTAAATACGTAAAAACATGTCATAAATGTCAAACTGCCAAGACTTTGAAACATAACAAAAGTCCAATGACCTGGACACCAACGCCAACAAAACCATTTGATACGGTAGTGGTAGACACAATAGGACCATTCCCAAAATCATTATTTGGAAATGACTACGCAATCACATTAATATGTGACAAGACAAAAGCGCTAAAACAATCGCTAACACGTTATTTGATAGTTTTATACTTACCTATGGTCCAATGAAGACGTTCATTTCGGACATGGGAACAGAATATAAAAATTCTATATTAACAGAACTTTGTAATCTACTAAAAATTGAAAAACTATCTTCTACAGCTCATCACCACCAAACAGTAGGCACAATAGAAAGAAGTCACAGAACTTTCAATGAATACGTACGTTCCTATATATCTACAGACAAATATGATTGGGACGAATGGCTTAAATATTTCACTTACTGTTTTAATACAACACCTTCAACAATACATAATTATTGTCCTTAACATAGATGACTATGGCAAGAAAACTAAATTTAGGTTAGAAATAGCATATAAGGGAGCTAGGCAATTATTAGATAAAAATAAACTTAAGCAAAAACTAAACTATGATAAAGATATAATTGATTATAACTTTAAAATAGGAGATCTAGTTTTACTCAAAAATGAAGCAGGTCATAAGTTAGAAATACAATGTAGAGGATCTTACAAAATAAAGAAAATAGACTTAAGAAATAATGTAACTATATTTGGTAAGAAAACAAATAAAACACAAATAGTTCATAAGAATAGACTTAAGTTATATAATATTAAATAATTAAAACGGTATGTACACTACCCAAAAAACCTAATATTTTACAATAAGATTTTAATTTTTAATTATACTTCAAAAATACTTTTTTATCTGTAAAAGAATGTCCATAAAACTAACGTTATATGAGCATTCTTACAAAAGGTGGAGGTGTAGCGTGTTCTAACTATCACTACGACCAACATTGTATAGTAAACATTTAAAGTCAACTTGACCGCAACATACATAACATCTAATTGCATTGAAAGTATTTTTGTGCACTGGACATTTGACACTCATGCAATCGGGCAAATACCGCTGCATGAAGTATTAGATAAATGCATTGACAGACTGCAACGTAAATATATATTTTGTACAACGGCTATTTGACACTCACAAGTCTGATCAAAGGCCGCAGCATAAAGCACTTGAATAAATCGAATTTAATAACCACATGTGTTTATATATATAAATATAAACAATACAGAATCTGTTTCCTAAATTATTTATGAGACACACGCCTACCGTGAGAAACTAAAAGGAACAATTTGCCTATTAAGCATATACCTTTTCTTTTCTCTCTTATGTTAAGATAAATTAAGCATTATTCTTATAAATAGTATATAAGCCAATACAATTTTGTATTTAAAAAATGAATAAACAACTTTCTTGGGAGCTCCTCGCTGAGCTCTAGTTAAATAAATAAATAGTTTGTTCATTAAATAAAAGCATTCATCTGCTTTCTATGCATTCAGCTGCCTTAACTAAATTAGCGCCGGCACAATCGGGGAGGTAGGAAATTATTATCTATTACACTACAGAAAAAGTAAGTACTCAAATTTAGAAGCAGAACGGCACAGCACAGAACAGCAGCTGAAAGTAAGGACTAATGAAACTTTAAAGCTGTATTTCTTAAAGTACAAGATCACAGCATTATTTCTGAATTTGTATTTTTCAGCCCCCTTCTCGAAACAGTCTTTTAAAATCAATGTTTCCAAACTTAAAAAAAACTCCATCCCCTTGTGTCACTCGATGGGGAACATGGGTTAAAGCTATAATATATTATTGCGACAATTTTAAGGAAGTCTCTGAAGTTTTAAAAAAATCAGATAAGTTGGAAAAAGTTTTAGATCGAAATACCGGATTACATGCATTAATTAAAATAAGAAATAATATATTTTTTAATGAAAGTGAAACAGGTGAATATATTGAAAATCTCTCTCCATCTAAAGTATTGACATTTAAGTTTTCTCCAATTATATCTTGCGATGTCGAGCGAGTGTTTTCCATTTATTCAACCGTTTTATCCGATAATAGGAGATCATTTTTGACAACTTGAAGAAACATGTTATTATACTCTGCAATTAAAATTTAATAAAATAAATTCTTCTTAAATAACATTTTATTTTTTTTTTTGCCAGTTTTGCCATTTTCTTGCCACTTTGCCAGCCATTTTGAACCATTTTTCGTGCCACAAAAAACTTGCCCTGGTAATAACCAATAAGTTATTTGTATGAAAACAACTGAAGTGTTGATGAAATTAATGAAAATGAAGAGGATTTTTTAATTTAAATTTTCCAAATGAACTAAATTTAAACAATTAGCTAATGTTTTGTTAAAATTTAAATTTATAAATGCATATATCGTCCCTACCATGTCAAACTATCCAATATGGAAATTCGTAATTTTCAAAAGAGCGGGAAGACCCGTCAACTGTGAATTTAAGGACAGCGTACTCCTAAAAGTGCCAGGCTTAAAACATTTCTTATTCAGTTATCTATCGCGCATGAGAATTTCAGCATTTTGGAACGAGGCAGATCGTATAAATTAAGATACCATATAAAGTATCTAAAGAATTAATTTTGCATATTGGATACTTTGACGTTGTAGAGACGATATGTACTGTTGTTTATTTTTGGTCGATAATGGGTTAAAATAAATTTTGTCAGAATTTGGTTTGAATAACATGATTTGGTAGGCGGTTTTAATTTCGCACAGAAGAAGTGGTGATTTGACCTATAGTGAATTGTTACGAAAACCTTTTGTAATATACATATTTGTAATACTTTTTCAAGCTTTCGTTAGTAGGCTTATTATAATAGTTTTCTCAAGGCACTTGGTAAACTGGATGTAACTGCAATATTACATATGTATGTACATACATACATACATATGTAAATCTTTTAAAACTTTCAATATTTAGTCTATTTACCTATTTTCCCATCATAACTGATAATCCAGCATTGCGAATCCGCCGTGCATTACATTCACTTTTATTGTTTAAAAAACTCACTTTCATATAAATTTTTTTGTTTACTTAATTCTAGTACACAATATGTACTTAACCGTGGAGCATAAATACTTATTTATGTATTTACCTATGTGTTTGTAATTTTTTGTAATTTACTTCTTAAGCTCTTAATTAACACTTTATGCAAAATTTATTGATTACAACATTTTTATTACAAGTTCCAGTAAGAGGAAAACAATTATTGCAAATAACTAACAATTATCTTTTTAACTGAAATTTCCTGACTTTTTCTTTTTGTTTTGAGTTTTTACTGTAGATGGTGATCAAACGGGAATTTTACAACAAACACAACACTACGCGCTATACAAGAATGGCGTTTCTGTTGTTTACTCAAGCGCGACAATTTGAAATGGTTGAGCCCACAATGCACCCATGGCGACGACGTCAAGTAAAGCGCCAAAACAATAAGACACGAAAATATTTACAAAAACAGAAACAAAACAGCAGCAACCGTTGACAAATTCTACACACAACAGTGCGTGTGAATGTCTTCGTTAAGCTACAAGTCAACTTGTTTTTTAAGAGTTTGTGTGCACCCAATATGTCTTTTCACAAGTCTCATGTAGAGTTTTAAAGCCAACTACAAAACCACAACAACATGCATTCACACAAACACAACTGTTTCCTTGCACCAACAATCTTGATCACTTGTGCTATTTCTTCTTCTTTCTCACCATTCACTCACAAAATGCCGTTAGGCACTTGTTTTGCTGGTGACGTTATTGTTGTTGCCATTGCAATTTCTTGTTTCTTTTCTTTTTCTCTGTCTGACCAATTGTATGTGGGGCGAGTGTTTATTTTTTATTATTTACTCATGTATTCTCTTAAGAGTTTGGGAGTTCGCAAACAAACCGGTTTGCACACACAAAAAGAATTATGGTGGACATGCTCTTGTTGTTGTTTTAATTAAATTTGTTAGTGTTTTTTTATTCGTACTATTTTATTTAGGCTGGTCTTATTTTTGTTTTTAGCTGCACTTCAATAAACGTTTAAATTATGAAAAATTGTATTGCATTATTAGGCATATTATTTTTTTATTAAGTTCATTTATTCAACATACAGGTCAATATAATTCAGTATAATCCCACACAAACATAAATTTTTTGATTTGTTTTGTATCGTTTAGTTATATGCATATATGCATACATACGTGTGTAGGTATGAAGTTATACAATTCTTTTCGTCTTTTTCTATTAATGCATTACATATGTATATTGCGTGCTTTCACATTTTACCAAAAAAAAAACTTTGGCATTTTAAAATTTAAGTAAAAATTTCGTAAATTTATTTGAACATTTTTCACGAAACGAGCCCCACAATTCACTACCAATCTAAACAGTTGTACCGAATGTACTGAATTGTGTAAACAATAAAAATTTAGCAGCAGCAATAAGCAACAGCCCTCGAAATAACTTGGCAACACAATAACAACAATGTGAAACAAAATAATGGAGAGGAGTGGCTTTGTGACAGGGGCCATCCATCACTAATGCTATAAAATCTATTTGTGCGTGTGTAAAACGATGGACATGCGCTGTGCCAGTCCTTAAATTTTATGCTTGTGGTTAAGGTGGAGTTTAATGCATTTCTATTATTTTCTGCACACTTACACAACCTGATCAAGGCATATACACAATTTAAGTACCAACACAGATACAAAGTGTTTCTCTCCACTCTTTTGATTGGCCGATAGCTGTCAGGTAATCCAGTAGTTGTGTGTAGTTTTGTAGTTCGTATTGTATGGAATTTATATTTGTTGCTTAGTCAAACAACTAAAAGTTTATTATTGTGGTAGTATTGGTATTTATATCACTAAGTTTTGTTTGATGTGTTGGTACTTTTAAATTTTTTATTTCTCACTTTTGATTTTTTCTTCATTTTTTCCGCTCTGTAGTTGTTGTAACTTATTTTCTTTATTTATGGTATCTACATCTGTATACACTTTTATTCATTTTCTTGGTTTATTCGTTTTATTCCTCCCTCCGTTCGTTGTTATTATTTTACTTGTTAGTTTGTATTTCTTTTTTTCGTTTCGTTTCAATTAAGTTTTTTCTGTCACATTTTGTTATTTTTTGACGTTTTACATTGTATTGTATTCTTTTAGTTTATTATTGCGCTTAGTACCCTACTGTTTACATTACATGATAAATAACCAGTTCGAATTTAATGCAGTAAACTTCGATATTTCAGACATCTACAAGCCAGGACAGCGCGGGTAATCCAGACACTTATGTACTAGTATTTCAGGATATCAAAAGAAAACTTTCGACAGAAAATTTAAAACAACAAAACTAGTTTTTAATTTTAGTATAAATTGTAAATAGAAAGTTTTCTTTCGATACCGTAAAAACATATATGTATACCACCATACTAATTTTCAACCTCAATAATTCGGACAGCATTTATTATAATTTCTTTTGCACCAAAACTTTAACTCTGTAATTTTAGTTATGTTTCTCAAGAATTTGTATCGTTAGTTTTTAATTATATTATATAGGGTTGTTATCCCTCCTCCTTTTCCTTGACAGTGTCCTCTTTTTGGGATTTCTGTCCATGAAAAAAAACCAAGCTGAAACGGGAAATAATTGTTAGTGGATGCCCATCATATCTTGTAAATAACACTGTCCATAAGGATAGAGGTATGTTATTTTAAGACTTAGAATTATTAAAATGTCTTTAAAATATTACTGGAGATTACAAAATTTTTATTTAATAAACAAATAAGATATTCTAACCAAAAATTCAAAGTTTATTTAAATTCGGTAGTCCTACCGTTAGAGATATTTGATGTGTAATCGGTTGAACTTTAAATAATTTTGGGTTCTCAGTTGATGAGAACTACTTTTTAATACATTTTTGTGCTATAGACCATTTAAGGTAAGTAGAACTACAAAACTATTAGTTTAAAAGAAATTTAATGGCCTTCGAAAACGGCTGGCTGTTCCGTTCAACTATGTGTTGTTGTCAGAATATTTACAACTGATGTTATTTGTTCATTAATAATTATCACATGTAATTTGGCTTAAAAAGCGTTACGAACAGTAGCCTAATTCAATTCATAAGAATTTAAAAATTCACTTCGTTTTCTTGGTTATTCGTAGAAAATGGCTTGCCTCAAACCGTACGACAAAAACCTTTATGGAAAAGTACTCAGACTGGCTAAATGGAGTAACAACTTTTGAAAACATCGAAGAACCGCATACATCCTTGGACAGCAGAAAAGGAAGGCCTGCTAAAACTACAAACGAGTGTTCGGAGTACACAAAAAAAAAACGTAAACTTCAAAATGCTACAAAAGATATATCTACATCGAATCTGTCAGAAGCATTATGTCTTAAGTACGTAAAAGATAAAGATAAATCAAGGTCTGATATTACAAAAGCTGTGGAGCTTGCCAGCCCAGATCGACTACGAAGGATTAAAGAAAGTATTCCAACTCCTCCGAATGCATTACCCACAAAGCATAGCATAGAAGAAGCCTTAGCGTTATTTATGGACTTGGGATTGTCAAAGGAGAAATATAATATTTTACGAAGCTCTTTAAAGAATCATAATGTGAATGTTCTTCCTGGATATACAAAGTTTACCTTTGCCAAAAAAGGAGCAGTACCATCTAATGTAAAAGTTACTGAAGTATCAGCAGAAGTTGAAAATTAACATTAGTATTAAAAATATTTCAATAATTTTTATCTTTAATATAAATAAAAAGAGTTATATTAATATAACATGTTATATTAGAGTAGCATTTTTTCTAGACTTCCCTATGAGAATGTCATTTAAAGCACAAAAAATTGTATTTTAAATGTTTGAGTAATTTTAAAAATATCATTACTTCAAAATATATGATTTTTGCGACAAGGAAGGTCAAAGGTGTCATCGTGTCCAATGCCTATCATAAAAATGGAGCACTTATTTTGATCCTAAAATATTTAAAAATCAAGTGTTTTTTCCCCATTACAAATTTCTTGGTAACTTCAAAAATTATGATGTTTTCAACAAAAAAAAACACTGTGCATAGTGCCTTCACAAAGCTATGGCCAATAACGATACTCATATTTATTAAAATATCTTTCTTACCTTAAAAGTTATGATGTTTGTAATAAAAACAGTCGAAAGCAGATACTGTGCACAGTGCCGCGCCTAGCCTATGACCGTGCAAATCATGTATATTAAAGCTAAAGGAGTTTTCTTTCAAATGCTTTTTAAAATTTTTAAATATCTTTATCAGTTCAAAAGTTATGATTTTTGCAACGAAAAAAGTCAAAAGGCCCCACTGTGCGACGGTTGTATGACAATAAATTTATCTGACAAAATCGTCAGTCGAAAAATTTTCAGTTCTGTTATGCGCTGCCACACTCAAAGCATTTTTTAGAAATTGTTAAATATCAATCGTTTGTGGTTGTGTTAAATGTAAAAAGTGAAAACATAAATTATTATGGACCATAAATAAGCAATTACTATGATTTTGTCTGTATATATTTTATTATATTTTTTTCTTCTTTAAAATCAATCGTGCGCAGTGTTCCCCATAGACTTCGAACTTCTGACAATATTAAAATGACTGAGAATTATCTGGCAATATTTTTTTTCAGCTGCTAGTCTTGCAATAGACAGACAAAAATTTGCCAGTTCACACGGTTGTAACAAATTTCGTCACATTTTACTAACAATATTGTAAAATAAGACCACCGTACGTAGCTTAATACCAAGTTCTATCTCAATTTATCGTTCCAATAAAAATTTTATGCATTTTTCCTTGTAGAAATAATTAAATAATTGCAAAGCAAAAGTCGGTAGCAGGCCTTAAAATTTGATTTTGTATATTTATTAATTTTTATATACACAAAGAAAATATTTTTTTTGTCGAATACGGTGTCTATTGTGTAATATTTTTTTGGACAGTAAAATAATTTTATTATAATAAATATAATTGACCTTAAAAATAGCAAAGCTGTTTATAATTTTGAGTTTATGAAGTGAAGTTCGGTAAATTAGATTATTTGGCCGGACGTTCGTTTCGGTATTGGCCAAACAAAGTGACTTCGGGCGGATACTAATATCTTGTTAATACTTTAAGGATCGTTGAGGGTAATTGTTATATTATTTGTCATAATCTTATGTTCGTCTATTTAAAACCTTAGTAAACATACATACATATTTAGTACATAGTAAAAACTTTAATTCACAGGATTATTATAAGCCTATTTATAGAGTTCCTTAATGCCGACCTAAAGTTTTCTACTAATTTTTATTGACACTGTTTCTTCGCCTGTCAATTATTTGACTTCTGCTTTTACACACACTTGCTGTTTTTGTTGCTTATGCTGCTTGAATGAAGGTTTTTATTGCTGCTGCCACAGCAGTCAATGTTGGTACGTCCATCAATGTTTCAAACTTGGTGGTACTGTCGTTACCGTTTTTTTCTCTTCATCATTTTCTTAGTCTCCGCCATCTCTACGTCTTGACGTATGAATTCATGGTTTTATGCATTATATTTTATATTATAAAATTTATAACTTCCGTTGCACTTTTTTCTGCTCACTTTAGAGCACTTTTCTTTAAAGTGCCAGTGTCTCGTATTGCTGGAGGTTCAACCTTTCTTGCTACTGTATCACTGGGATCGTCATAGGAGTTTGTGGAAATTTTTGTTTGTTTTTTTGCCGTTTCTTCATTCGTTCACATCAACTTACTTTGTCAATAAATTGACACATTTCTGTATAAAAAGAACGGCATTTAAAAACTAAATAAGCGTTTCATTTTTAAACTTTCTATTGTTTTTAATAACATACATACTTATTTTTTTTCTATTTTTTTTTTTGTTATAAAAAATTCAAATCATTTCTTTAAGTTTGAACATTTTCTTCATAAATGACAAAAAATAAATTCATTCATCCATACCAGAGAATGACAATGAGTACTCAAAAAAAAATTTGCATAGTCTTAATTTTAGTAACTGCTTATAATCGTAATTGTAGCGCATAAACTTCGTACGCTCACATATTTTCTCTCAAGCATCTATGACTATAGCCGCTTTCAACATACAATATTGGCCCTCTGTCATATATATTCTTACAATCAGGCTAAGGATATTTAATCGGACAAAAAAATATACGCATGATAATCGGGATATTTAAAATCATTCGTAAGCGTATACATACATTTATGTATACGAGTATAAAATGAAATGGAAAATATGTGGGTATGTATATGTATGTGGCTGTTTGAAAACATGATTTATGCCTGTGTGCAAATAAAATAGCATCTTAATCACCCAGTTGGCCACGTCTTTAAGACATCTTTAACGACGGGTACAAGACAATGGTAAGTTGTAGAAGACATATTGAACACAGCAAATCGTCGACGAATTTTCATACAAATAGCGCCGAGGTCACACAAGACGAGATGAACGACAATGTCGCTCAGATTGTCCTCAACAAAGTCTTATTGACGACAAAATTTATGACACTGTCGCTCAGATTGTCGTCAACACGGCTTTATTGAAAACAAAACGATGGATATTGTCGCTTAGATTGTCCTCAACAAAGTTTTATTGAAGACAAAACGATGGATATTGTCGCTCAGATAGTCATGAGCGACGATTTCCTTTAAATTTTCGATTAGAAAACCTAATGAACATGTCGTACATTAATCGTCGAAGACAATGTCGTCTGTAACGATTTGGCCAACTGGGCATATATGCAATTGTCATCTAAAACAAACAAAGCCCATACGAATTTCTTGAGTTTAGATTTTTCGCCTTTCTTAGACCGAGTTTACATCTGGCATACATATGACCAAATAAGCGTAACCACTAATTACTAATGAAAAAACTGATAGATTCAGCCACATATTTATTAAGATAACTGAACTATTTTTATATCTAATGCTATTTTATTAAAGTAATGTTATTATAATGTCTAATATCTTATTTTTTACATCTGGACATTTTCAAGAAAACAATTCATATTCGACACCTTGTCCTTTCTGTTCGCCAACAGTTTGCATACATAGCTGAACTCATTTATATTACGCCAGACACTTCTGTTTCGTCAACGCTTTTGTTAATATTTAAATAATAAACTTCTTTAAAGTATAAGAAACTTCTTTCAGTCAATATGAAATTAATTTTTAAATAACACAACTCAATAAATTTAAGAAAAAAAATTTGATTTTATTTATTTATTTATTTATATATTTATTATTTTACTTCGTATACATATCATCGGTTGGTTATTGGTTTGCCTGGCCAGTGTCGGACATACATAAGCTTAGTGATAGTTATAAATAATACATAAGTAGTGATAATCCAAAAGAAAAAAAGTATTTTCAAGCAGTCTCATCTGGAGCGTTAAGTATAAGAGCTCTTCTATTCCTCTTTTTTAGGCGAATGTATCCAGTAAAGTTCAAAATATTACGATCAAGCGGATTAGGATGCGACTCGAGTTATATAAAATATTTGCCTGCGTATTTTGCAATTTCTTCAGTCACTTGTGGCATATTTAAATCATGATGTAAATTTGAAGTACCATGGAGCCGATATTATTAGTCTTAAAATCTTGTTTTGCCTTCGTTGGATTCTGTCGTCATTGGAAGCTGAAGCAGTGCCCCATAGTTGAATTCCGTAGCACCATATAGGTTTCAAAAGCGACTTGTATAACAAAAGTTTGCAATCCAGACTGAGGGTTGAATTTCTACCAATCAGCCAATGTATCTGAGTTAGTTTAAGTTTAATTTGTGTTAGCTTGGAGTCAATGTGGTGTTTCCATGTAAAAATTCGATCAAGGTGTATTCCAAGTTATTTCACATGTGAATGTTGAGTAACAGTTTGATTATTGATTCTAATGGGGGAACAAGTATCTGAGCACACTTCTGTTCGTTTACCGTTATTGGCCATAAGTTTAACCATAGTTCCAGCTGGGTAATATGTTCCTAACAAACGTATTGTAGCTAAGACAGTTAAAAGACATTGAGTAAGTAGGTCCCGACATGTTCAAAAAACAATTAACAACTTAAGTTAAGTTTTTTGACGATACAATTAATATATGTATAAAAAAATTCAATATCAGTTAGCTTTCTTTAATTTGTGGAGTAGTGTTATTTTTTTTTTTTTGTAATTTATTCTTCATTTGCAATCTATCTTAAGATATTAAGCAAATTTGCTCAAAATTATTACTATGACATATATATCAATTTTCAGTAAAATTAATAATATTATTATCTACATATTTACAATGTGCTTAAAAGTTACATTTAAAATTGTTCAATAATATTATAATTAATTCAGTTCTTATATATACATATACACACATGTATACATAAAGTTCATTTTATTTATAAAGTAAAAATTAAAATAATAATAAAAAGGAAACAGAAAGGTATTTTTAATAACAAATTATGATCTAAATGGGAGATCTAAAATATGAACTCTTTTCAATCTTCTAATTTCTTCACTTTCATCTAACAAAGAGATGGCCAATGGATTAATCTGATCGCTTAACCTTTGAAGGTATCGACTGCTATACTTATTTATTTCGTCTTTAACATAGGGAATATCTAGTTCTAGGTGTAGTGCTTTATTTGTTATATACCACGGTGCATTAACTATCGTTCGTAAAACTTTTGACTGAAATCTTTGGAGAATTTCAATATTGGAATTACTCGTTGTACCCCAAAGTTCAATGCCATAAGTCCATATGGGCTTTATAATACTTTTATAGAGACGTAGCTTATTTACTAAACGTAGTTCAAACTTAGCGCCAACTAACCAATACATTTTTTTTTAACTTATAATCCAATTGTGTTCTTTTTGCTTTTATGTGAGCTTTCCAAGTTAAACGCCTGTCTAAATGCATGCCTAAATATTTAACAGTGTCACTATTAGGGATTTGCGAGCTGTACATGCATATTAACGGGAAATCACCTCGTCTTAGACCAAAGACAACATGTCTAGACTTGTTTTTCTGAAGTTTATCAATCTGCTCTTGGAGAGTAGTGTCACTTAACAATCAATTTCATATTCACTGAAAGAAATTTCTTATACTTTCAACAAATTTATTTGAAAATTTACGGTCGTATTCAAAAAAACCTTTTTTTTTAATGGTTGTAATTATTTATTGTATCTTCAAATATGAACTAAATCTTAAATCTAAAATATAATTATTAGGCCCGACCTGTATCGGTTATAAACTTAGTGGTAGTTATAAATAATACAAAAGTAGTGACAATCAAAAAGAAAAAAAAGTATTTTCAAGAAGTCCCATCTGGAGTGTTGAGAATAAGAGCCCTTGTGTCCCTCTTTTTTAGGCGGATGTGTCCAGTAAAGTTCAGAATATTGCGAGCAAGCGGATTATGATGTAACTCGAGTTTTGTTTTGCGTATTTTGCAATTTCTTCAATCACTAGTGGCATATTTAAATCACCATGTAAACTGGAATTTTTAATGTACCATGGAGCCGATGTTATCAAACGTAAAATTTTGTTTTGCCTTCGTTGGATTCTCTCGACATTAGAAGCGACTTGTATAATAAAAGTTTGCAGTCTAGGCTGAGTGTTGAGTTTCTACCAATCAGCCAATTTATCTGAGTTAATTTAAGTTTCATTTGTGTTAGCTTTGAGTCAATATGGAGTTTCCATGTAAGTCGTCGATCAAGGTGTATACCAAGGTACGTGTGAATGTTGAGGAACAACTTGATTGTTGATTAGAATTGGAGAACAAGTATCTCTTCGCAGGGTAAAAGTTACCTGAACACACTTTCGCTCGTTTACTTTAATTCTCCATAAGTTTAACCATAGTTCCAGTTGTGTAATATGTTCTTGTAGATATCGGAAAGCCTCGTTAGGGTTTTCGTGCATACTTAGGCAGGCTGTATCATCGGCAAACGTAGATGTATGGATATTACTGCTCAAACGCATATCACAAGTATAAATCAAATACAAAACTGGCCACAGTATGCTCCCCTGTGGCACACCGGATGATATAGATTCGTGCACACTCATGAATTCTCCTTTCACAACCGTGAACTTCCGGGTAGTAATGTAGCTTTCTAATAAATTCAGAAAATTTATTGGTAGATATGATTTCAATTTTAAAAGTAAGGCCTGCGTGCCACACTTTATCAAATGCCTGCGAAACGTCAATAAACAGAGCAGAAGAGTACTTCTTTTCTTCCAAAGTTCTTCTTATAAATTGATTGATGGCCTGGGATGCACCCACTACCAATTAGAATTGGGAATAATTTTGACATGAGCAGTTTTTCGAAAAGTTTTGACACTGTTGAGAGCAGACTTATTGGCCTGTATGACACAGCCTTGGTAAGATCTTTGCCCGGCTTTGGAATCATTTTAACTTTGGCAAGCTTCCAGCTATTTGGATAATACTTCAGTCGTAAAATGGCATTAAAAATAAATAACAGTATTCTAATTGCAATACGAGGCAACTTCAGCAGCATCTGGTTACAAATTCCATCAAAACCCGGAGCTTTCTTCGGGTATAGCTCAGCAATTAGTTTTTGCACATCACACGTCTTAAATTTTATGGGTCGAGGGGGTAGCGCAACTACTCTCGGCAAATCAACAACACCAGTACATGTGTTTGTTGTAAATAGGGATTTTAAATGCTTTGCAAACAAGTTACCTTTTTCAGTATCACTCCTTGCCCAACCTCCGGTAGATGTGCGCAGAGGTGGTTTAAACTCAACGGGTGTTTTAATCCTTTTCGGAGCTCGCCACAAAGAGTAATTAGATGGTGGTGTGACATCGAGATTTTCCAGATAGTTTTTAAGAGATGCAGTTTTTCATGTGCAAGCAGCTCTTGGAGTCGTTTAGTGCACTCTTTAAATCTGATTTTAAGTTGTGGTGATCTGTGCTGTTGCCAATCCCTCTAGCTCTTCTTTTTTCGCATACGGCACGTTCAATATCGGTAGAATAAATTTTATTAAACCCAGTCTGCGGATGGGAGGTAGTAGCATGTTTAGCAGCCTGCTTAATATTTTCGTTAAGGTTGGCAATGTTAGTTTCAATATCATCATATGTTCTTAGCGTAATATTTTCCGTGCAATGACTACTAAGATATTTTTTAAATCCCAGCCAATTAACACGATTTATCAAATTCGCATATGGGTGAGGTAAGTCACTTCTCAATGGGCCACAAATTGTAACGATCGTGGGAGAGTGAAGCCACTATTGAAAATCTTGTGCAAACTATAAACAATTTTACAACAAATATGACTACCATGATGCAAGAAATGTTGCGAATGCAGAATACTCTGCTTCAAGCAATACTAAATAAGCCATGAACACGTTAACAATATGTTTCTGGAACGCAAACGGCATTCGCCAACATAAAAATGAACTTGAGCACTTCCTCACGGAAAAAAATATTGATATAATGTTAGTATCTGAGACTCATTTGACTTCGAGAAGTCTTTTTAAAATTTATGGCTACACTATATATGATACAAAGGACCCTAGAGGAAGGGCTTGCGGTGGATCAGCAATTCTAATAAAGTCAAGACTCAAGCACTATGTTCTTGATAACATTTGTGAAGAATTTGTTCAACACTATTTCAAAAATGGGCTTGGATGTCATTTCGAGTGGGGAGCCCACTTATTGGCCTACTGACATACAAAAAATTCCGGATTTTATAGATTTTGGCGTCATAAAAAATATCTCTAGGGATTTAATTCAAGTTCAAGCTTCTCTTGATCTCTCGTCCGATCACTCCCCGACGATCATCACAATTTGTAGCCCATTAAGAAGTAACTTACCTGACCCATATGTGAAGATGATCAATCGTGTAAATTGGCTGGGGTTCAAAAAATATCTCAGCAGTCATTGTACGGAAAACATTACGCTTAGAACACCCGATGATATTGAATCGAACATTGCCAATCTCAGCGAGAATATTAAACAGGCTGCTGAACATGCCACTATCTCCCATCCGCAGATTGGGTTTAATAAAATTTATTCTACAGACATTGAACGTCTCGTACGTGAAAAAAGAAGGGCTAGAAGGGAATGGCAACAGCACAGATCACCACAAAATAAAATCAGATTTAAAGAGTGCACTAAACGACTCCAAGAGTTGCTTGCATCTGAAAAAATTGCATCTCTTAAAAATTATCTGGAGGGTCTTGATGTTACACCGGCGTCTAATTACTCCTTGTGGCGCGCTGCCAGAAAGCTTAAAACACCCGTTGAGTATAAGCCACCTCTACGCACATCTACCGGAGGTTGGGCAAGAAGCGATACTGAAAAAGGTAAAATATTTGCTGAGCACTTAAAATCCGTTTTTACGCCAAATATATGTACTGGTGTTGCTGATTTGCCGAATATAGTCGCTCTACCCCCTCAACACATAAAGTTTAAGACGCGTGATTTACAAAAATTAATTGCCGAACTCAACCCGAAGAAAGCTCCGGGTATTGATGGAATTAGTAATCAGATGCTGATGAACTTGCCTCGTATTGCAATGAGAATCCTGTTATTCATATTTAATGCTATTTTACGACTGGAGTATTATCCACACAACTGGAAACTTGCCAAGGTTAAAATGATTCCAAAGCCGGGCAAAGATATAACAAAGGCTGAGTCATATAGGCCAATAAGTCTACTATCTACAATGTCAAAGCTTTTCGAAAAACTGCTCAAAACAAAATTGTCCCCAATTCTAATTAGTAGTGGGTGCATACCAGACCATCAATTTGGTTTTAGAAGTCAGCATAGCACCATTGAACAAACTCACAGATTAGTTCAATTTATAAGAAGAACTTTTGAGGGAAAAAAGTATTGTTCTGCGCTGTTTATTGACGTTTCCCAGGCATTTGATAAAGTGTGGCATGAAGGCCTTATTTTAAAATTGAAGACTTACTTACCAATAAACATTTTAAATCTTTTGGAAAGTTACATTATTTCCCGTAAGTTCACTGTTGCGGAAGGAGACTTTACAAGTAGGCCTGAAACAATTTCATCTGGTGTGCCACAGGGGAGTATACTGGGACCAGTTTTATATTTAATTTATACTTGTGATATGCCTGTGAGCAGTAGTATCCATACTTCCACATTTGCCGACGATACAGCCTGCCTTAGTATGCATGAAAACCCTGATGAGGCATCCCGCAAACTCCAGGAACACATTAGCCAGATGGAGCTTTGGTTAAACTTATGGAGAATCAAGGTAAATGAACAAAAGTGTGTTCAAGTAACATTTACTTTACGAAGAGATACTTGTTCCCCCATTCGGATTAACAATCAAGTTGTTTCTCAACATTCACATGTGAAATATCTTGGTATACACCTTGATCGACGACTTACATGGAAACACCACATTGATTCTAAGTTAACTCAAATGAAACTTAAACTAACTCAGGTACATTGGCTGATTGGTCGAAATTCAACACTTAGCCTAGACTGTAAACTTTTAATATACAAGTCGCTTTTAAAGCCAATATGCTGCTACGGAATTCAACTATGGGGCACTGCTTCAGCTTCAAATGTAGAGAAAATTCAACGCAGGCAAAACAAAATTTTACGCATGATAACATCGGCTCCATGGTACATCAAAAATTCAAATATACATCGTGATTTGAATATGCCACTAGTGACTGCAGAAATTGCAAAATACGCTGGCAAATATTTAACAAAACTCGAGTCACATCCTAATCCGCTTGCCCGTAATATTTTGAACTTTACTGGACACATCCGCCTAAAAAAGAGGGACACAATGGCTCTTATTCACAGCACTCCAGATGGGACTTCTTGAAAATACTTTTATTTTTTTTTCCTTTTGATTATCACTACTTACATATGTATTATATATAACTACTACTAAGCTTATGTCCGACATTGGTCGGGCCTAATTATATTTTTTAGATTTAAGATTTGAATACTTATTGTTAGTTCATATATGAAGATACAATAAATAAAAATTCATGCATAAAAAAAAAAATATTGATTCATGATACATCTGAAAATTAAGCTAGAAGTGTAAGCTCTTATCCTAAATTTATTATTTCTGTCATGTTATGGAAAACATCACCAAATTATCCAAATAATTCGAAATACATAGCAAAATCCATAAAAATATATTAAAATAAATTCAGTTATACAAAAATCTTTTAGTGATGTAGATACAGTCAAAACGAATGGAAAAAATCTGGATATTCAAATACTCATTTCATTCGAATAAAATAAATTGTGATAATTTTTCTTTATTCATCATATTATTTTTACTTTAGCTTCATAGTAATGTTTATCTGTTTTCCTTCCATCTCAGAAGCTCATATTTTTTAAAGTAGGTTACTTTACTTCAAGATAATAAAAACTTATTTAATACAATAAAAAATTATTTGAATACTCGAATGAAATTCTATTCGATGTTGTACATCATAAGCTGTGAATTGGTTGTTGAACACGATGGAGTTACCAGTATTTATTATTAAATTACAAAATAATTAAAGTTGTCTTTTGAATATAATTTCTTAATAAAGCAATGCTAGCCTTAAAGTACTTGGTAACTACTATGAACTTTAAAGCTCAAATAAAATATTTTTTAAATACGACCCTTATTATTTAAATATTAACAAAAATATTGACGAAACAGAAATGCCTAGAGCTTTATAAAAAAGTAGAAATTTTTATTTGCTAGCGTGATTCCAGCTGATATAAATAAATATATCAGGAATATATAGTTAGGTATATGATAAAAAATATTTGAACTCTTGGCGAATGGGAAAGACAAAAGATATCGAATACGAATCTTGAAAACGTCCAGATTTGTTTATAAACATAAGATAAATATAAAAGATATAAAAGATAGATATAAAAATATATATAATGAAATAGGATAAGATATAAAATTACTTCATTTATATGAAAAAATTTAATATAGGACGATGCATATTTATGTATAAAATAAACGCTTGCTTGGATGATCCCGTGGGTAGTGAGACACTAAGAAGGTGTGACAAATATTAATTCAATAAATTTGTTTAGGTTAAATGGCAATATTATAAATGATTAAGATGCATAGTATCTTTCAAAATACACTACTGCACTACGGCTGCCATATTTGTCCAAATATGGCAGCTTTTTATGAGAAATCGACTATTAGAATCCATATATGAACACCAGGGATGCGAAATCAGATTTACAAATTGTACTAATTTGCAAAAACAATTTTACTTTTTTTGTTTCAGACTATAATACGACTATTACTTTTGACTAAAAAGGCTCGCTGATATGATTTCAGTTACAAAAATTTCAAAAAACCATAACAACTCAGCATGTCAGAGTTTCATTTTCTACCAAAGTGTTAATACTTGTATTAAGTCAGAAGCGGCCTTTACAAAATGCATCTTGTAGTTTTCGATATATATAATTATATAATTTTTTTTTAATTTTTTACAATTTTTTTTAATATATAATTTTCCAGTAGACCAATTAAGAGAAATGGAATTTTTATGAAATTTCCGTATAAATTTGAACAGCTCACATGTTTATTTTGCGATATATTACAAAAAAATATATGGACATTTTACTGGACTTACATTTGAGACAAAAACAAAATTTTAAAATTTGTTTTTATACCCTTTACCAAAAATGGAAAAGGGTATATACATATAGGTTTGTCATTCCGTGTGTAATTTCCTTATATATATATATATATATATACATATATACTGCGTCCTTATGAGTAGGGAAGACAAATAACCGTATGTCCGTCCGTCTGGTGTACGTGAAGAGCTAGGGACTTCCCTTCTTAGACTGGTGTGTCACAACTGGTCCAAAATAGATTGTTATTGAAAATCAGCAAAACCAGCAGACGGTTTCAGAGCTGGAAAACATAAAAGTAGCCAATAATAAGTTTTATTTTTTAATTTTTTTGATAATAAACTTATTTTGTGTTTCAGTACGAGCAAAATTTGTATTAAAAATATAAAAAAATCAAAAAGATGTTTTTTGTTAAAAAATAACCTACTGAACGAATTTTTCCTTTTTATCTATAAATTAAACATATCTTACATTCTTAAAAGAAAACTAATGGTGTAAAAAATCAAAAAAAATTATAATTATGATGCCAGGGTTGGGAAACTTACACTTTTTGTGATATAAAAAAGTAACTAGGTCTAATTAATTTTTTTGTTTTTCTTTATAAATTAAATATATTTTATGTGTTGGAAAGAACAGTTTGGTATAGTAAAATTAGAAAAATAAAAACCACACTCCAGAGCTGAAAAATTTATACTTTTTTTATATTAATGTAACTAAATAAAACTAATTATTTCCTTATTTCCTTTTTTTGTGTTCATTTAACATATTTTATGTATTTTTGAAAAACTAGATTGGTATAAGGAGTCAGAAATATCTAAAAGGATGATTCCAGGGTTCGGAAACTTACACTATTTGTGATATATAAATTAATTAAATAATATTTATATTGTATATATTTTAGAAAGAAATTAATTAGTATTAAAAACCAGAAAAATCAAAATTATGGTTCCAGGGTTGGAAATTGAGAAAAGTTTTTTTGGGTAAAAAAATAACAAAAAATATTTTTGTTTTAATTAAGCATATTTCATTTCTTAGGAAGATCTTTACTCAAGATTTATTTTATATTTGTTAAATTTTTGTATAGACATCTAATTTAAGTACAAACGAAGGTTTATGCCATGTTGCTTATTATGCTCTCAGCACAGTTATGCTGAAAATCGATAGTCATTCGTTTACAGCTTCTAACGAGTTCTTATTAATTTTTAGTAAATGGAGATAAAAATTAAATTTATCGCTAAAGAACAGTCATAACTATAAAATATATTAAAGAAAATGTTCCTTTTCATTTACCTGAAATAATTCCTTTCTGCTGAACAATATCTAAAATATGCTTTAGGAATAAACCTTTTACATAATCGCGATATATATCATTTTGAATGGGATGTTCAAATTCAGACACTAAACATTTTTGCAACGTCAAAGTTTATTAAATACGGGAAAATATAGAACAAGTTAGTTTACTTGGTATGGAGGTACAATACCAAGACTGTTTTAGGGTTATTAAATAGCAGCACGGGCTTGTAACATCTTGCACGCAAAGAAAAAATATGGTTGAGGTAACCATAATCAAACAGCAACATACTATGGTTGAATTATATGGTTGCAGTCAAATCATATTATTGTAAATGGAAAAGCAAAGTTCAAAAAATATTATTTTCTGAGTTAATAATAATATTATCTACAAAAACAATTAACTTTGTTATACCTAATCTTATTATTGTAAATAAGACAACACTATTGTTAGATGTGACTAAAATATAATTGAGACTTACCATACCATGTTCTAATATTATAATAATATTGTTCAATACGACCATAGTATTATTTTATATAACAATAATATTTTGTTTTTTAATCATATATTTATTGGCAACTCTTTTGTTTAAAACAGCTGTGCGGTAAGTCGGAAATAAAAATAAATTAATACTGTTGAAAGAAAATGTATGTATGTATGTATAGAAATGTATACTTACATATATGTGTATACACGAAATATAGACATATCTGTATAAAGAGACATACATACATACATATATACACATATTATTTTTATTTATCTACCCTTTTATTTATACTTTTTTTTATTTATTTAAAACCACGCGTGCACTACCGAATGGCATACAAACGAAACACTGAACTGACAGAAAATGTTTCTGAAAAAGATTTTTTTTTTAAAACTTAACATAGTATGGTTTTGGATAACATTATATTGTTATTTACATCATATTATTTTTACACAATAATACAAATTATATTGTAGTCATCAATTTTTAACAAAACTATATTGTTAAATTTTAACCATATCGCACTTTCTGTGAATACAATAATGTAATTATTTAATTCAAACATTACTGTGTTTATCGTAACAAAATTAATGTTTAAAATAATAATAACTAGTTTTCAACGACCACACGTTTGTTGCAGAGAACATAGTATTATTTTCTCAACCATTTTACAACCATATCTTTTCTTTGCGTGTGAGAGCGAGTAAACAAGCCCCCACTTTTTGTTATTGTATTGAGGTGAGATCGATGTTGACAACTGGAATAATGGCGAATGTTAAATATTTCTTAAATATAGAGTGTGGAATAAATATTCAACTTTTTCTAATATCGAAAATAAAATATTTGAATCAAACTCTTAAGTTGAAAAAAAACCGAGAGGTCACTTACCAAAAATTGCACTATAAAAAAAATTATAAATTTTATCACAAAACATATATGTACATATATAGATATATGTATGTACCTATGTATGTATCAGTATACTACATATGCATACGTTGGTGAAGGGTATATTAGATTCGGCACAGCCGAATACTTGTTTTTAAATAAAATTGTTAGAATGAAAAATTTCCTTCAAACAGACGATGAAAACCGTATTAACGTTCAAAGAGAACTTAAAGAATTTCATAGTGTAAATTTCAAACGACCTTTTGTTATATAAAAAAACACTGAAAGATTTGATATTAAAGTAAAACAGGATTATAATACAAATTTCTTTTGATATAATATATATTTTATTCGAAACGTATAACTACTTAATTTTTAAGCAGCTATAGCTATAGCTACTTAATAAGTTTATACACTCTTAGATTTGGTCTGAATATTTATATAAAGTTCGAATAAAACATACCTAGTATATAATATAATAATATATTATGAATAAAAATAAATTTCACTTCAGCTTACACCATTTTGCCGGGAAAATCTCCAACAATTTTCTCGGCAATATTACATAGACATTTCCCGGGTATTTCCGTTGCCTGCATTAATATTTGTAAAATGCTTAAAGATTTCTTTTAAGGATTTTCTTTTAAAATATTTAATACAAGTATTATTTTCTCAACTTTAATAAGGTTTAATTTAACAATTCACAACAGATCTCAGACCGGCAACACCTGGCAAAACGAATTTTGTTGTTATGTCCCAAATGAGAAAACATCGCAGCACGAAAAATATTAACATATGAAAATGCTCAAACAAAACACATACGCAACAGCAAAACAATATACAAAGACCTTTATTCACCAAAAATAAAAAATAAGGAAAATATATTAAAACTAAAATAAACCTTCACTACCTTGGGCAAAAAAAATCAAAAAGGCCAAATAGTAAATGACTAAAAATAATCTTTTTGGTATCCATGTCATTCACACACACACATACATGTGCCAAAGCAACACCACAAACACCAAAATTTATATGGCACCTTCAACACATACTCGTACAACACGTTGCCCCAATATCCGATAAAACGTATCTCTGGTATTGTTTTGTATTCTGCAAAGTGTTTACGAATTGAAAGCGTGAAAAAAGTATTATTTAAGCGCATGAATGCCAATTGGCAAAAACTTTAACCTTAAAAAAATCTACAATACATACAAAAAAAAAATGCAAAAACCTTTGCATTGCTATTACTTATCTGTGGAATTTGAGGTGCTCATAACAGTGGGGCAAAAAAGTAAAAAAAATTTTAAATAAATGATTACCTATATGCCAAGCCACCATTTTAAACCATTATGAGGCAATAAGGAGCAAGTGTTTAAGTCATATTTTACTTTGCTTTGTAGGAGAGGACTTTAAAAATTTCAAGACGATTTTCAGAAATTTATTTCTATTACAGTGGAATTATGAAACCAAACGGGTCCAGGTTCGCTGTTTATAAAGACGTTGTACCCGAACCCGTTGAACCGAAAAATTCAGCATGGTTCGGGTTAAAAATATAAAAAATAGAGAAATATTTAATAAGATCCATTACATTTCTTGCATGCAAAAAAAAATATTAAAAACAAAATCAAAATAAAATAACGATTGATTGAACACCAGGTGTCCTTTACATATGCATATTTATGTATCTATGTAGTCTAACTTTGATAGAAACACAGCGTATAAGCTAATACAGCTTTTACTAATGAAACACATGTAGTTTTTTTAACTTTAAACCCGAACCCGAACCTGAATTTTTTATTTTGATTAACGCGAACCCGAACCTGAACCCATTTTTTTCATGGTTTCAGTCCCTGTAACATATACAAATCATATATAAGATAAATTAAGCTATTATTCCATATGAGATTAATTACAAGTTGAAAAAAGATAAGCAGCAAGTTGTTGCGCAATAACTTACAGAAAAATCACACAATACAATTGAGACCGGACTTTAGAATTTAAGGATTGCAGGGGTGCCCTTAACTCATATTTTAGCTAAAGGCTGTATTTTTAAGCAACCGCGTGTTTTTAAAGCCCTAATTTCGATTTTATAAGCCTTTGCTTTAAAAAGATGACTTCGGTCTGATGTTATTAATTACCCCAACATCTAGACCCTTTAATAACCTCCACTTTACTATATTACGAGTATGTACTTCGGCTCCTTTGTGCTACCTGTGAGTTGAAGAGAAGATATTGACAGAAGGTCATAGTCAAGGGAGAGTGATAGAAAAGACAGGTGGTGAAGGAAGAGGTAGATGAAAACTTCATTCTTTTACAACTCAGCTTTTTGCACGTTTTAATAATGCAGTGTTGCAGTGAGTCAATGGCGCGTATAAAATTTAAAGCTGTGCTTAGTAACCATTTTATTGGTTGTTTTACTTCGCCCATGATTCTGCTACTGACGTTACATTAGGATTAGCATCCGCTGAAGCCGGTGTAGTTCAGTGACTAGTGTCTATGTCTCCTTTATGATTACAACTTTCCTACAACAACTGATATAAAGGGACATTAATTCATATCAGAAAAATGCGTGGTGTTATTTAATGATTGTCGTAGACAGGTCTAGAACCCAGGAACTTTCGGTTTCGCAGTCAACATGCTCACTGCAAAGAATAAATACGACAATTTTAAAATGAAAACAAAATCGCGGTTCGGTTTTAACGTAAATCGAAAACCGACAAGAAACCCGTTCTTGTTCTTTTAACATTTTTATTTTATTTTTATCAATCAAAGTAATGATTTCAGAGCAGTACATAATATTGGCGCTTAAAATGGCAAAGCTCATGAAGAAATTGATCAAAGCTCCTTAGAAAGTGGCCAAAAATTAATGGATGCATATGTTAAAATTGGTTCCTAAGAAATTATTGTATCCAAGCTAACACAATCTCAATTTATAAGATAATCAATTGTAGTGAAGTTGATACTAAATGCCAACCAATTATAGCACAACGTCCGAGTTATGAAAAATCGAATGATGAAAAATAGAGTGTAACAATGGATGTGTGTACTATAGGGTTTGGGAAACGGGAAATCCCGGGAAATGTGTGTCTAATATTCCCGGGAAATTTTTGAGATTTTCCCGGGAAAACGGGAAATTAAAAGTGCATGTTATTTCATAAATATATAGAATTTATAATCCAATTTAACTTTAATATAAAAACTTATAATTTTTTTTATATTACAAAAGTTCGTTTGAATGATTGTATGACTAAATTTACACGAACGTTGACACGTTTTTCATCGTCTGTTTAAACACTTACATATACCTTGTTCGAAGGAAATTTTTTAATCTTAAAATTTAAATTGAGCTTTTGTTTTAAATGTAACTGTAAGAAAGAAAGAATTCTTTCGACTCCGCTAAACAAGAAGTAAGTCCCCTTTCACACACGTCAGGTCTGACTCGTCAAGTCTTGAGTTTTTAGGAGAGAGAGGAAAAGAGAATGGAGAGGGGTAAAGACTTGACCGTACCAGTCAAGTTTGCTTTTTCGTTTTGTTTTGTCATTCGTAATACTCTACGACGACGCAAATTGATGAGACTTGATGACTTGACTTGACGGTGTGTATGAACACGAATGCAGGTTCAAAATAAAATTGAACAAAAACTGCTCAGGCAAACCTGACGTGTGTGAAAGAGGACTTAAATGTCCATGTTTTTTTAATATAAAATAAAAATTTGAGCTATTCAAGTCTAGTCTGAAATTTCATAAAAATTCCATTAAATTGAAGTCATACCATATCTCCAAAAAAAAGTGGAATAAATTGTATAAGTATCAATGATTGCAATAATATAATCGTTTCCTAAAGTAAATAATTCGATGCTAAGCGAACTTGAAGTGATTTTTCGCCGAATTAGTGAACAAATTTTGAAAAGTGTAGTGAAAATTTTAAGCTGTAAGAACTCTGAGTTGACGAAATTTAAATTGAATACAAGTAGACGCTATTATGGAAACCCTGCAGAAAATATTTTAGGAGAAATAAAATGAAAGACACTTAGACATACTGTGGCTCAGGGTATTCAAAATTCGGCGTAGCGCAGTATGGTACTGTAACCTGCTTGTACTTAACGATAAGAAACCGCCTGCAACTTTTTCAAAAAGAATGAGAAACAAGAAAGGCAAATTCTTATTAAAATGAAGGTAGGTCTTATTAGAAAATTGTCTACTAATTGTGGTAACAGTCGTCAATTGGTTTTTATATGATATTTTGCTGTGTAATAACTTTATTCCATTTGCTTAAATTCAATTAAAAATTCTTAAAAATTTGTCTTAGAACTGCTTTTTTATTAACTTTTATTTCAAAAGAATGCTTACAATAATAAAACAATCGAAATTTCACCAACTTTCATTTAATAAATGTATTTAATTTAGAAAATTAGCTTTTCCCGGGAATTCCCGGGAACTTGATTTTTTAATTCCCGTTTACCGGGAAGTGCAAAAGTCCGGGAAATCCCAAACCCTAGTGTACTAGTACTGGAGGTAGGCGAAATGGTAAATGCGATAGTCTGGGGGTAAGTAGAAAATTAAGAACATGTAATCCAAAAAGTATCAAGATCGTGTAGGCCAAAAATTAATTGAGAACTTCTTGTGGCTTGCACTGCCAATAAAGCAGTACTGAATATTAAACTTTAATAATAAATCTCAACAAATGTATGTGGTTTATGCAAATAATATTCATCAGCCAGAGAAAAAGCTTTCGAATTTCTAAAAAGCAAATTCAAACAGTTTTGCTTTCGAATCGAATTACACAATAACCTCCGAAAGCTTGACAAACTCTCAAAAGATTTCAGACATACACGTGCTTCCAGTCAATAGGTTTGTTTCTTTACTTCTTGGGTAAAGCTCGGTAAAATGAGAGCAAACTATAATTTCGCTCAACAATACACAAAAATGCACAAAAGTAGGGGAACGCTAAAAACCAAAATTTTAACACCAGAAGAAACGTCAATGTTTTGACACATAAATTGACATATGATTGGCGCTTTGATTTAAGTTCTTTAAATTGTGAAAACAAATTTATTAAAAAGATTATCGACGTAAAGACATTTAAAAAAAGAAATAATGGAATCGCTTACTATTTGTTGTTCCCCAGGCACTTATCGTAACATTAAAAATGGTAATTATACAAAGCTGAGAGTTTCTTAAGCATTTAATTTTACTTTTACGTCTTCCAGATGAAAGCTATAGACTGCAAGTTACGCAAGACGTACTGACTGAGCACAGCGGCACATATGATCAAATTATATTTACTCAGTCAGTGGAACAAGAATCTAGTAAGTGTTAAAGTAAGTTGATAAATATTTGTTGGAATCTTACTTTCATACATATTTTTATTACTAGCAGCGAAAGCCACAGCGGTCGAAGAAGCTACGATGAGTTCCATATTTACTCCTATAAACGAAACTACTAATGGTAAGACGAACAGTGCATTATTGTTTTTTAAACTGTGTTGTGCAAAGGATGTGTGTGTTTGTATGTCAAGGCACCATTTGTTGTACATTTGTGTTATATTTAAAATAATACCAATTAAATTTTGTTTTTCTATTTCAGATGAGAAGCAGAATTGGCACGACGCTCCTACTAAGCTGATGTTAAGCTTAGTAGAAGAAATACGACCGAAATTAGGAAAAAGTGTCAAAGTAAAAACAAAAGCCAAAATGTATCAGCTTATTGCAAATAAAATGGCGGATGAGGGTTACTCCTTCAACGCCATACAAATTGAAAATAAATTTAGGGGCTTAGAGCGGTCTTACAAAAAAAACTGTACTGAACAACAGACAAACCGGACGGAGCAGGCAAACATGTTCTTACGAGGAGTACATACTTACATTTATATGATTTGCAAAAGAAAACTTATCATTATATTGTTCTTCTAGTGAACTGAACAGAATTCTTAAAGAAAAGAAAGGAATTAACCCGGAATTCATATTGGAAAGCGGAGACAGTGATGGAATTTCAAGCCCAGGTCCAATAGACGATACAAATGCGGACACTGATAACTCTTTAAAAGGTTATTATTATAATTTTTTAAAACCTGGCCAAAAAAGGGGTGTTATAAGTTTGTAGTGTGTGTCTATTTGTCTGTCCGAGTCCATGTAATGATCAAACGGCTGGACCGATTTTGATTTAGTTTTCTGTGTTTGAAAGTGACTTGATCAAGAATGTTCTTAGCTATGTATGTATGATTAAAAAGAATCGATCCAGCCGTGTGTCTTTGACGCCGTTGCTCCCAAACGGCTAGACCGATTTTAAGTTGATTTTTTTCGTTTGAAAGGTGACTTGATTTTATATCGTCTCGCCTATACTTAAAGCAGATCATTCCACCCATATGGTCTGTATATCGGCGTTTCTTAAAAATTTTATTTTTTGTTATTTATTTAAAAAGCTTTTACATACATACATACATATGTTAAGGGTTCTCATGAAATGTATTTTTTCATTGTATGTATTACAGATGACGAACTAAGCCCTATACAAATTTCAAAAGGCAGGGCTAAACTTGGTGTAAGAGACCAAGTTTTAAAAAAAAATGGAGGAAATGGTGATGGAAAGAAAAAGTTTTAATGAAAAAGTTTTAGATTTAATGAAAAAAAAGGAAGAATATGCTCAGAAAAGGGAGAAAATATCTCAAAGGAAATTGGAACTATTGGAGATGCTAGTCAACCAAAAAAAAAATAAAATTTGCCAAGTGTCTGAACCAAAACGTGCCTGACTGAAAATGTACTTCAGAACTTTTTTTTAAATTGTTGTTTACCTTTAAATATTTTATAGCAATGTATTTTACCTGCTCCACGTTATACTTATTTTAATGAATTGTTATGTTTTTTTAGTTTGGTAGAACTTTAATTAATTTTGTTTTTTTATATTACATAACTTAAATAAATGAATGAACTGAAAAAATCTTTACAACAAAAAAATTTCAAGCATGCTTATTTTGAATATTACTGCAGATCTGCACAAATCGGATCCCTTGCGGCATTTCCTCTTGATGTTTCCACCGTTACATCGTTTTCCAAATTTACTTCTTCCTCTTGTTCGGTAAACATCAAATCGTTATCATTGGACAGATTGTGTAAAACACAACATGCTCGTATAAAGTGGCATAACTTCTTAATACCTCTTAGTTTGCAATAGTACAATTGCCTGAAACGTTGCTTCAGCATCCCAAATGAATGTTCTATGCACACACGACCTGAGCTCAGTTTTATATTAAAATTTTTTTGTGCCCTTGTCAAATGGCCATTGTCTTTGTATGGTGTCACCAGATATTGAGTGCAAGGATAGGCTGAATCTCCCAGCAGATAGCAGTATGTAGTGGAAAAATGTTTAAATATAAATTTCTGGCAAACACATACATATGTATGTATGTACATACGCGCACAGTCATTTAAATAATTAAATTAATTACCTCCGCATAGCATCGTCATTTTTAGATATAATGGAGAGTTCTGGAAGACCCAAATGTCATGAGATGATCCAGGGAATCCCACGAAAATATTTATAAATTTTTTGTTTTCGTCGCAAACTGCTTGCATTGTAAGCGTTGTGTTGTTTTTCCGATCGATGTAATCATCTTTGCATTCTTTTGGTGGATCAATGATAATATGTGTACCATCAATACAACCTTAAGAGTATATTAAGACAAGTATATAAAATTAAGGAATGAATTATGAAATATTTAGTTTACCTATGGCTTTCGAAAATCCGCATTTGTTGGCGAAAAAGATGGCAGATTCCTGCTTTTTGGATTCATTTGGCCATTTGATAATATCTGGACTTAAACTGCTTATAAACATTGTAGTTTTATAAATGATTCTGCAAACAGTTGAAAGTGCCAAATTAAATCGATCACACAAATCGCGAAAGCTACATGCTTCATGTCCCGCAAACCACAAAAAAACTGCCAAATAAGTTCCGGCTGGTAAGCGTTTATCAGCTCGCAAATTTTTATATGTATCACTTTCTGCAAATCTGTCTGATAAATTTATATATAACTCTCTGCAGATACGAAAGTGTTGCCGGAACTCTTCTTCTGTATATAAAGGGACAACTACTTGCAAATAGTTTGGAATGCTGTTCCTTCTTTGTGCTTCAAAATATTTAAAAACTGTTAGCAACAGAGTTTCTTCGGTGTCACAATCCTGCTCGATAACGTCTAAAATATCATCGTAATCACTAAATTCACTGGAAGTGTCCACAAACTCTCCAACAACAGTTCCAAAAATATCTTCATCTGACATTTTATTACTATAGATATAGAAATATTCATGCATAAACTTTATTTGTTGTCTATTAATATAGATATGTACTCGTATATGTGTAAGTATGTATGTACATACACAGGTATGCATTTACTTACATGTTTAAGCGTATCTAAAATATTTTCTTTCCAAATTTTATATAAAAACTTACAAAACTTTTTTCAGCACAAAATTTTTTCAGTTTTTGTGCAATTTAATATTTTTTTGATATTGTTTATATTTCAACAGCTGATTGATTTTGTGTTTGCCCAAACTAGCACGAAGAAAAATTACGGGCTGTTTCGTGCAAGAAGAACAAGAACATTACTCTCACCAAACCTCTCTCATTTACCCAATTTTCGAGTACGGGAACGCTTTTCGTGCAAATTGGGCTCCCGCGGGATCCCAATGTAGAGTAAAGAAACAAACCTAATGTGGTTATACACCAAAGTATCAAAAGTGGTGCACTTACTGGAGTGCAGTGATGCCAATTTAGCGCGTTTTAACTATGCCAAACGGGCTTATTTTTTGTCTTAGCGCGTTTAATAAAAACGCGCTTAATTAGCGTGTTTTAAATAAAGTCAATAAGATCATTTCAGTTCAATATTTTTCTAGTTTTCTTATATAAATTTAACAATTTCTAGTATGAAAAATTCTGATAAAGTTTTTTAAATTGGTTAATGATTCAGCTGTCGCAAATAAAATTCCCTTGAGTGTGGTTGGAAGTAAAAACAAATTTTAATACTGTAGATGGCAAATATTTTGAAATATGAAGTCGTTCTCGTGAACAAAAATACTTATATAAATTATTAAGCATTTATTCTAGCTAAAGTACAAAAAGTATTTAAATCGACAATATACATATGTATAATAGAGTTCGACCGATTAATCGGCTTCGGCCTTCGGCCAAAAATTGGTAATCGGCCAACATTCGGCCTACGGCAAAAATCGGCCGATTAGCCGAAGCCGAATATTTTTCATTCCAAGCTTGAAAAATAACATTATGTTTGGTCGTTGCTCGCCGACAGTTTCTATTGTGTTTAACGTTTTGAAAGGGTTGCTTTGAAATACAACCCAGTTGCTTTCTATTTTCTTTTACTTGGACATTCTTGTGAGCGATCATATGAAAAAGCAATCTAGAAATTGCAAAATAGTTTTATTTTTCTTGTTATGTATCCAATAGATATTACAGCTATTTCAGTGATCTCAAAAAAGGAAACTTTTTTCTTAATTCATATAAAACAAGTATAATTTTTAAAATTTAAAACATTCGGCTTCGGTTTTGGCCGAAGTTTAGGATTTTAGCCGAAGTTCGGCTTCGGCTTCGGCCAAAAAAAAACGCCTTCGGTCGATCTCTAATGTATAAGTTATACAAAGTATGACAAATAAAATTAAAATAAAAACTAAGGATTTCGATTATTTGGAAGGCCATTCTAGTTCTGTATTAAATGATTGTAGTTATTTAGCATATAATTTTGAAGAAACGATATTATAAAATCTGAAAAAGAGTTACAAAAAAATCAATTGTATTTACTTATACATATATACTTACGGTGAAGGACTAAACTCTCCATGCAGCCATAATTTTTGGGGTTTGACAAAATCTGGGAAAAATTAAAAAAAATTAATTTTTCCAATATTTAGGGTGATGATAAATAAGTTTATATAAAAAATAAAAACGTTATTCATAAATAGCCTTAAAGCCCAGAGCAGTCCGAAATTGGAACAAAATCAAAAACATAGCATTGAATCCAAATTATTGGAGAAATTTTATTGAAATTTATTCAACCAATTGTTTCGATTAAAATTTAGCAATTCAATAAAAATTTTAAAAAGATAACTGAACTAACAATTTTTTACAGTACAGGAAATAACTGAACTACCTAGATAGAGAATAGCAAGGAAAATTCAGTTTTCTTTATTTTTTTTAAGGCAGGTTCGAACTGGTTTTGAATGATAATTATTCAAGACTTCATTTACTATGTTTATACGCAGGGCTTATTTGCAAATAAAACAAGAAATTGTTGCCATATTATGGTTTTTATTGCGACTTACTAATTCAGAAAACTATTCACGATTAACGCACAATTTGCAAATAAAGTGCTTGAGGTTGCCACGTTTACAAATGTTTGATAGCAAAAAACAATAAATGGATAAATATTGCAACAAAAAACATTGATAGAAGAAAATATTGACTATTAAAACAAACAATTATTTGATATTTCGTACATTTACACTATTTTTTTTGTCAACATAAGTAAATTTTCTATAAAAGTGTTACCAAGTTGGTGTACTTTTGCTATGCCGTATAAACAGTGAGTTAATTTATTTGCAAATAATTTTATTTGCAAATAGTGCGCGTATAAACGTAGTAATTGATGTGTATTTGGAGAAACTGAAAAAAAAAATACAAAAAATTATTTACTGAGGATATGTCTAGTTTTGTTCTCTAGTTTCCTCAATTAAAAGAGCACTGATACAAACCATCTCAATTCAAAGAAAAGCTCATGCACCTTGTAAATATCCCATCATCCTAGGCGTGTTTACTTGTTACTTTCCAATCTTGAAACCAACTTAATATTTTAATATTAAACTTTTCACATTAATGTTTCATTTGTGGTTTACCTCATATCGGAGTTGCTGCTATAAAGGAGAGTTTGTATCAAACAGTTTTTCATTAGTAATTAGTAGTTACGCTATTTTGGGCACATGTGTGCCGACCAAAAAAAGGGGTGTTATAAGTTTGTAGTGTGTGTCTGTCCGTGTCCACGTACAGCCCAAACGGCTGGACCGATTTTGATTTAGTTTTTTTTTTGTTTGAAAGGTGACTTGATCGAGAAGGTTCTTAGCTATGTTTAAAGAAAATCGGTCCAGCCGTTTAGAAGATATCACATCTTTTCGAAATATATCGGGGGTTTCTAAAATTTTTAATTTTTGTTATTTATATTACACATATTACACATTTAGTCCTAATTTACACTAATGCCCGTAATTTCTACACACAGGTAATTTACCCAAGGTTCTTGTCCACGAGTTTGCCTTATAAAAATTCAACTTACACGATAGATATCTAGGCACCAATAGATATCTACTTGTAGAAATTACGGAGCTAAGGAAGTCTTATTGCTAAGCTGATTTGTTTTTTAGGAGAGAGAGAGACGAGGGGAAAAGAAATGTTTATGTTCCCCTCGTCTCTCTCCCCGAAAAAACTAATCAGCCTAGCAATAAGACTTGCTTAGTGTAAATTAGGACTTATTGAAATTTGCATGAACAAATTACCAAAGCTATTGCAAAAAATAAAAACAATAAATTAGTTACAGATTTAGATTTTTGAAAAAAGGATTTGTTTGATATGCAATATCATCCTATATGATAGTTCATAACAGTTGTTTAATTTATAATATTAATTCAGCAACTATTTAAAATTAGTTATTTCAATTAAAATAATAGTTTGTTTATCTAAATTGCAACAACAATTTGCAATAAAATTCAAAATGAAAAATCCGTATTGGCAAGATTTGCCATGCAACACTTGCTTCGTTGAAATTCCAACAAAGATTTACATTAACGGTAAAATTGACAATTGAAATTGGTTAAAGTTATCTATGAGATTTTTTTGTCTGAGTGCACATAAAATGTTATGCATTTTAGAGCTCTTTAATATTGAATTCGAGTTAATATTTTTGCCTATATTTTCCTTAACATCATATATTGTGATGTATTTTCGACTAATGCTTGGTGGGTACAAAACAGGTGGCCCACTGTACGTTTTTTTTTTAACAAACACATAGAGAGAGTTCTTGCACACATGCATACGAATAATTTTTTCACGTACTTGTGGCATGTAGAGATTGTGCTTTTTTTTATACATTTTTGATTTTTTCTTAAAAGTTTAAAATTAAACTCTTAAGGGTTGCTCGTGATGTTGTTTCATGCATCTGTTGCTGCAAGGATATTTTTTTGTTTGTTCCAAATACACATTTTTCTTTTATTATACCCTTTACCAAAAATGGGAAAGGGTATATATAGGTTTGTCATTCCGTGTGTAATTTCCATAATATTAATTTGCGACCAAAAAAATATATATATTCTGGGTCCTTATGAATAGGGAAGATGAATAAGCGATGTCCGTCTGTCCGTCCGTCCGTCCGTCTGGTGTGCGTGAAATCGGTTTTCCGAAGCTCCCAGAAAAGCTAGAGACTTCGTTCTTGGACTGGTGTCTT
The DNA here is from genome assembly GCA_944452675.1 of Tachina lurida. Lineage (NCBI taxonomy): Eukaryota > Metazoa > Arthropoda > Insecta > Diptera > Tachinidae > Tachina > Tachina lurida. The sequence goes on along the minus strand of OX101752.1, from coordinate 118,372,319 downwards.
AGAAATGATCCAACTTAGATTGGTATTGAAAATCAGCGAAATCGAGCAGACGGTTTCAGAGCTGGAAAACTTAAACTTGATTTTGCCATATAAAAGTAACTAGATAACACAAATTTTTAATTTTTTTGCTAAATAAACTTATTTTATATTTCAGTACGACTAAAATTGGTATTTTAAATTAAAAAAAATATAAAAAAAAATTAAAAAGACGTTTCCAGGTTTGGAAAACTTTAACTTTTTGTGTTATGTAAAATTAACCATGTCTAAAACTATGTCTGTCACAGGGTATCTTCTCGATAACCGTAAAAGCTACAGACCTGAAATTTGGACACAGTGTGTAGACCTTTGGCCGCTACAACAACAAATACATGAGAATTGGAAATAAGAGGGTGTTCCAAAACGAGCAACGAAAAATTTTAAAATCCCATGTAATATACATACAATTGTATGTATGTATATACACTTGTAATTTGTAAGGTTAGTGTATTTTTATACAGACTACAAAAATTAACACTAAAATTTCAAAAAATTTAAATTAAAGGGTGTTCCATCAATTAATGCAATTTTGACTAGCAATTTTGACAACTTGCTGTATCTTGGAAACCGTAAGAGCAAAACTATTGAAATTTTCAAAAACAGTAAAACTAAAAACTCAAAAAATTATAACATCGCCAAACCGAAAAAAATTGCCAAAAACAAAAAAAAAATTGCCAAAACGGAAAAAAAGCACCAAATTAAAAAAAATGTCTAAGACTAAAATAATTCGAGAAAAACCGGAAAAATTGCTAAAATAAAAAAAAATCGCCAAAATGAAAGAAAATCGCCAGAATGAAAAAAATCGCCATAATGAAAAAAATCTCCAAAATGAAAATAAAACCCCAAAAAACAGAAAAAAATCGGCAAAATGAAAAAAAACCCAAAAAAAAGGAAAAATTCACCAAAACGAGAAAAAAGCGACAAAACTGACAAAAACTTCAAAAAAGCAAAAAAGCCACATTAAAAAATGCTCAGAACCAAATGTACGGAATCCTTTCTTTAATATTAAAGAAACTAAATAAAACTAAGTTTTTTCTTATTTCGTTTTTGCTTTGGAAAAGTTTGGCGTATAAAATTTAAAAAATAAAAATTACAGCTCCAATGATGGAAACTTTGAATTTTGTTTTTATATTAAAGTATAAATTTATTTTTTTTTTCTATTTCTTTGTTCACTTAACACACTTTATTAATTTTTTAAAGCAGAAAAATCTAAAAGGTTGATTCCAGGGTTGCAAAATTTATTGTTTTTTTTACAAAAGCAACTAGGTCAAGTTAGTTTTTTCTTTTTGTTTACAAGTTTTATATACTTTATGACTTAGAATGAAATAGTTTGGCATAGAAATTAGAAAAATAAAAGACATAGCTCCAGAGCTGAAATACTTAAATTTTTTCTGGTATATAAAACTAATTATTTCTTTGGTAATTAAATATATTCTATATTTTATAAAGAAATAAATTAGTATTAAGAAACTCAGAAATATGGTTCCAGGGTTGGAGATTGAAAAAAGTTTCGGTAAAAAAAATAACCAAAAATATATTTTTTTCAGTTAACCAGATTTCATGTTTTAGGAAAATCATTACTCAAGATTTTTTTATACATGTCTAATTTTTTTATGGATATCTAATCTAATTGAAGTATAAACGAAGGTTTGTGCTTATTGCGCTCTCAGCATAATAACTATTAGTTTTTAGTAAATGGAGATAAAACTAAAAGATAAATTAAAGGACATGTTCCGTTTCATCTTCCTGATACCTTTCCTTTCTGCTGAAAAATTTTCAAAAAAAATCCTATAGGAATTAAACGTTTACATAATACCACGATGTATACCATTTGGAATGGGAACTTTAAATCAAGACACTATGCAGGTTTGCAACATCAATGATTATTAAATACGGAAAAACATAAAACAAGTTAGTTTACTTGGTATGGAGGTGCAATACTAAGACTATTTTAGAGTTATTAAATAGCAGCACGGTTTTTTGAATATCTCGAGAGCGAGTAAACAAGCCCCAATTTTTTGGTATTGCATTGACGTGACGTCGATGTTGACTAGAATAAAAGTGAATGTAAAATATTTCTTAACCAAAGAGTGTAGAATAAAATATTCAACTATTGCTAATATCGAAAATAAAATAATTGAACTAAATTATTTAATCGAAAAATACTGAAAGGTCACTTACTATTAATTGCTTTAGAGAAGAAAATGATAAAATTTTTCACAAAACAAATATGTATGTATGTGTCTGTATACCATATATATGTACGTACGTTGGTAAAGGGTATATAAGATTCGGCACAGCCGAATATAGCACTCTTACTTGTTTTATTTTTTTGTATTGTGTTTGCTTGCTATGAAAATAAAGGCTCAACTCCAACAAACACTGAGTGAGGAAAAATTCCATATTTAATATTAAGTGAACTGATGGGCTTAAAGGTTAAAACGATGTGTGACACAAATTGAATATTTGATTTTTATGAAAGTTTTTACCATGTCATAACAAACAGGCAGAAGAAGAAGTGTATGGATGATGATAGGGAATATAAAAACATTTTTTTTTTAATTTTGTTTGGGGGTTATGCAAATAAGTGGGAACAGTTTGAAAATAGGAAAAAAAACTGAGATATTGATATAATGATGCTTGTTTGGTAATTGTCTCGTCTGTAAAGTTTGATTAATATGAAATATCGTTTCCTTAGTATTATTTGGCTGAGTTAGATTTTTAATGAATCCAACAAATTAATAAGACCACAAATAATGCCACTTGTAAGTTTTTTCACTTGGTTGTAAAATAACTAACCAGCAATTAATTTACAACGGAAAATACATTTATAACAATTAGTCATTAAATAACTGAGAAGGATGCCGCCTGGCAGTCACGTCATCTGGACGCAAGCACACATACGCTCCTGCATACGCATGAATGACATACAGAGGCTCACACTGTAGTGCAACCATAGACCCATAAAACTTTTTCACCTCCTTTGACTGACTGGTTACGAATGATTTCATCAACTAAAACGAAACAGCAACAACAGCAAATAAACTCATGAAATTAAAGGTAAAAAAATACTCATACTGGTTGGTATACAACCAATAAAAGTACATTTAGTACAATCGTGTAACAACCGGTTCAAAACAATTATTTTTATTTCTCATTTTTTTACATTTTAATTCATTGCTTCCTTTAACATGTTATGACCGACCATCGTCATCTACTGCGAACCAATGTACTCACAGATGCAGGCTTTCATTGTGTGTGAGTGGCATATAGCATTTGGAATCATGTCCGGTATTAAAAATAAATAAAAACAAAAATGCATGAATGTGAATGTTGCACCGTCAAATGATATTAAAATATGAGATGCCATTTAATTTTTTTATACGACTTCATCACGTACATTTGGAAAGTGGGTACTGTGAGTGTAGCGTTGATTAGGATCACAAATCGAAATTTTTTGAAATAAGTTGAGCTTTATATTAAACTCCTTTTCCGAGTAGAAATTGAAAACCAGCATCATACATAGTTCACGTACAAGCCACTCACTTTCACAATTCCTTGTGCGGAAAATTTACACAAAGTTCAATCGGTTGACACAAATAAAATCTTTAGCCAGAAAACCACTCAAGATGAAGGAATTCAGTAATTAAAATTAATTTTCACCACCACAGCAGCTGATGTTCCATCTTTGCTCATGGAAATGCGTCCTTATTCAAACCGAAATTTATTTCAGAACATATTCTGCTACAGATTTTTTGTGTGGCACATGACACACATATGTAAACCCGGCCTTACACTTTACTTTTTCTTAACTTTCCTGTTTTAAATTACGTTTTTTACATATTTTGACATTTCATTACTGTCAATCTTTGCCATATTTTCATTTGCAAAATCGGTGTTGTCACTAGAGTTTTTCTTTTCCCGGACTTTTTCATTTCCCGGGAAAGCGGGAAAGATTTTTCGGTTTCCCGGGAAATCCCGGGAATTCCCGCCCAGCACAAAACAATACAAAATATTTTTAAATTTTGTTATTTCAACAAAAAAAGATTGTAATTCATGAGATCGATTAAATAATAACGTTTAGTGTTGTAAAAGTATTGAATATTTGAGTACTGAGTACTCAATACCGAGTGTTTTTTCCGGTACTCAATACACAAAAGTATCTACTCAATACTTTCAGGGTTGCATTTTCTAGTATTCAAATCAAATTCATTTAAAATACATCAAATTTATACAACTCTGTGTGCGACTTTAAGCTTGACAAAAATATATATCTCAAGAAGAAGAAAAATATATTTCTGGACCTCCTGGAATTAGTGTAACAAATACAAATTCAGAAAGCAATAGGTCATTCGGAATTATTTTGATACGAAAATGCATAATGAAACAAGGACTTCATAATGCTTCATTGAACTAAACAACTTCACTCATGAACATATATTAGGGAGAAAAAGTGATCCTTTAGAGTGGTGGAAAGCACATGAAACCAACAAAACTTAACGTACAAAAATTAATCTTCAAACTTATTTATTTTTATTTGTTATAAATTTATGTAAATATATTTAATTTTAGGTTTTTGCATATTGCATTATATAATATGCATTGCAGGTTAATTTGCTTTAATAAATAATAATTTTTAACTTCTCATATATGCACATACGTACATATGTATGTGTGTTTTTAATTTTAAATTCAAAAAGCAGTTATAGTATTGAGTAGTATCGAGTACCCAATTGAAAAAGTATCAAGTAGTATTGAGTATTCAAAAGTAGCCGCTTTTTACAACACTAATAACGTTTTATACACTCGATATTCAAAAAATAATACCGTTTCCGTTCTTTATATAATAGTAATACATATATACCAATATTATAAAAAAGAAATTATAATAGTATTATTAAAAAAATATTACAAAATATCCCCCTTATTAAAAAATCATTGTTAAACTTAAAGTTGGTTTAACAAACGAATTTTGTATGGCAAAACCAGTTTTAACGCATGCTTTAACTTTAACAATCGTTTTTGCATAAGGGCATATTTCCTTGGAAATATGACTTTCGTACAGAATAAGCTGTTAATGCTGTTAACCGTACTATTTACGAAATAGAATCTGTAATTATTTGTATTTTTTTATTTCTTTGCTCATTTCTGTTTTTTACTTTTATGAATTGTTGTAGGAAACGTCGCATTCTGCTTTTTTCAAATAAAGGCATTTAAATCTCAGTGCCAGATGTAAACTCGGCCTTAGTTGTTGTAAAGCTTTAGCTATTGTGATATTATTGCACCATCGCATACATAAAGTGAATAACGACACTCATCAAGGAATGTGTAAATACAAATTAAATTGCCATAACAAAATCAAAAAATCCTGGGAATTCCCGCACAAATTTCCCGGGATTTCTTTCCCAAAAAATGTGCGGGATCCCGGGAAATTTTTCCCGGGAAATCCCGTATGAAAAACACTAGTTGTCACCTTTTGAAATCATTTTGTGAAAGGTTTTGCGAGAGTATGAAATTGGCATGTCATCATTTAGCATTTAGCTTTCGCATCGCAATAGAGAGTAGCCCCCTAGCATTATAGTTCACGCACAAGCCAATCACTTCCACAATACCTTGTGCGAAAAATTCATACACATAGTAAAAATGCTCGCATCGCCTAATTTCTTTAATAACGCCATTGTTATTAGCGATAGGTTAGCTGATATTGAGTATGTGTAATAGCACTTTTAAGAAAATTATGTGTTATAATTTTTTATGTAATAGCACTGGACGTTAGTTATTAGTTAGTTATTAAATGGATCAGACGCGTAAACTAGTTATTAATGGATCAGATGCTGCGAGAAATCTGTTAAAGATATTACTCAAATTTGACAATCGCGAGTTTCTTCTTGCGTACTGGCTTCTATGTGTTTTGAAATCCCAATTGCAATGCTCTTGTGCTTCTTCTAGTAGCATACCTTTTGTAGGAAGTATGAAAATAATAAGTGAACTAAACAATGTAGTGTGAAATATAATTAAAGGGTTTTTAATAGAAACCTAAAGCCAAATTGCATATTTTACGAGGGCGGTTCGAAAAACTTCTTAGCCTAGCACAAAAAGCGCGGTATAAGCAGAAAAAAGTTAAGTGTTTTGGAAACTTCCATCTCTGCTATGAACACATGTTAAATTTTGTTTCGATCTGGCAACTCCTTCATATAGAGACGCATCCGCGATTTTTTAACAATGGAAAAATTAGAAATGCGTGGTGTCATTAAATATTTACATAAAAAAGGTTTATCGGGACAAGAAATTCATAATGATATGGTGAATGTGTTAGGTGAAAGTGCTCCTTCATATGCAACAGTAAAAAATTGGGTTGCTGAATTTAAACGTGGTCGTACAAGCATTGAAGATGAACCACGTAGTCGACGTCCAAAAACAGCAACAACAACAGAAATTGTAGCCAAAGTGCATGATATGGTATTAAATGATCGACGAATAAAAGTGCGTGAAATAGCTAATATCATGGGCATCTCAAATGATCGAGTCCATTTAATTTTGCATGAAGAACTACAGATGAAAAAGCTTTCTGCAAGATGGGTGCCGCATTTGTTAACAGTCGACCAAAAACGCATAAGAATGAACATTTCTCAAGCTTGTTTGGATCGTTTTAAGCGAAATAAAATGGATTTTAAGCGTCGTTTCATAACTGTTGATGAGACATGGATCCACCACTATACTCCAGAGACAAAAAAACAATCCAAATAATGGACTGAAGATAGAGGAAGTGTCCCAAAGAAGGCAAAAACAATTCAATCGGCTGGTAAGGTTATGGCAACGGTTTTTTGGGACTTCAAAGGTATTTTATTGATTGACTATCTGCAAAAGGGTAAAACAATAAATTCAGAGTACTATTGCAACCTTTTGGATCAATTAAATGTACAAATTCAAGAAAAACGTCCTGGCTTACAACACAAAAAAATAATTTTTTATCAAGACAACGCACCAGCGCACAATAGTGTTTTAACAATGGCTAAAATCAACGAATTAAAGTACGAGTTGCTTGACTACCCACCTTATTCTCCTGATTTGGCTCCCAGTGACTTTTACCTGTTCCCAAATCTAAAAAAAATCCTTGCTGGCAAGCGTTTTACCTCAAATGAAGATGCAATTACAGTTGTAAACCACTATTTTGAAGACCTTGAGGAAAACTATTTTAATCAAGGGATAGCATTGCTAGAAAAGCGTTGGACTAAGTTTATTGAAGTTTCAGGAGATTATATGGAGAAATAAAAATGTTTTTTGAAAAACTAACTATTCTCTTTCATTGATAGGCTAAGAAGTTTTCGAACCGCCCTCGTATCATGTCAGTGCCATGTACCACCATCCATATTTTTTCAACAAGGATCACCGCAGTTTCCTTAGCGAATTGATCAATGTTTTCGGCATCTATATCCCGGGAGTTATTAATACGAGTACCTATTAATATGACGCTAAATATTACTTGCTTGCGAAAGATGTATGCTGCCGCAAAACTCAAGACATCAGAGTCTAACTTTCTTAATTCTTTTATAAAGTATCACGAATTTAAAAATACATCTCTAAATACAAAAATTGTATGTTATCTGCACTTCTTCTCTTATTCTTGCAACCAACTTAGGTCCTGCAAAGCGACTTAGGTCCTTTTTACACCGCCGCAGTTTTCTTTCGGAGCTGTATTAAAAGGCTGGTCCAGCCAATCACTTGATTTACTCCAAACACGCTCTCACTTTTTATCATATTTATTTAAGTTTTTGCATTTTTCTTTACAAGCTTTTCGCAAACTACTCGTTTTGTTAAGACTAAAATAAATACATATTACTATTTCATTGGTAGGGACAAAATTAGATTTACTTACTCTCTTGAGTCATGGTGTATCTTTTCTTATTCTTTTTTAAAAAAACGCTTAAATTTTAAAAGGCACTTTATATTAGAAGTGTAATTTATGAAGATTTGACATTTTAAGTTTAATCTAGTCTATGGATTTGTTATACGGTACTTACCTTCTTTACTCGGTAGAAAAATTCCAAAAAGTACTAGAGCACAATGAAACCGAAAAATCTCAAGAAAAGCGCTAGAAGGCGTGGGAAAAGTAGATACCATTGTTTTTGCTAAGCATTCACTACATAGAAATCTGGTGGATCCATGAAAGTTTTTTCCAATGAAAATCCAAAAATTTATTGAAACCCCTATAAAAATAACATATTTTTTGAATGCTCTTGTCATTAGATATAAACAATAGGAACAAAATTTGAACTGCTGGCCAGTACAAAAAAATTGGAAGTTAATCTAAAGGAAATACATTTCCATTGAAGATATAGAAGATTATTTTAGTAATATAAAACCTTGTAATTCCTCCATAGTTCTAGAAAATACTCCCCAGAACTTAAAAAAAATCTATTTTTTTTAAGAAATTTATTAACTAATTTTAGTCTCTAAATTTCAAAGTTATTTACTTGAATTTATATAAAAACACTGCTTCGGTTTTAAATTCGTATAAAAACAAAAGAATTGTTAAAATAGGTAACTATTTACCATTTTTCTTAGATGAAAATATTATCATGGAACACAAAAAAGGAAATTTTTCTCAAAATCGCTTACAATTCGGTGACCAGGCATCGAAAAAGAAAACTTGCAATGACAACCCTATGTAAAAATCATTAGAGCGGATCGAAATTTGCACTACTTCCAGATCGCAAACTCTACATTTTCATGACTTCTTTGGAGTGTCTTTTTTTACTGGGATTACAAAAAATTATGAAAAAAAAAGTAATTCCCGTAACTTTTGGTTTAGCTCTAATGCGAGGGTTTTACTATATTTCTCCCATCGTGCGCCGTACATACTTCGGGAAATCGTGGATTTATATCCAGAGTTGATTTTTTATCTTTTTTTTAGAGTAATGGTCCCTGTTTTAAAAATCGTAAAAATTTTCATTCGTCAACGACTTTTAGAATCTGCCCTTGTGTCCCGAGAACAGCAATGAGTAGTGAAAAAGTGTGTAGATTTGAATTATGACTTATAATTTCTTGTACTTATGCGCACTCATACTTATTGCAATGTTGTCTATGAATCATACTCACTCGAAAGTTTGAACTGCGCATCGAACTCATACTTAGCAACATTTGTGATGTTGTTGATTTCGACTCTCCTTAACAAATTGAAAAACAACGCTATTTAGTACTATTGTATACTACTTGCAAACTGTTTAATGACTATACTTTTAAATAAACATACGAGTACAATGAATGCATGAGTAGAGTGAGCTGAATCAATGTGAGTAGTATAAGTATTTTCCTGAAATTAGAAATCAAACTGAGGTGATTTATGGTTGGGAGTGTGGTATGACTATGATGTTGACGTCGCATTCATATTTATTTCAAGCTATACTTATAAATCAATGTCATCGTGAGTATGCGTAATTCAGAGTAGTTGAGTTTGAATTATGTCTACTCACTTCTATTTAAAATTTCATGATTCAGTATGAATAACGAAATAACGATTCATTGCCGATCACTGCTTGTGACACTATCTGCCTGGCTCACGATGTCGACAAGAAATTTTTGTTCGCTTATTTATATTGAAAACAAAAACAAAATAAGAAAATTTGTTTTTGTTTTCAATTTAAATAAGCGAACGAAAATTTCTTGTCGACATCGTGAGCCAGGCAGTATGTTCTGAAAACGCAATAAATGTGTAATTGATATCGTAATGTCCACATTTAACATTCCTACTGATTTTCAATGTACTAAAATTGTGCTATGTTTGTTACAGTGATTCTGTAAGCTCTTGCGTTACATTTGAATATTTAACCGAAAACAGCGGACAAAAAAATCAAAAACATATTCGTTTATAATGAGCCTGTGTTATGGATGTTTTTGGTCGCGTAGATATGTAAGAAATTTGTGGAGGAGGTGCTAAATCTTTTCTGTGCTGATCCCACTAGGATCTCCTTATCATTCAGAACTAATATAGAGTTGCATGCTGTAATGGCTTCAACAAGACCTTGACATGAACGGTGCAAATACGTTCCCAACTACCAACAGTTTCTTATTTTTGCGGTCATGTCCGTTATACAAAGCGAGCTTTAAAGTACATTTATTCAAGTTTTGTACATGCTTGTACTAATTTTCATTTTAAGCATCCATCTTCGTGCTGTACATTCAAACATTTTATGTTATACCCCGTATCGTCCCCGTATCCATGTTTCATACACTTTCATTTTGTATACATTCTCTTATTCTTTCGACAGGTAAATATTGCATGTATCGTATTGAGGTGCATGTCGCATACATAAGTATGTAGGTATTGCATACGTCGTATTCATACGATTATTAAAATGACGGTTGTATTGCAATATGTTGTCCTAGCATACACGCTCTTACATACATATGGTTGAGTTGTTTTGTAAACTGTCCGTCCGTATGTTGTTTGTTCTCTATTATTATGGATCATTATATTTTATAGACCATAATTACTCGTATTTTAGTTTTGAGTCTTTCCGCTGGTAACAAAAATATTTTTTATCACTCTCTTTGTTGAATTCTTAATGATCAAACAGAATTGCGGCATAAACACATTTTCCATACAAATTGACACAAAAAATTAGAACCAGTAAGCAGTCGATAGATAGAATCTATTTTATTTTGACAACGTTTTTTTCTTATGCTCTCATACTCATTCTCTCAAGAATGCTACAACACTTATAATAAATTTCATATAAAACTACAAAGAAAAACAAGTAAGAGTGCTATATTCGGCTGTGCCGAATCTTATATACCCTTTACCAACGTACGTACATATATATAGTATACAGACACATACATACATATTTGTTTTGTGAAAAAATTTATCATTTTTTTAATGTTTCCATCTTTGGAGCTGTAATTTTCATTTTTCAAATTTCATACGCCAAACTTTTCTTTCAGAAGCATAAAATATTTTCAATTTATAAAGAAAAAGAAACAAATTTTTAGACCTATTTAATTTTACGTAACACAAAAAGTGTAAGTTTTCCAACCCTGGAATCATAATTTAGGATTTTTCTAATTTCTTATACCAATCTAGTTCTTTAAAAAATACATACAAAATGTTAAGTGAACAAAACAAAAAGGAAAAAAAAACTTATTTTTATTTAGTTACTCTATTATCAAAAAAACTTCAAAGTTTCCATCTCTGGAGCGTTGGTTTTCATTTTTATAATTTTATAGGAAATTTTTTCTTTCAGAAGCATAAAATACATTTAATTTATAAAGGAAAAAATAATTATTTAGACCTATTTAATTTTACATAACACAAAAAGTGTAAGTTTTCCTACCCTGGAGTCATAATTTTGGATTTTTCTGATTATTGATACCAATCTAGTTCTTTGAAAATACATAAAATATGTTAAGTGAACAAAGCAAAACCGAAATAAGAAAAAACTTTGTTTCATTTAATTCCGTAAAGTGCGACTTTGACTCGCGCACGAAGGGTTCCGTACATTCCGTGTTGAGAATTTTTTAATGTGGCTTTTTTGCTTTTTTGAAGTTTTTTTTCAGTTTAAACGATATTTTCAGTTTTGTCGCTTTTTTCCCTTTTTGGCGATTTTTTCCTTTTTTTTTTGGGTTTTTTTCATTTTGGCGATTTTTTTCAGTTTTTTTGGGGTTTTTTTTCGTTATGGCGATTTATATTTTTTTGGCGGTTTCTTTTCATTTTGGCGATTTTCTTTCATTTTCGCGATTTTTTTTTTCATTTTAGCAATTTTTCCAGTTTTTCGCGATTTATTTTAGTCTTAGACATTATTTTTAATTTCGTGCTTTTTTCGTTTTGGAGATTTTTTTTTTGTTTTTGGCGATTTTATAATTTTTTAGTTTTACCGTTTTTGAAAATTTCAAGAGTTTTGCTCTTACGGTTTCCAAGATACAGCAAGTTGTCAAAATTGCATAGTCAAAGTTGCATTAACTGACGGAACACCCTTTAATTAAAATTTTTGGAAATTTTAGTGTTAATTTTTGTAGTCTGTATAAAAATACACTTACAATATTCAAGTGTATATACATATAATTGTATGTATATTACATGGGATTTTAACATTTTTCGTTGCTCGTTTTGGAACACCCTTTAATTTCCAATTCTCATGTATTTGTTGTTATAGCGGCCAAAGGTCTACACACTGTGTCCAAATTTCAGGTCTGTAGCTCTTACGGTTCTCGAGAAAATACCCTGCATAGTTTTAGACATAGTTAATTTTACATAACACAAAAAGTTAAAGTTTTCCAACCCTGGAAATGTCTTTTTAATTTTGTTTAATATTTTTTTAATTTAAAATATTAATCTTAGTCGTACTGAAGTGTAAAATAAATTTATTTATTAAAAAAAAAAATTAAAATTTGTTTTCGGTTACTTTTATATGGCAAAATAAAGTTTAAGTTTTCCAGCTCTGCAATCCTCTGCTCGATTTTGCTGAATTTCAATGCCAATCTATTTTGGAAAATTTCTGACATACCAGTCTAAGAACGAAGTCTCTAGCTTTTCTGGGAGCTTCGGAAAACCGATTTCACGTACAGACAGACGGACATCGCTTATTCGTCTTCCCTATGCTTAAGGATCCAGAATATATATATTTTATGGGTCGCTTATTGATATTATAGAAATTACAAACGGAATGACAAACCTATATATACCCTTTTACCATTTTTTTTGGTAAAGGGTATAATAAGCACAAAAGAAAATAAAACTAAAATTATAGAGCATTTGAAGTTACTGCCGTAGATTTTATTATGGGCCTTGTTAATTTGACAACGATTTTTCCTGAAGTTGTGGACATATTCTGTTTGATCATTTAAACTGTGAATTTGTTGGCTTTGATTTTCAAGCAATCATTTCGCCATCTGTATTTGCAAGCGACAGTTTGAGCATAGAAAGTACCCAAATAAAACCTTTAGGAAATTTTATGCATTTATTTCTAAGGAAGCTTTCTATTTAAAAAAATTGCATTTGTTGTAATTAAGCTATCGTGGAGATTTGCTTTCTTTGAATTAGAAGAAGATTTGCTTTCTTTGAATTAGACTTGTATGTAAATATTTTTGCAAAGTATTTCAGCCAGTAGGAAATTAGAAACAATATTTCACTATTGCTCTGTTTTGTAAATTAAAATAAATAAATAAGACGAATATGCATGTATCTTCAAAAAATAACTAACTATAAGTATTCAAATCTGAAATCTAAATATAATTATTAGACCCGAACAGCGTCGGACATAAACTTAGTGGTGGTGATTATTAATACATAAGAGCCGTGCTAAGCAGTAAAATATTTTGAAGCAGTTTCATCTGGAGTGTTGGGTATTAGATCCCTTGTGTCCCCCTTTTTTAAACGGATATGTCCAGTAAAGTTCAAAATATTACGAGCAAGAGGATTAGAGTGTGACCCGAGTTTTGTAAAATATGTATTTGCCTGCGATTTCTTCAGTCAATTGTGCCACATTTAAATCATGATAAAAATTTGAATTTTTGATGTACCATGGAGCCGATTTTATTAGCCTTAAAATTTTATTTTGCCTTCGTTGGAATCTCTCTACATTTGAAGCTGAAACAGTACGCCATAGCTGAGTCATCAAGTCGATCAAGTTGTATACGAAGATATTTCACATGTGAATGTTGAGGAACAACTTGGCGTAGGGTAAATGTTACCTGTACAAACTTCTTTTCGTTTACTTTTATTCTCCATAAGTTTAACCATAGTTCAAGCTGTGTTATATGTTCCTGAATATATCGGGATGCCTCGTGAATATTTTCATACATACTAAGGCAGGCTGTATCATCGACAAATGTAGAAGTGTGGATGTTATTGCTCACAGGTACATCACAAGTATATATTAACTACAAAACTGGCCCCAGTATACTTACCTGTGGTACGCCGGAATATATAGATTCAGGCACACTCATGAAGTCTCCTTTCCAAAAGTTTCAGAATGTTATTTGGTAGATAAGTCTTCAATTTTAAAATTAGGCCATCATGCCACACTTTAGCAAACGCCTGAGAAACATCAATAAAGAGGGCAGAACAATACTTCTTTTTCTTAGAATTGGCGACAATTTTGTCATGAGCAGCTTTTCGAAGAGTTTTAACATTGTTGACAGTAAACTTATTGGTCTATATGACTCAGCTATGGTATGGCTTTGAAATCATTTTGACCTTAGCAAGATTCCAGCTGTTTGGATAATACTCCAGTCGTAAAATGACATTAAAACTTAATAACAGGATTCTAATTCTAATATGGCTACTAATTCCATCAATACCTGGAGCTTTCTTCGGATTAAGTTCAGCAGTTAGTTTTTGTACATCACGCTTCTTAAACTTTATGGGTCTCGGGGGTAGAGGAACTACACTCGGCAAATCACCAACACCAGTACATGTCTTTGGGGTAAATACGGATTTTAAGTGCTTTGCAAATATTTTAAATTTTTCAGTACGGCTTCTTGCCGAACCTCCGGTCGAAATGTGCTCAGGTGGTGTAAACTCAACGGCTTTGTTAAGATTTCTAGCAGAGCGCGATAAAGAGTAATTAGATGCTAGTGTAACATCGATACCTTCCAAATAGTTTTTCAAAGATGCAGTTTTTCAGATGCTAGCAACTCTTGGAGCCGTTTAGTGCGCTCTTGAAGTCTTATTTTATGTTGAGGTGATCTGTGCTGTTGCCATTCCTTTCAATATCCGTAGAATAAATTCTATTAAACCCAGAATGCGGATGGGAGATAGAAGCATGTAAGGTCGTTATGGTCGGAAATGTTAGATTCAATATCATAGGGTGTTCTTAGCGAAATATTTTCCGTGCAATGATTACTAAGATTTTTTTTGAATCCCAGCCAATTAACACGACTGATCATCATAGTGGGTTACAGATTGTAACTATAGTGGGATAGTGATCGGAGGAGAGATCTAGAAAAGCTTCAACGTGAATTAAATCCCTAGAAAAATTTTCATGACGCCAAAATCTATAACATCCGAAATGTTTTGGGTGTCACTAGGCCAATAAATAAGCTCCCCACTGTCATCCAAGCTCACTTTAAAGATTTTGTTGAACAACGATCGACCTCTAGGTGTAATAAGACGCGAACCCCAAAATGTATGTTTTGCATTGTAGTCGCCAGCTGCTACGAAACAAGGTCCAAGCGATTTATAAAAATCCTCGTATTGATCCTCAGTGATTGAGAATCTGGGAGGGGAGTAAATTGGAGATATTACGAAATTCTTAAAAAAATTGTCGAAGCAAATATTAGTTGCTTGTAGATGTTCTGCACAAATTTTGTCAATAATGTAGTGCTTGAGTCTTGACCGCATGCTCTTCCTCTCGGGTCCTTTGTATCATATAAAGTGTTGCCATTCATGTTGAAAATGCTTCTCGAATTCAAATGAGTCTCAGCGACCAATATTATATCAATATTTTTTTCCGTGAGGAAGTGCTCAAGTTCATTTTTATGTTGGCGAACGCCGTTTGGGTTCAAGAAACATATTTTTAACGTGTTTATGGTTTCTTAACTAATGATTGAAGCAGTGCATTCTGCATGTGCAGCATTTCTTGCATCATGCTACTCATATTAGTTGTAAAGTTGTTTGTAGTTCGCACCAGATTAGCAATAGCAGATTCAAAGCGATTGAAATTAAAGCTCGAGTTTGCATATGTTGAATTATTTGGAGGTGAAACTTTTTTTGTGGGAATAGATTTTGTCTTAAAGCAATTGGTGGGCTCATTTGAGAACAAGTGGCGGAGTAAGCGTTTGCTGATTGAGCTGGAGCTAATTTAGGTTTTTGTCCCATAGTCTGTTTAACGAAAGAATATACAGAACATTCTCTGTAGTTACCGGTGTGATTACTTCCACAATTACTACACTTTTTTTCTGCTTGATATTGTGGTTTAGTACAACTAGCAGTGCCGTGCAATTCACCGCAGATAACACAAACTGTGGGTAAATTGCAGTAAGTTTTTTTTTACTAACACAACACAGCCCTCGAAGCGATTAGCTTGTCTGCGGAAAACACCCAGGGTCTATGGGGTGAATCACCTGCAACCTCTGGACTGAGAGGCTAGCATTGCAACCACTCAGCCACAGGGGCTGTATGGCCATATTCTTGGCAATTGTGGCACTGTACCGGAACTGAAATCTTCTGTGTAAGAGAAACTTTAAGCTAAAAACCTTATCTTTTTTAATTGTGTGCCATTCGGCTACAGTTCAACCCGAAATAGAGGTTGGGGGACCTTTTCTCTGTTCATTAATTTAGTACAATTTTTTACCTTTAATCCTTGGTCGGTAAGTGCACATTTTACTTCTTCGGGGTCAACATATGAATATATGCCCTTCAATACACTATCTGTAGGGCACAGAAAAAAATAGACAAGAATTATATTTAATAATAAATAATTGTACAATACATACATATGTATGTATGTATATGTATGGATGTAGAACAGTGGTGTCAAAAATAAAACTATATTTGTATGTTTGAGAAAAGTCTCATTTGTCTCTGAAGTACATAGAAGAAAATAAATATATGGAACAAATGCAGTTTAGTAAAGTAACTCAAAAAAAAAGAGCCTATGTGATAGAAAATAAAAAAATTAGAAGAAAAAATTGAATAAAAAGATTGGCGGCGACCCATATTTTCCAACTTATGGGACTCTGAACTTTTCATAAAAAAGTGTAAAGAACCTCCAAAAAAAATAGGGTATCTGATAGAAAATTAAAAAATAAGAAACAAAATTTAAAACAAGAAATTTGGCTGCGACCCATATTTTCCGAGATATTAGCATTTAAAGTTTTGATAGCAAATGCAGTTTAGTGAAGCAGCTCCAAAAAAAATAAAAATGGCTTTTTAATACATATTAATTTCTTACCTTAACAGTTTTGTAACATAAACCACATTGAATGTCGCGAAAAGTATTGGTGATCATAGAATATTTTTCGCATACCACTTTTTTTCTTTCACAGTACCAATTAAGAGTTTGATACACCCGCTACGCATGTGTTACCGTATCAGGTTTGTCAGATACGGCGATTTCTCGCCAAACGTGGCGGTTTTCAACTTGTTTGGTGACTAAATTTTTGATTTGGCAACATGGTGATTTTTCTGGCGATAAATAAATTTGTTGGCGATTTAATGGGTATTTTTTAACAAAATTTAATTAGTTTGTTAAAGGAGTAGTTTCAAAAATAAATCCTACCAAAACTCGTCTGCAAGATATTCGGGTATGTTCTGTATTCCACGTGAAATTAAAAGGTGTGCAATACAGAACATACCCGATTAAAGCAATTTGATTTTGATGATTTTTCTTATATTAATTAATTACTAATGCATTTTGAATTTAATAAAATAAATAAAAAAATTTTTGGCGATTTTATTTCTGCTTTTGGCGATTTGCTGCTGAATTTTTATACGATTATTTTTTAAAAATTTATATTAAAAAAAGTTTTATATAAAAACAAATTTGTTATCAAATATATATTAAGAAAAACCACATAAAATCAATTTTGGCGATTTTTAAAATCAATTTGGCGAAATAGCTCGGAAAAAATCTGACAACCCTGTACCGTAGCTGCCTCATTGACGACTAAATGATAGAGAATAAAAATGAGTGTGATTTTAGCTAGCACAATTGTGCTATGAAACTGACATAAATGATGTAGAATTATTCATGTACATTAGCTAAGTCAGTTGAATCTTATATACCCTTCACCAAAGTGCGTATATGTAGTATAGAGATACATACATAAGCACATATCGCACACTAAATCATAAGCAGTCACAACCTAAAAAATTTCAGGTGCTGAGGAGTGGCAAATAACAGTAGATACTGTACAAATGACGCAAGTATGTAACATAAAAACAAGCATAACGGTATTTTACATTCTTCAAGAAGACTGTATTGCAAAAGAAATTGTTGAGGTCGTTATGGATTTCTTCAATTAACTGGTTCACAAAAAAAAACCACTTTTATAATTTTGATTTGTGACCTTTTATGATTTAGTGTGCGATACATACATATTTGTTTTGTGAAAAAATTTATAATTTTTTGCTCTAGTGCAATATTTTGTAAGTGACCTCTCTGTATTTTTGGATTAAATATTTTTTTCGATATTAGCAATGAGTGGAATATTTTATTCTACGCTCTGTATTTAAGATATATTTTACATTCACCCTTATTCCAGTTGTCAAAAACGACGTCACATCATACAATATCAAAAAGAATTATTCTTTAAGGATTTTTTCAAATTTGCTCAGCACAAACGAGCGGTTTCAGGGAAATGAAACGGAACATGTCCTTTAATTAATCTTATAGTTAGGACTGTTTTTTAGCGATAAATTTTATTTTTATCTCTACTTACTAAAAATTAATAAGAACTCGTTACAAGCTGTCAACGAAAAACCATCAATTTTAAACACAACTGTGCTGAGTACATAACAAGCAACATGGTACAAACCTTAAATAAAAATTGAACATGTATAAAAAAATTCAGTAAAGTACGACTTTTATTCGCGGATGAAGGATTCCGTATGTTAGCTTTTGAGCGTTTTTTCAGTTTAAACATTTTTTTTTTAGTTCTGTCGCTTTTTTCTCGTTTGGCGATTTTTTTCGGTTTTTGGCGTTTGTCTTCATTTTGTCGATTTTTATTCAATTTGACGATTTTTGTTATATATTGGGGATTTTTCCGGCTTTTCGCGATTTATTAAGTTTTAGATTTTTTTTTAATTTGGCGCTTTTTTCGTTTTGGCGGTTAATTTTTGTTTTGGCGAATTTTTTTGGTTTTTGGCGTTTGTTCTCAATTTGTCAATTTTTATTAATTTTAGCGATTTTTTAGGTTTTTTGCGATTTATTTAGCTTAAAAACTTTGTTTTATTTGGCGCTTTTTTCCAATTTGGCGATTTTTTTTGGGTTGGTGATTTTTTAATTTTGGGATTTGTTAGTTTAACCGTTTTAGCAAATTTCGAGAGTTTGGCCCTTACGGTTTCCAAGATACAGCAGGTTGTCAAAATTACATAGTCAAAATTAGCTGATAGAACAGCCTTTAATTTACATTTTTTAAATTTTAGTGTAAATTGTTATAGTCTGTAAAAAAATAGACTAAATTTACGAATTTAAAGTGTATATACATACAATTGTATGTATATTACGTGGGATTTTAAAATTTGTCGTTGCTCATTTTGGAACTTCCTTTAATTCTTAACTTTCCTGTATTTCTTGTTGTAGCTGCCAAAGTTCTACATGATCTGTCCAAATTACAGGTCCGTAGCTTTTGCGGTTTAACAAAAAGAAAAAAAATAATTTGACCTTTTTATACACAAAAAAATTAATTTTCCAACCCTGGAATCATAATTTAAGATTTTTCTGATTCCTTATACCAATCTAGTAGTTCTTAAAATAATGTATAAAGTATGTTAAGTGAACAAATAAAAAAGGAAATTAACAAAAATTGTTTTATTTAGTTAATTTAATATCCAGAAAAAAAGTTGAAAGTTTCCATTTCTGGAGCTGTTGTTTTTAATTTTTATAATTTTCTACACCAAATTTTTCTTTCTAAAACGTAAAATATATGTAATTTATAAAGAAAAAGAAAAAAAATTATTAGTGTTTTTTATGGGAATTGTTACAATTTATGTTTAAAATTTGTTTACGCACTAATAATCCCAAATTATTATTTTACTTGTTTAGTAAAATATTTTTTTTATTAAAAATACATTGAAATTGATTATTGAGGGGTTTAGCTGGATCCTAATAATCTGGGAAGAAAATAAGAAATTTTTTGATGATTTGCATTAGTAACAGTGAAATGTGCATAGGATCCAGCTAAACCCCTCAATAATCAAAAAATATTTTACTAAATAAGTAAAATAATAATTTGGGATTATTAGTGCGTTAACAAATTTTAAACTTAAAAAGAAAAAACTTAATTAGTTACTAGTTACTTTTACATATCACGAAAAGTGTAAGTTTCCCAACCCTGGAATCATCCTTTATTATTTTTCTGATCTCTTACACCAACCTCTTTCTTTTAAGAATATAACATACGTTTAATTTATGGAAAAAAAGGAAAAATTTGTTTAGTAAATTATTTTTATACAACAAAAACAGTTAAAGTTTTCCAACCCAGGAAAGGTCTATTTAATTTTTTTTATTTTTTTTAATTTGAGATACCAATTTTATTCGTACTGAAGCTTAAAATAAGTTCATTTATTAAAAAAAAATATAATAAAAATTAAAAAACCCCCGAATATATCTAGCGAAGATGTGATATCTTCTAAACGGCTGGACCGATTTTCTTGAAACATAGCTAAGAACCATCTCGATAAATTCAACTTTCAAACAGAAAAAACTAAATCGAAATCGGTCCAGCCGTTTTTTATGTATGTGGACACGGACAGACACAAAAATTCACAGATCCACAGACACACACTTCAAACTTATAACACCCCTTTTTTAGTCGGGGGTTAAAAATCAGTGTTCGGTAGTTACTTTTATATGGCAAAATAAAGTTTAAGTTTTCCACCTCTGCAATCGTCTGCTCGATTTTGCTGAATTTCAATACCAATCTATTTTGGAAAATTTCTGACGCACCAGTTCAAGAACGAAGTCTCTAGCTTTTCTAGGAGCTTCGGAAAACCGATTTCACGTACAGATTTCACGTATAGAAATTACAAACGGAATGACAAACCTATATATACCCTTTTACTATTTTTTTGGTAAAGGGTATAAAAATTTTAAAAACCCCCAAATATATCTAGAGAAGATGTGCTATCTTCTAAGCGGCCGGACCGATTTTCTTGAAACATAGCTAGGATCCATCTCGATCAAGTCACCTTTCAAACAGAAAAATCGAAATCGGCCCAGCCGTTTGGTCTATACATGGACACGGACAGACTCACAGATACACAGGTAGTGTCTGTATAACACCCCTTTTTTTAGTCGGGGGTTAAAAAAACAAAGGCAATATGGTGAGTATATCATGTTTATATGCAACAGAATATTTAGGTGCCTAAATGAATATTGAAAATACATCATCACACTCCACCAGGTACAGTGTACGTATGTATGTACTTTCAAAAGGTGCTCCCAAGTATTTGGAATTAAATATAACTTTAAGGTGCATTTTCTAAAGTACTTTCAAGTAAGTGAGATCGAACCAAACAAATTAAATGGTAGTGCAACATATAATGCATCTTGTTACCTTTCAAATACTTTGGATGACAATAATACTGGTACTGATATCCATATTACAAATTTTTCATGTAATTATAATAGTTTGTTGCCAAATGTTAATAACTCTGTCGGTAAACTTGTCATTCAAATGCATTGTAACAATAATTACACACGATCCGACGTTATAGAACTACAAAAAATGGTGCAGAATAGTTTAATTTCGCCCATTTTAAGTTTTGATAATATAAAATATGACAAAGAAACAATAACCAGAGTTAAAACTGATTTGCAAATTTTTTTAAAGATTTTCAATCGGACTATATGTTAGAAAAAACCCTTACAAAAGCGGGACTTTATTGAAAATGTCCAAACATTTAACATTGGAAGTATGTGGCTTAAATTCTAACCGCCGTATTCATAAAAAATATTTTAGGTTTCTTACAGGTTTATTTGACAAATTTCTCATAGAAATATGTCAAATAAGCGCTTAATAAACATAAAATATTTTTTATGAATATGCCAGTAAAGGTATATTAATGCCTTTACAATTTCAATTTAAAAAGATATTTGAAAAAGATGAATGCTTAGAAAAAGTAGTAAAACATATGGAATCTATTGAGAAAAGTTCAAATCGTACCAATTTTATTCAATCAGGTTTGTGGAAACAAAAAAAAAATATTGTTTCCCAAAAGACTTTTGATCCCATATTCTTTATATAATGACGACTTTGGTATACACAATCCTTTGTGTTCCAAGTCCTCCAAATATTCTGTTTGTATTTAATTTTTATTATGGTTTCCACTGTCTGTCTTAAAAGTCTTCAAAACTAAATGAAATATATTTTAGCGTGTTCCAGGCATTCTGTAGATTTTAAAAAATATGGAAATAGTTCGTTCGAAACATAAGTTGAGTTGATAAAAGGTATTGAAAGTAATGGTATCGATATAATAACGAAAACTGGTACCAAAAAGGTTTATTTTGTACTTAGGCCTTATTTTGGCTGACAATTTGGGATTAAATACAACCCTACATTTTTCAAAATCCTTTTCAGCTAATCACTTCTGTAGATTTTGTTTAATGAGTAAAGTAGATTCTCAAAAGGAAAAAGAAAAAAAATCATAACTTCTTAGAAATAGAATAAATTATAGGCTTGGTACCGAAAATGATACATTTTTCAATACAGCAATAGCTGGAAAACCAATTTTTAATGATATACCTTCTTTTCATGCCACAGAGAATTTTGCGGTAGATGTAATGCATGATATATATGAGGGTGTTTGCCATTACATTCTTTGTTAGTTTATTTCATACTTTACCCAAAAAAAATTAAACACTTTAGTATTGAAATTTTGAATACTAGAATAAAATCGTTTTCTTACTTTAAAGGCGATAAGGATCGGAAAAGCTTAACTTCACGCAGAAGGAACTTGAAAGTGGCAAATTAAAACTATCAGCTAAACAAATGCTGTCATTATGTTATTATTTTGCACTGTTGTTTGGAGAATATGTATCACGTAGTGATGAAGTCTGGACATTCTTGAAAACATTTTTTGAATTAATTGAAGATATTCTATGCTACGAAATTTCTAGTAATTTAATCGTTAAACTTAGACATAAAATTGAAATAGTAAATAGAGACTACCAGGTTTTATTTAAAAAAAAAAACTTACTCCAAAATTTCATTTACTAGTCTATTATCCCATGATAAAGGAAAAATCGGGACCTTTAAGAAATCTGTGGAATTTCAAATATGAAGTGAAACACAAACAGCTTAAAGTATATTCTCACGTTACTTCTGGAAGGATCTTTCCAAAGTCGTTTGCAATTAAACATCAGATACAATTTGCAAATTACTTAAAAAATTCCGAATAGCTAAGATTATATATTTAAAAAAATTCTCACAAAGCTAATAAATAATGATGTACCATTATATTCAGAGGCAATAATATGGGGCTACCCTTATAACAATAAATGCTTCATTGCAAGGTTGTTTAATGAAGTTGACATCTTTGGTGTTGTGTGTTTTTTTTAAATAAATCTAATGATATTTGTATATATCAAAAATGTATGTCAGAAAGTCACAACTAGCTATGACTCATACTTTGCGGCCTATGAAATTCAAGGTATATCAAATGTTTTCAAAATTATAAACTTAAAAGATATAGTGGGGCCACCGATAGAAAAAATTCTAAATTCTTTTGTTAAATTGAAAGAATTTTACAAGTGTTTACTAATATATGTATATTGTATTTCTAGGAAAATAAAATTTTTACAGCTGTTAACAATACATTACTCCACCTGCTAACTAAATGGAACCTGATTCATCTGTATACAAATTTTAATGGTAAAATAAAAACACAGAAGCTTTTTTAACCGTTGCCGCAAATGGTCCCCAATATTTTTCAACGTCACGCCAAGATAATGGCAGAAATAGAACACTTACATACTTGTTGTAGACAACAATTAACTATTGCTGACAAAAAAATTAAAATCAGAAAAAAATCATCAAAAATTAGAATCAGGTTTTTAAGAAAAATAAGTATAATAATCAAATATACATACTTATGTATATACATATGTATGAATACTTTTTTTTTAGAACATCCATTAACAACTGACATTTTAAAGATTTTAAAACCTTACCACATACAAATACTTTTTAATGGCCTTCCCGTGGGCGACCTAGCACTTTTCGAAATAAATTTAGAAAGCTGGAAAAAAACTATTGGTTTGACAATCACTTCTCCGGCACAATCTAGCTTTGAAAAAAATCCAATTGCCTCAGTATTAACCATGCTCCAGAACACTAAGGATGGAAAATCAATTTTAAGATATTACGAAGGAAACAAAATCCTTCATGAGGAACAAAGGCAGCTGCTCATAAGAACCATTGCAGCATATGTCGAATCAGAAGACTTGGCATGTTGAATATATAATTGCAAGGAAATAGAAAAAGAAAAATATTCCATTTTTCCGAGTGAGGAACTGGTAAGTTTATTTTTTTTTTACTAAAATAAACTTTGTGAGTATATTATGTATGTTAATTTAACTTTTTTATTTCAGGAATATTACAACGGAAAAAGATCGAAAATATATTAAAAATTTATAGCTTAAAAAGACTGTCGCGACAGATTCTGCAACCAACAGAATCAGCAGAAAAGTAAACATTTTGAAATGTTTTTGTTAGTATTATAAAATAGTATTTCTTCTTTTTTTAGTTGTCGATGCAGAGGCAAAATTTTGCAGCTGAAAATCTTAGAAGCAAAGGAATATCAGTTGATGAGTTTGACATGTATTGGAGAAAATGCTCCCAATATAGATTCCAACAAATGCTAGAATCTAAATCAAGCTTAGATATTTTAAATGAATGCCCAGAATATTCTAGACCTTCTGGATTCCAACTGGTAAGAACTGGAACTAGAGCTTCCATATTTTAATATATGTATGTACTTATCATACATGTCAGATTGATATTGACTTCACCCTAAAATATAAAAATGCCAAGGAAATGATTCCGATATGGGACTCCTATTACTACAATAGTATCAATAGTAGCTTCAAGGCGATTGAAATTAAAATTCGAATTTGTATTTGTTGAATTATTTGGTGGTGAAACATTTTGTGTATGAATAGAATTTGTCTTAGCAGCATCGGCATACGATACACGGGAACTAACTGGTTGGCTCACTTGCGCAATAGTGGCTGTTAAAGCGTTTGCTGCTTGAGCTGGGGCCAATTTAGGTGTTTGCCTCATAGTCTGTTTGACGAAAGAGTACACAGGACAACCTCTGTAGTTAGCGGTATGATTACCTCCACAATTACTGCATTTTTTGTCACTTTGATCTTTTGGTTTATTGCAACTAGCAGTGCCGTGTAACTCGCCGCACACAACACAAACAGTAGGTAATTTGCAGTAAGTTTTAGTGTGGCCATATTCTTGACAATTATGGCACTGTACAGGTCCTGAACGCTTGTGTGGTTCTTCGACGGTTATTTTTCGATATAAGAGATATTTTAAATTATATATTGGATGGGCCTCATTTTTTTTCAATTTTATATCATTTGGCTCAAGTTCAACGCGAAATAGAGGTTGAGGGATCTTTTCCCTATTTATTATGTTCGATACATTTTTTACTTTAAAACCCTGGAGGACGAGAGCATCTTTTACTTCTTCGGGAGCAAGATAGGAATCTATGCCCTTCAACACAATCTGCATACCTTTAGCACTCTTGAGCTGATATGTGTAGAAATTTGTTTTACTTTTTTCAAATTCAGAAACCATTTTACGAAAATCTTTTTCTTCATAAGTTTGAATTTTCGTTTCATCAATATTACCACGTTTTATTGGAACAATGTGAAATTTATTCTCACCAATGACCGAAATTAATTTTTTAATGAGAGCGTTTGAGTTTTTTTCTCCTAAATAGATTGGTGGCGGCTTGGAGGTTTTATTCGCAGATTCAGCGGGTTTGTCATTGTCATCTTGCAATATTTTAATACGGTTTTGCCGATTAGTAGAGGATGCGCTGTTATCCCTAGACATCTTTGGAGCAAATGCAATTTTAGTAGAATTTGGGCTTCGCCCAATCTTTAAAATTGTAATGTATCTGTCCATTCCGACTTGGACCTTGGGTTTTGGGCTGCTCTTATCTTCAGTGACAACTTGTATAGAAGATGACAGTCAAAAACATTATTTATGCAAAAACGGAATTCAGACAATCCCGAAAATCCCGAGCCCTAAAATGAAAAAATCCCGGGTTCCGGGATTTGCATAGTCCCGAGAATCCCGGGATTTCCGGGCTCGTGATTTCCCGTTTATCATCTCTATATACAAGATATTGGTATAAAATTTTTATATAATGTGAATAACGAAGCTACATGCCGAGTACTAATAACATATGTAAATGTAGAAATTCACACCTTTACGCATGTGCTGCCTTTTGTATAATTCGGTTAAATGTGTCTTATTTTAATTTTGGAACAGAAATACTATAAAATTTTTACTAAAATCCTTGCTTTTTGAGTTTTGACACGCCGTTTTTTTTGCAGGAACACATTTTTTTATAGAACACATTCGCGGTATTCAGTGTTTGATGCAAATTGTCTTGCGTCATTGTAAATGCAAAACAACAACAAAATACACACACAATCCAAAGAAAAGCTATGATATTTTGCATTTGCACTTACTCAAGACCATTTGCATCAAACATCGAATAACGCCGTTAAGATTTTGCTTGTAAGCACGTTTTTTTTACTTACCCTTTAAATTTTGATAGACTGCTTCGCAATCCAGGTCCCTCAGAAGCTGAAGCAGTTTGGGGTCATGTATTGTTTCCACAGGCGAATTGTCTGCCATTTCAGAAAACAAAATATCCATTTGAATATATTTTTTTACTTTAATATACTTTTTATTTTGTTAATTAGAAACGTACTTTTTTGCACACTACTGAAAAGAAAAATAATAAAAAAGTTATAATAAAAAAGTTATAAGGAATTGAAACCACTTCGGCCATTCTAGGCCACCCTGTACTTACTGGAGTAGTTATTGGTGATAATCAAGTATCCGATGTATCAATCTTATTTTGTTAGTTGAAAAAGATGATAAAGGAATAGGTAGTTCATCGCCTTCAATCACTTTCGAGTGCTTTTACTGCTACAAAGAAATAAATACATAAAAATATTAGTTAATCGCCAATGACATTCCAGCGCAGTAAGGATTGCATTCTGCTCAGCGAGACAGATCATTGTGGGTCAAGACCGCAATGGCCAGTATTCAAGTCAATATTGATTGATCCAGCGTTATCTTGAATAATCTGTCTCAAAATAATTTAAACCATTTACAATGCAGACAATATTTTTTCTCAATTAATTTATTGGCGGTATTTTGTGCATGTGACTTTCTAAATAAATATAAATGATTTCTTTTGTAAGTGCATGAAACATTTTGCTTAATCTTTTGGTCTCTTGTTAATGTCCTTTTGTGGTTGATGATGAGGTCAACTGGAGAAATTAAAAGCCACATCAAGTGAGCGCCTGTAAATACTCACAAGAATTATTTAATCCTTTCTAAATATATTCAAGAAAGGACAACATCTAAACTGTCAACCACACTAAAAAAAGGATGCGAAACGAAAAATGTTAAACAACAACTTTAATGGTCAGCCCGAAATTCCCAAATTGGATGCAGGACATCTGAGATATTTAAGCATTTTATTGTGAATGCAGAAAAAGAGCAGAATAGAAAAAATACATGAAGTAAGAATTTGTTAACGAAACGAAAGCACATGAAGAAGTTTTAAATTTGATTTATGGATATTTAACCGCATATAACGATGGCCAACCGACTTTTAAATAAATGTACTCGTACTTACTGAATTGCTTTTGTTGTTGCTGATGTTGTTGTTCTTGTTTATTTAGTACATTTATTATTGCCATCCTTATAATTTCATCTCATACACTTACTTCCACTCTATTTAGTTTGATATACGAAAAAAAAATTATACTAGAAAGTAGCGTGAAAATACTTTCTCTCGACAACACAAAGGAATGTGGCCAACCCCCTGTGGCAAATTGTTGTCCCCTGTGTAAAAACACACAAATTCATACACAGGAAGTCGTAGATACATTAACTGAACATGTATGTAAATCGTACCTAGTTGTATCTTAAAATAAAAATATGTACATACATACATATATGTACATTTAAGCAGAGGAAGGAATTTTCTTAGTAAAAGGTCGAAAATTAAGGATACTTTTACCGAAACGGAAATAAAGGGGTTGGTTGCTTTTGAACGAGTGTTTGATGGTATGTGCACTGGTGTGCCATGATGGTGTTTTACCTCTGTGGAATTCCTACGTTTACATTTGACATTTTGAAAACATGTGTAAGTGATAGTATTTCGAAATTCTTAATATGAATCTTTACACCCACTTAGAGGAAATAATTATGTATAAAAAATATTCCATAAGTGTGAGAAATATCTTAACGATATTCAAAATACATACATAAATATAAAAGTACTAAATAAGAACATATCGCTACTTTATTGTAACAGAGACGTAACTAAAAAAAGCTTGTTTTGAAGAAAAAACTTTTAAGTTATCAATTAACATACAACTCAATGAAGAGCAGGAGCCTTTTATATGAAATTTTTACACAAGATTTTCTTCATAATCCTTGTAATTAATTTATGCTTTGCAAACATTTACTGTCGTATTCAGAAAAAATATTCTTGACTTACAAAAGGCTTACAAAATAGATTTTGTATGGAAATTTGTTTGTTAAACGTTTAGTAAACCTAAATTATTTTTTTCTGAATAAGGTATTTAAACTCTAAAATATATTCGTAATATAATTTTTGTAAACATTTCCTTAATATTATCGTCTTCAAACATTTTTCCCACAGCTTGCATTGCCTGCAGGGCTTAAGGCAGTGGCACAATGAATCCGTCATACATTAACTTCGCCTTTTTCATTTGACATTAACGCAACGACGGAGAAGGTTGGCACAATGAGTACTTTATTAACGGAAGCATTTGAACAGCTTCTAAGGTCGCTTCTCCATTTTATTTATTAAATTCAACTTTTTGTATTTATTTCTTTTGCTGCCACAAAACACAAAAATCTAAATCAGAACATACCAAAAAACCAATCAATATCTGTCAAACTACTCAACGTGCGCAAAAAGTTAAAAGTTGACCAAATTTTGTACTTTGCGTTGACGGACACGTACTGAATGTAACCGACCTCATAAGAAACCATATATTTCAACTTAGCTGTCAGTTGAAAAAGGCAAAGTTTAACGCAGAACGGATTCATTGTGCCCCGGCCTTTAGTGTGAACTGGAACACTTGCATAACGCAAACAGTTTATCTATATACATATGTATATTTTTTCTTTATTCTATAAATATTATTTAGCTTCTTCTTTAGTTAACAATTGTTAAAAAATCTCTGCATTAACAAAATTTATCAAATCTAGGGGAAAATATATATTGTATACTAATATCAGCTGTTTGCGGAAGCTATCCAATTATCATTTAGTACCATTAGAGACACTTTATTTTTACACCTTTGCCTAAAAATGTTTTGTCATATCGTATACAATTTCCGAAATATTCGTATGCGATCCCGTGAAGTATATGAACAGGGTAGACGAATGAGCGATGTCCGTCCGTCTGTACAGGATGTCGATTTTCCGAATACCGAGAAAATTTCGGTCTCAAAACTTGTCTTTAATGTATTGGTATTGAAAAATCAGCAAAATAAAAAAAAACCTTTTCAGGGCTCGAAAATATAAAAAAATTTTGGTCTATAGAATTTACTAACTGAAACAATTTTCTTTTCTTTATTAATTAAATATATTTTATATTTCAGAAAGAAAAAGATTGGAATTAAAAATAAGCAAAATCAAAGATTCGGTTCCAAGACTGAATTTATTTTTATTACCTAAACATATTTTATATATAAGGAAGAAAAAATTTCCAATTTTTTATACAAATCTAATTTAGCAATTCGAGTAGAAGCTTTTGTTGCTGCTATGTAAAACGTGGACATTAATTACGCTGTCACCTTATTTCGACAATCCAAAGCAATACCATTTCGGTCCTGAGTTTCAAATCAGTGGTCATACGCTAACAACACATAACTGAGCTCTTATTAATTTTTAGTAAATGAAAATAACATTAAAAATAATTATACTAAAGAATATTATTAACAGAAAAATAAATTAACGGACGTTGCATTTGATTTCCCTGAAACTGCTCCTTTCCGCTGAGGAAGATTGAAAAACTCTGTCGTAATAAAAAGTTTACCTACATAATGTATATCGCGATATAAGCGAACTTGCAATATTACCAATGCGATGATTACATTGAGACATTACACAACTTTGTAATATTACGAGGGCGGTTCGGAAACTTCTTAGCCTAGCACAAAAAGCGCGGTATAAACAGAAAAAAGTTAAGTGTTTTGGAAACTTCCATCACTGCTATGAACACATGTTAAATTTTGTTTCGATCTGGCAACTCCTTCATATAGAAACAGGTGTTCACAAAAGACGCATCCGCGATTTTTTAACAATGGAAAAATTAGAAATGCGTGGTGTCATTAAATATTTACATAAAAAAGGTTTATCGGGACAAGAAATTCATAATGATATGGTGAATGTGAAAGTGCTCCTTCATATGCAACAGTAAAAAATTGGGTTGCTGAATTTAAACGTGGTCGTACAAGCATTGAAGATGAACCACGTAGTGGACGTCCAAAAACAGCAACAACAACAGAAATTGTAGCCAAAGTGCATGATATGGTATTAAATGATCGACGAATAAATTTATTTATTTATTTAATTAATAACTTAATAATAATTAATTATTATAAAGTTATAAAAAATAGAGAACTAGCTACAGAGGCCATCAGCTCTTATTCTTAAGGAAATAAATTGCAAAAGAAGAATTTTACATTCAGATTGTGTCATAGATTTTTAACATTTTTAGCAAATTAATAACATTTTTTATATTTTCTTTTGTTACATCGAGCATTAAATTTAAGAAAGAGTAATTATATTTGTTGCATATAGATTTAACATGATGACATTCATTTATTAAATGTTTAATAGACATGGTTGAATTTCTGCAGAAGCTACATTGGGGTTGTTGTGCTTTTTTCATCAAATGTTGGTGAGTTAAAAGGCAGTGACCTAGTCTTATACGTATGTATTTTTTGAGCTGTGTTCTTGGTATATCTGGTGGGTATATGGGTGGTTCTCCATTCGGATTAAACTGTTTATAAATATGGTTGTAGGAATTCCATTCTTTGTCCTGTTTATTGGAAATGTGTTTGCGGATCGCGGAGTATTTTGCATAATGAGCGGTAATTTAAACGTTTCTTTTGCTGTTTGATCGGCTCTGATATTACCCGTAATACCAGAGTGCCCTGGTATCCACATTAGTTTTATTTTATTCGGGAAACGGATAAGATTATCTCTTATTTCGCAGATCGTATCAATTTTATTATTCAAGTTTAGTGTTGCTGTAATACATGATTTTGAATCTGAGCAGATAATGTACTTAAACCTTTGTTTCTTTGCCCATTTAATAGCGTTTAAAATAGCTAAGGCTTCTGCCATAAAAATCGAGTTATTTTCATCAATTAGTGCTTGTTGTATAGTTAGCATGTTATTGTTTACTATGGCGTATGAAACTCCATTAGTTGATTTTGACCCATCTGTATAGCAAAAATTCCAACCGTTTCCTACATACTCGGCTTTTTTCATATTGAACAGACGTAAATACGTATCGGTTGATGTAATGTGCTTTGAATAGGATATAATTGATGTATCGATGCTATTATTTGTGAGAAGCCAAGGTGGACGAAGGCAATTAAATTTTTTTACTGGCTTTGCATTTATATTTAAAATGGTTATATATTCGGTAATTCGTTGAACAGTCGATTTTAGCTTTTTATTACTTTTAGAATGTGGTTTATATTGAACTATTTCGTTTTCTGTAGGTATTAGTAATTTTGTTGCTAATTTCATGGTGTTTAGTTCGATAAGTTTGTCAAGTGTGAGCAGTCCGCACTCTGTTAGTATGTTGAGAATAGGTGTTGATTTGAAAGCTCCAATCGCAAATCTTGCAGCGGCGTGGTATGTTGTTTGGATTTTCCTTAGTTCTGCTTTTGCAGCAAATCCATAAAGCGGGAGACCGTATTCAATTTTAGATATAAGTAATGATTTTATAATATTTATTATTGTTTTTTGATGAGAATTGCTGTTAAGACTGGTGATACATTTTATAAGATTTAATCTTTTCTCCAAGGCTTTTTTTAGGTAAATTATGTGTTGTTTCCAGCGATATTTCGAATCAAAAATAATTCCTAATATTTTCATTTGATCTATTACTTGGATATTGTGCATTTTTAGTGGAGGGTGAATACAATTCCGCTTCCGGCAGAAATGTATAGCATTGGTCTTATCGAATGAAATTTTTGCTCCATATATATCGCAATAGTTTAGTAAAACATTACTTAGATTATCAATTTTGGTCTGTTCTATTGTTTGTTGCTGTTTATTAAATTTTATACTGATATATAAATCATCCGCATACATACAATGATTAAAGCTTGGATGCTTCAGAATTATAGCGTTTAGTTTTTCATAGGCTATTTGAAATAAAATGACGGATAATGGTGAGCCTTGCGGAATACCATTATTGAGAGGGTAGATTGAAGAATAAGTATTATTTATTTTCACCCTAAATTTTCTGTTGTTTAAAAAGTTGTAGATGAATTTTAGCATTTTAATTCCAATGCGATATTTTTTTAATTCTGTGATGATACCATGTATCCCTATTCTATCATAAGCTTTTTCGAAGTCCATTGATAGGATTGTAAGATGGCTGTTTGTGGACAAGGAATTTGTTATTTGTTGGTCTAGGTACAGTAAAACATCACTTGTGCTCTTTCGAGGTTTAAAGGCCATTTGTCTTGGGTGAATAAGTTTGTTTTTTTGGAGGAACCAAGATAGTCTTTTGGCTATAACTTTCTCCAGTAATTTACTAAGGCATGGAAGCAGTGATATTGGTCTGTAGCCGCTTATTCTATTTATTTCTTTATTGGGTTTTAGGAATGGTATAACAGTTGCAGTTTTCCAGTCTTGAGGTATGTTTCCTGAACTGAATATATTGTTTAATAATTTTACCATGACTTGTTTAAACGTAGTTGGTGTGTTTTTAAGCATAGGGTAGTTGATTTTATCAAACCCGGCTGATTTTCCTTTCAGTGATGAGAGTGCTGAGTTTATTTCTATTAAAGTTATTTCCGACTCTATGAATTGTGCAGAGGGGTGAGTTGTGTAGTTAAGTGTGGTATTTGTTTGGTTTTTGTTGTTTACAAAGGTTTGACTAAAATTTTCATCGTTTGATTGAAACGACCATTCTTTAGCAAAAATATTAGCAATATCTTCTGATTGGGTATAAATTGTGTTTAGGTGCTCAATATTATTGATATTTTGGTTTATCCTTTTTCCATATAGTTTATTTACGTTACGCCAAATAGATTGAATAGATGATGCAGGACCTATTTCTGATGTAAATTTGTAGAAGGATTCTTTTTTTGCAATTTTAGCGTGTTTTTTAAAAAGTGCATTGGCTCTCCGGTATTCTAAACTGTTTTCTATAGTAGGGTATCTTTTGAAATTTTGCCAACTGTTTTGTTTAATTTTCCTTAGATCTGACAAATTATTGTTCCACCAGTGTACTGCTTTGAATTTTTGGTTGTTAGTTTTCTTAGGGATCGATTCATTAGCAGAAGAAACTAATATTTTTTTAAGGCCTGCCGCATCTTTGTTGCTATTTCTTGATAAATGGTAACTAGAGAGTTTTGTATTTATTAAATTAATATATGTATTCCAATTTGCCAATTCTGTGTTAAATTTAGTATTTTTAATTGCAGTTTTATTTAAGGAAACAACTCTATTCGGAGAATTTCTATTATATGTAATATATATTGGGAAATGATCACTTCCATGTAGATTGTTGTCTACCTGCCAGGTGAGAAAAGGATACAGATTTGATGAGGCAATCGAAATATCAATATGTGTAAATGTTGAATGTGTTGAGTAATGTGTAGGGCAGTCGTTGTTTAATACTATTAAGTTGGAATGTTGGTAGAATTGTTCTATTAGTTTTCCACGTTGATCTGAGTTTTGTGAACCCCAAATTGTATTGTGGGCATTTAGATCACCGAGTAATAAAGTAGCTGAGTCAATGTGGTTATTAAGAGTGTCCAAATCAACATTTGTTATGGAGTGTGATGGTGGTGCATATAATGACAAAATATTTAATTTTATTTCAGCTTCAATTTTTACCCCCACGGCGTAAAAATTTAAACGAGGTGTATAGAATTTGTGTTGAATAGATTTTTTTATCAGTATGGCAGTTCCCCCTTGGCGCGGGAGTTATTGGTGTTGTTTAGGCAAAAGTCGTAATTATTAATTAGTATAGGTTTTGATCTTAGATGAGTTTCCTGTATGGCTATCACGTCTGGTGATATATTATTAATTATGAGTTGTAGTTCATGTAAATTGTTGTGGTATCCGTTCATATTCCATTGAAGAATACTTAGGACCATCAAATATTTAAAGTTGGGAAATCGCCAGTAGTACACTGGTGTGTAAACTGGCGAGTCTTTAATGTAATAGTGTGCCTATCACCAGTGATATACAAATGTATATCAATGTGATATTTATATGTCATCCATTTTGTTTGCTGGGTTAAAATGATCGTCGTCGATCAGTGATGAGTTATTTGTTATATTGTGTGTATTTCTTATGTTCTGATTGTTATTGAGGGTATATTTTTCTAAAGTTTCTTTTGCTGATTTTGTAAGAGAGTTTGAACGTTGTAAGAGAGAACTTGTTGTTGTATTTAAGCTTGATTTTTTGTAGTTAATTGTATTTACATTTACTTCTTTTGTTTCTATATTAATTGTTTCGTTTGATTGTTTCTTTATTTGGTTTATTCTTTTTTTACGTTTTTCAATTGCTTCTCCTAGAGTTTCTTTTGGTATTTCAGCTGTTGCTATTTCGTTAGATTCATTAATTTTTTTAGTTGCTTCTTCAAAGCTGCAGTTATTTGTTATTTTGATTTTCATAATTGAATGTCTTTTTTTAATGGTTGGGCAGTTTTTATTAAGTGAATTGTGTTCATTTTTACAATTTACGCATTCTACTTTTTCACATGGTGTTGGATCGTGTATGCTAGAGGCACAAACTTCACACTTAGCTTCAGACTTACAGTGTTTTTTGGTATGACCCATTTAAAACAGTTCTTACATTGCAGAGGTTGGGGAATATATGGATTAACATTTACAACAAGAAATCCTATTTTAATCTCTGACGGTACTGCATATCGATCAAAAGAAAGAATGTGTAAGCAGGTGTTTGTTAGTTGATTTTCGACAAATTTTTTTACTTTATGGCATTCGACTACTCCTTGATCTTTTAGACCTACGGTAATTTCTTCTTCTGACAACATTTTTAGAGCTGGTGAGAAAACAACTCCTTTAGTGGTATTAAGTGTGGGGTGCAATAAAGTTGTTACTGGACTGACACCAATTAGTTCTTTGGTTCTCAAGAACTTATTTGTTTGGATGTTATTCTTTGTTAGGATTAGTAAGTCTCCATCGCGAGTAAATGATGTTTTATCTAATTTTTCAGTAGTTACCGCCTCTAATGCTTTTGAGACAAGGAAAATATTAAAGTCTTTTAATGATTTATCTTTATTGTTGCTTTTTATTATTATATATTTGGGATTAAAGTTTTTGGATTTTTGATTGAAATCCAATTTTGGGAAATCATACAAGTTATTCAATTCTAAATTATTAATTCTTTTTCGTTTCGGATTTGGGTCAGGATCGGGGTCTAGAGGGGCAAAATAATTGCCCCCTTTTTTGGAGTTCATAGTGATTTTATAAACGACTTTATTCTTTTGTGTTACAAATTAAGTAGATTGTTATTTAAAACTAGAAAATCACTTATTTATTTTTTTGCGAATGTTGAACAAAAGAGAATGTCTATAAAAAAAAACCAATTATATTCAGTACGTCTTTATTCAATGAGAGCACGTTGTAAACTCTCGACGAATAAAAGTGCGTGAAATAGCTAATATCATGGGCATCTCAAATGATCGAGTCCATTCGATTTTGCATGAAGAACAACAGATGAAAAAGCTTTCTGCAAGATGGGTGCCGCATTTGTTAACAGTCGACCAAAAACGCGTAAGAATGAACATTTCTCAAGCTTGCTTGGATCGTTTTAAGCGAAATAAAATGGATTTTAAGCGTCGTTTAATAACTCTTGATGAGACATGGATCCACCACTATACTCCAGAGACAAAAAAAACAATCCAAACAATGGACTGAAGTTGGAGGAAGTGCCCCAAAGAAGGCAAAAACAATTCAATCGGCTGGTAAGGTTATGGCAACGGTTTTTAGGGACTTCAAAGGTATTTTATTGATTGACTATCTGCAAAAGGGTAAAACAATAAATTCAGAGTACTATTGCAAACTTTTGGATTAATTAAATGTACAAATTCGAGAAAAACGTCCTGGCTTACAACACAAAAAAATAGTTTTTCATCAAGACAACGCACCAGTGCACAAGTGTTTTAACAATGGCTAAAATCAACGAATTAAAGTACGAAATGCTTGACCACTCACCTTATTCTCCTGATTTGGCTCCCAGTGACTTTTACCTGTTCCCAAATCTAAAAAAATTCCTTGGTGGCAAGCGTTTTACCTCAAATGAAGATGCAATTACAGATGCAACTATTTTAATCAAGGGATAGAATTGCTAGAAAAGCGTTGGACTAAGTGTATTGAAGTTTCAGGACATTATATGGAAAAATAAAAATGTTTTTGAAAAACTAACTATTCTCTTTCATTGATAGGCTAAGAAGTTTCCGAACCGCCTTCGTACTTTTTATTAAATATCGGAAAAAACGACACAAGTTAGCTTGTTTGGTATGTAGCTACAATACTCAAATTATTTTAAGAGTAGCAAATCGTCGTCCGGGTATTTATGTGCTCTATACGCCATTTTGACAATTTTGAGTTAAGGATTAGAGGCGGAGAAAATATACATACATGCTATTGTAAAGAATGCAAAATGAACGTGCAAATGAAATACACCAAACTGGTAAAAAATAATAATAATTAAAATAAATAAAATAATAAATTTAAAATTTTATTTATTGAATAAAATAAAAAAAAACAACATTTTAATTCATAGGTTAAAATAATAAAAAAAAACAACATTTAAATTCATAGGTTAAAATAATAATACGTTTTACAAACGTATTTAAAAATGCGAGATCGTGTATAAAAAATAGAGATCAAAGATTTCTTTACAAATTTTTAAACATTGACTGGTTTTTGTGAATAAACATAATTTTATCGACCATGAGCGGTCTGATGCGCGTTTGCCGATTGGAAATAATTTGGCCAGCCTTGCTGAACATTCGTTCCGACTCGCAGGAAGTTGCCGGCACGCATAAATATTTTTTTGCTACGTCTTTGATAGCCACCATACTTTCTGCATTCGTCTAAAAAAAGGTTCATTAATTTCAGAATATTAAGTATAATTACTATTAAATTTACCTTCCAAAACGAAAGAGGGTCGCATTCTTCTGGTTTATTTATATTTTCCAGGTGCTGTCTCAAAATTACAATGGCATCATCTCGCGATGATTTTATTTTTGACTTAATTTTGTTTTGCAAAAAAGAAAAATGGGGTTTTTGAGAAGATTCGGGTGGTATTGGCTGCTCCCGTGGAGTTCTTGACAAAACGGTATACATCTCCTACTCCAAGGCCTTAACTACCTGATCTGCATTTGAAACCGACTTAAACCATCCTTTTTAAATCGAGGATCTATTAGGGTTGATATGCGGGGAACAGTCCTTGTTTCATAGTGTGCAAATCTATCACTTAAACGGATACTTAACATTTCGAAGGCACAGACAACTTCTGCAGTTTTAAGATTAG
Organism: Tachina lurida; assembly: GCA_944452675.1. Taxonomy (NCBI): domain Eukaryota; kingdom Metazoa; phylum Arthropoda; class Insecta; order Diptera; family Tachinidae; genus Tachina; species Tachina lurida. The sequence continues at coordinate 118,334,549 of OX101752.1, read as the reverse complement.
GGGCCTGTTCGGAAATGCATCTATGCGCTGCATCTGATGCGCCTGTGTGATTACTTTGCGCAGCTGATACAAAAGAACTGATGCAGATGCGCAGACAAAAAAGTTCATTTGATTACAATTTCGAATGCGAGAACATTAAAAGTGGAAAATTAATAATTAACATATTTTTTGACTTGGATGAATGCAAAAATGAGTTGAAAGTATAATTAAAAATAATATTATTTAAAAAAAAAATTATAAGAAACAATAAATTAACAAAATAAAACAAATAAATAACAAAACAAATATTTACTCATCTATTGCATCAGCAATTTTTATGATTAGTTTTTGATGTTACTTTGCGCATCATATACATCAAATATACATTTTAGAACTCACCACTTTTGAAGTGTTGCCATCTGATGATTTTCAGAACGCACGACGCATCAGATGCAGCGCAGTGATGCATTTCCGAACAGGCCCTAGGCCTTAAGTTTTGCAATTTGTGATGCAGCTCGCATCTTAGAGCAATGGCCAGAGAAATTGTTGCATTTTTGCTGCCAGAAAAAGCCAGAGTTGCATCTTGGAATGGAGTAAGAAGTTTCGCAAGCTCCCTTAAAGTATCGATTTCCTCTGCGGAAAATGGAACCGGAGCCTTAGATGTAAATAATAAAACAGATAATAGTGCTTCCTTCATTTCTAAGTCTTTTTATCATTTGCAAGGCACTGTTCCATCGAGTTGGCTCTTCCTGAATCAGGCCAAGTGGGGTTTCAATAATCTGGGCCTGCTTAAATTTGGCCATTGTAGTTGTGCTGCGTTTCATAAAGGAAACAATGGACTTACATTTAGCCAAAATGGGCACAAGTACTTCAAGTTTAAGGACATCTTGAACTAGCAAGTTTATGGTGTGTGCGAAACATGGAAAATCTTAATCTCCAGAAGCTCGCATGCTTTCTTCATAGTGCAGTCGTTTTGCATCAGACCCCACTCCGTCAAAACCTCGCGAATTGAGGTTGCAATATTCGCAGCAGTGTGGTTGTTTGGCATTAAAAGGGTAGTTGTTGACAAAACGGCTGAGTTTGGCTTGAATTCAGAATTAATAAAATGGCAAATTATGGTCAAATAGCCCTCATTTGCTTTTGAAGTCCAACCGTCAGTTGTGAGTGCGACATACTCCACACATTCCAATGCAGACCGAAGTTGGTCTTTTAAAGTCTCGTAAACTTTGTGAAGCGATACATGTCGTAGGTAGGTTTTATTAGGTAATTTATACCGGGGATCCATTTTCTGCATCAATGCACGAAATCCATTGTCATTGACAATACTAAATGGTAGCACGTCTAGTGCAATTACGCATTACATATTCATCTAGTTCTACCTTACGCTTTGAATCAGCTAGATACGGCACATCTCTGACTAAAAATGCATCCAATTTTGTTGGTGCAGGAGAATTTTTTGAATTTAGATAATTAGGATGCATGCGTTTCAGATGATCCATAAGGTTCGTCATGTTGCCAGCCGTTTTTAACACTTTTCCGCAATGAGTGCATGTAGCCTTTGTCCTTTCCTTCGTTTGTTGAAAATCCTGCCAAACATATGAACCTTCCCGACTGCGTTTTGAGGGCTCAGCCTCACAGACTTCCTCTGACGTTCCTGTAAAGAAAAAAAAAATAACATTATAGCCATAAAAGTAAATTACCGCGCACCACTCTGCAGCACACACGCTTTAACTTTTACTTACTTTTAAGATGTTTCTCCATTTTTGATAGATAACCCCACGGTTGCCACCAACACCTTATATTATAAACCACGAAACAAATTTCCTATATTTTAAGTAAAAGTAATAAACTAGAAATAAATAAAATTTCATTTAATCCTCACCTTTTGCGTGTTTTCCTTCAACTTTTTTTTTTTTTACATACAATACATATTTTTATTTATTGTATCTTCAAATATGAACTAACAATAAGTATTCAAATCTTAAATCTAAAATATAATTATTAGGCCCGACCACTGTCGGACATAAATTTAGAGATAGTTATAAATAATACATATTTAAGTAGTGATAAACAAAAGGAAGAAAAAATAAATAAAAAATAAAAATTATTTTCAGTTAGTCCCATCTGGAGTGTTGAGTATAAGAGCCCTTGTATCCCTCTTTTTTAGGCGGATGTGTCCAGTAAAGTTCAAAATATTACGAGCAAGCGGATTAGGATGTGACTCGAGTTTTGTTAAATATTTGCCTGCATATTTTGCAATTTCTTCAACCACTAGTGGCATGTTTAAATCACGATGTATATTTGAGTTTTTTATATACCATGGAGCCGATGTTATTAATCGCAAAATTTTATTTTGCCTTCGTTGGATTCTCTCGACATTGGAAGCTGAAGCAGTGCCCCATAGTTGAATTCCGTAGCACCATATGGGTTTCAAAATAGACTTGTATATCAAAAGTTTGCAATCTAGACTGAGGGTTGAATTTCTACCAATCAGCCAATGTACCTGAGTTAATTTTAGTTTCATTTGGGTTAACTTAGAGTCAATATGGTGTTTCCAAGTAAGCCGTCGATCAAGGTGTATTCCAAGATATTTCACATGAGTATGTTGAGGGACAACTTGATTGTTAATCCGAATGGGTGAACAAGTATCTCTTCGTAATGTATATGTTACTTGAACACACTTTTGTTCGTTTACCTTAATTCTCCATAAGTTTAACCATAGTTCCAGCTGGGTAATGTGTTCTTGAAGATATCGGGATGCTTCGTAAGGATTTTCATGCATACTAAGGCAGGCTGTATCATCAGCAAATGTGGAAGTGTGGATATTGCTGCTCAGAGGCATATCACAAGTATAAATCAAATACAAAACTGGCCCCCGTATACTCCCCTGTGGCACACCGGATGAGATAGTTTCAGGCATGCTCATAAAGTCTCCTTCCACAACAGTGAACTTGCGGGCAGTAATGTAACTTTCCAAAAGACTTACAACGTTTATTGGCAGGTATGTTTTTAATTTTAAAATTAGTCCTTCATGCCACACTTTATCAAATGCCTGAGAAACGTGGATAAACAGCGCAGAACAATACTTCCTTTCTTCAAATGTTCTTCTTATAAATTGGACCAATCTATGAGTTTGTTCAATGCTGCTATGCTGACTTCTAAAACCAAATTGATGGTCCGGTATGCACCCACTACGAACTAGAATTGGGGACAATTTTGTCATGAGCAGTTTTTCGAAAAGCTTTGACATTGTTGATAGCAGACTTATTGGAGTACATGACTCAGCCTTGGTAAGATCTTTGCCTGGCTTTGGAATCATTTTCACTTTGGCAAGTTTCCAGCTGTGTGGATAATACTCCAGTCGTAAAATGGCATTGAAAATAAATAACAGTATTCTAATTGCAATACGAGGCAACTTCATCAGCATCTGGTTACTAATTCCATCAAAACCCGGAGCTTTCTTCGGGTTGAGTTCAGCAATTACTTTTTGTACATCACGCGTCTTAAACTTTATTAGTTGAGGGGGTAGAGCGTCTACATTTGGCAAATCAATTACACCAGTACATGTGTTTGGGGTAAATACGTATTTCAAATGGTCAGCAAATATGTTACCTTTTTCAGTATCGCTTCTTGCCCAACCTCCGGTAGATGTGCGCAGAGGTGGTTTAAACTCAACGGGTGTTTTAAGCTTTCTAGCAGCGCGCCATAAAGAGTAATTAGATGCTGGTGTGACATCAAGATTTTCCAGATAGTTTTTAAGAGATGCAGTTTTTTCATGTGCAAGCAGCTCTTGGAGTCGTTTAGTGCACTCTTTAAATCTGATTTTAAGTTGTGGTGATCTGTGCTGTTGCCATTCCCTTCTAGCTCTTCTTTTTTTGCATACGGCACGTTCAATATCGGTAGAATAAATTTTATTAAACCCAGTCTGCGGATGGGAGGTAGTAGCATGTTTAGCAGCCCGCTTAATATTTTCGTTAAGGTTGGCAATGTTAGTTTCAATATCATCAGATGTTCTTAGCGTAATATTTTCCGTGCAATGACTACTAAGATATTTTTTAAATCCCAGCCAATTAACACGATTTATCAAATTCGCATATGGGTGAGGTAAGTCACTTCTCAATGGGCCACAAATTGTAACGATCGTGGGAGAGTAATCGGACGAAAGATCTAGAGAAGCTTCAATTTGAATTAAATCCCTAGAGATATTTTTCATAACGCCAAAATCTATTACATCCGGAATCTTACATATGTCAGTAGGCCAATAAGTGGTCTTCCTACTCGAAATGACATCCAAGCCCATTTTGGAAATTGTATTGAACAACGCTCGACCTCTGGGTGTAATAAGACGCGAACCCCAGAACGTATGTTTAGCATTATAGTCGCCGGCTGCTATGAAACAAGGGCCCAGAGATTTGTAAAAATCCTCATATTGATTCTCAGTAATTGCGAATCTAGGAGGGGAGTAAATGGATGATATGACAAAACTAGTGCAAAAATTTTCGACACAAATATTCGTTGCTTGCAAATGTTCTTCACAAATGTTATCAATAATATAATGCTTGAGTCTTGACTTTATTAAAACCGCTGATCCACCGCATGCGCTTCCTCTCGGGTCCTTTGAATCATATAAGGTGTAGCCATACATTTTAAAAAGTCTTCTCGAAGTCAAATGAGTCTCAGAGACCAACATTATATCAATATTTTTTTCCGTGAGGAAGTGCTCAAGTTCATTTCTATGTTGGCGAATGCCGTTTGCGTTCCAAAAACATATTTTTAACGTGTTCATGGTTTGTTAACTAAAGCTTGAAGCAATGTATTCTGCATTCGCAGCATTTCTTGCATCATGCTAGTCATATTTGTTGTAAAATTATTTATAGTTTGCACCAGATTATCAATAGTAGCTTCAAGGCGATTGAAACTAAAGTTCGAGTTTGTATTTGTTGAAATATCTGGTGGTGAAACATTTTGTGTATGAGTAGAATTTGTTTTAGCAGCATCGGCATACGATACACGGGAACTAACTGGTTGGCTCACTTGCGCAATAGTGGCTGTTAAAGCGTTTGCTGATTGGGCTGTGGCCAATTTAGGCGTTTGCCTCATAGTCTGTTTGACGAAATAGTACACAGGACAACCTCTGTAGTTAGCTTCCTTCAACTTGTCGATTTTTTTAGAGATGCCAAAGAAAACATCAATAGTCGTCATTAAACATCGATGTTTTAGGGCAAAATTTTAATACAAAATATTGAAATTGATTACTAAATGACATTTTGCTCTACGTGCAGTTAATCTTATTGGAAGCTAATATATGTGGCGATAAAAAACATTTTTTGAGCCCAATTGGCCAGTTTTTCAGGAGAGGACTCTTAAGCTTTAAGTAATTTTTTTAACTATTCCTATTTCTGTACAATATGTTACTTTCCTAAATTTAAAATATTCTAGATCAAAGTCAAGTCAAGCATTTATTTCAAAACAAATCGAATATGGAGCAACAACCATCCACCCACGTTTCGGGAAGATCTTATATCCATCAGTTCAACCACAATTCTAATTTGTCCTTTTGAAAGCCTAGAAAAGACCAATGTGACCGTTGAGTACAATTTTCAATACAAAATAATCAAACGGAGGATTAAATTGAAGAATTCCATATTCACAGAAATAAAACGAGAGGCCTTAAAGCGGAACGTGACGTAGATCGCCGAAAACCACACCCTTTTTCTGTTGTTGTTTGTTTTGATTTGCAAAGCGTTTTAATATTCCTAAAGGGCTGGCATTGTCATTTTATTATGAGCGAAAAATAAATATTTGTAATATGACCGCTACAATTATTTTTCTTAATAAAGAAAAATTTACTTATTGTGGCGTTTGTGACGAATTTAATTACAGACGTGGAGGTAACAAAATTCGTAGTTGTAGTATATCGTCACCTTTGCAATAAGGTATATAACTCCTTAACTTGTAATGTGAATTATATTAAAAATATGCTCTGAAATATGTTTTATTTTTGTAGTAATAAATCGTTATCGTAAAAAGATGTGAATACTGTCCTTATCTCCGAGTATTACTATTGACCAAACATTAAATATTTTCTTCAAATTATTAAGTTCGACATAATAGCTTTTCGATAAAAAAATTTATGGTGTAATTCGAACCTTTTTAAAAATGAATTATGGGCTGGTCTTACTCTACGATTTTCCACTGTGGGGCGCTACAATTGACGTAAATAGTTGGATTATTTTCTTTAAGGTTATGTTAAGTCACTTGTCTACGTCTATAGACCACAAACAATTGAACACCTGGAAATCAATATTCGAAGAGTTATCGGCGAAATACGGCCGCATATTTAAACAATAATTTCGTAAAGTAGTTTCCTGCGTTTCAAATTATATACAAATAAGACCACCAGGTTTTCCAAAAACACTTTAAGTTTTCACGAAATTTCTGTGACGATATCTGTGGTTTTCATTAATAACAGCGTATGTTCAAGAATATTTCCTTCAAGAATAATTCCTTCAGTAGAGCTTATTTAAAAAAATTGAGAATTTGTACTGTTATTTTAGTAAAATATGATGTACATGCGTCCATATTTTTAAAAAATTTCTTAGAAATTTCTAAAAAGCATTTAAAAAATAACAATTTGATATCATAAACTCGAACGGAGAAATATATAATATACATTTTTATTAATGAAAACCACAGATATATAATGTTATATACGTCAATAATTAACATAATTTTCATTTTCATTTAAATAATTTAAAAATCATTTTCTTAAAAATCGCCGAAATAACTTACCTTAAGTTTTCAAATGACAAATACAATTGATGCGATATTAGAAATTTAATTATTTACGAATTAAATTTACATAATCTTGGCAATTACAACAAATATTTCAGCCGTAGTTGATTGAGATGTTTTCCTTTGAATGCAACCTTCATTTCAGTGCCGCAACATACCCCAATGCCACCACAACTGTCATCGCTTCTCCACACATAAATAAAACGTTGATGTGTTTATTTGGTTTTCTTAAGACAATTTAAATGGTTTCTTTTTAATTAAATTAAATATTCACGGTACATCTGTATAGAATAGATTCTATAAATACTTAACTACATTGTGCAAACACTGTCTTGTATCGCATCTTATGAAACTTTTCCTTGTTAAGTGTTTGGATAATTTCAGTTGGAGCACCATTTCAGACAATGAAATAATTTAAACGTGTAACGAAATTCCATTACAAACCACAAACTATCAGGAGGCAAAAGGAATTAGGTCTTTAATCAAGCAGATAAAAAAATCAATCAAAAGGCCATACGTAAATCAAATTTTACAGTGTGTCCTAAAGGTGCTAGGCAGGTATTCTGGACAGGTGTTCATTTCTTACAAAGGCACTAAGACTATATTTCAGTATAAGGATTAACCAAATGTAGGCCGGAAATAACAATGACTTTTGTGAAACTGCTCTGCCTAATAGTTAATAATAATATGTAATAATTTAATAGTAATAATTTAATCCGACAAAAATTTATCACAATCGATTCAGATGCCCGGTTGATGCAGACCTCCTCACAGAAACTTTGATAGTCGTCATTGATTTTTATATGACCATTTCTACTTTTAAACTTGTGTAAAGGTTCAGTATCGATCTGTGAATTTTTTACAGAAATTCAAGGTTTTTAGATAATACCAATGATATAATAACTATATCCATTTTGAGAAATCATTTTCTAAAAATGCCAGGGGTTTCTTAGAGGCAATACATATGTACATATTGCTTGAATTTCTTATAACCTTAATATATTGGTTATATATGTATATATTATTGTACCGAGCAGTGGATATAGCTTGTTAATAGGTTTGAATGATCTGTTCAATCGAAGGTATACTTTCGTTCGACATTAAAAACAATAACCAAATATAATATGTTATTGTTGGATATCATATTTTTCAGCCAGCATCAGTTTCGAAATTTTGCAATCGGCTTCAATTTGGATGCACCGTGACGTCATTTAGTAAAAAATTTACTATTTTAGTAAAGTTATTTACTCACTATAACAAACATTAAGATGAAGAGCATACATATTTTGAACTATGTATATATTCAAATTACGTAAAACAAGCAAGACCGCTACATTCAGCTGTGCCTAATCTTATATGTATATTATGGTGATTCTCAAAACAAAAATTGTTTTTTTTTTCTCAGAACCAGGTTTCAAAATTTTGTTTAGATAAAAAAATAGGCCGGTTAAAATATCAGCTAATAATATTAATGATAAGATGGTGCGCATCGCACTTTTAGATTTCCCATACGATTTACATGGTATGAATTGATTTCATTCATTCGGATTTTCATAAGTAAAGAAAGGAATGTCCTACCTGATGATCTGCATTAGCAACAGTGAAATATAATATAATATAATAATAAATATTGTTTTATACAAATTGAGCTTTCTTTTGAAGATCTATCGATCAAGCCCTACAGTTGTCTGATTCGGCCCAAATTTTGGCACACCCTCACTGAAGTATTGTTTTATGTTAACTGAGCTTAATTTTGGTAGATTTTTTAAAATTTTAACCCTTAGAGGGGTCAAGCCTCGCAGTTGTCCAATTTGGCCCAAATTTTGAGATCCGCTTACTGAAATATCGCTTTATGTAAATTGAGTCTTATTTTGGTAAATTTTATAAAATTGCAATTTTGACCTAAGTGTGGCACGCCAGGGAGGTACCCGATTTGGTTAAGATTTTCACTACGTGACTTTTAGACCAAGTACTATAATAATCCGCACAGCTTTTGTTTAAATAACAAAAATTAAAAATTCCATACATTTCATTGCCACCCTAATGTACATATGTACATTAGCTATGGCATAGTTTATATGGGAATTCTTAGTAAGGATATTTCGACTTGCAAGAACCCCTCATTTTGTGAGGTTCGGAAAAAAAATATTCGAGCCAAAAAATGGTGGCATTCAGATGGAGGCAAAGGGTTCCGCATCGTGCTCAAAGTTGAGGGTAAAAGCAAAAAAAATACAAAGAATCATATAACTTTCCCGGGGTTACCGCTACTAGGGTCAAATGTATGACGAGCACCCATTATTTTTCTCCGCCCAACATCTTTTTTAAACACACCGACCGCCTAACTCCTCTCTTTAAGGGGGCTCCCATACAAAGGGGAAATTTTTATAAAATTTACTCGCAGGCCTCTAACTGCCCCTAGGGCGTACCTATCGAAGTAAAATTTATGACCGACTTCCAATATTTTTTCATTAAAAAGATTTTCTCTGAACATACTTATCGTCTATCTTCAACCATTAAGGTGGTCCCCATACAAAAAAGTAGTTTTTTGAATATTTTTTTTTAAGAAATCCGCTTTTTGCGCTTTTATGTTGCCTCCTAGGAGTGACCGACCCACAGTATTTTTTATTTTCAACATTTCCTCCTAACATACCTATGTCATATCTCGACTCATTAAGGGGGTCCCATACAAAGGTGGAATTTGTACAAAATTTACTCGCAGGGCTCTAATTGCCCCTGGTGCGTTCCCATCGAAGTCAAATGTATGACCGACTTCCAATATTTTTTCATTAAAAATATTTTCTCTGAACATACTTATCGTCTATCTTCAACCATTAGGGTGGTCCCCATACAAAAAAAAAGAATTCTTTGTCAAATAACTAATTTGTTTTTGGCATGTGTTGGATACATTTTTCTATTTTGGGCAACGACTTGAAGTAAAAATATTTTTTCTTTTTCGTCGCGGCATAACGCACTGCTATAATCTTCTATTAATTTTACGCCTCTTTCGGCAACGTCGTTGACAACATGGAATTTTTGCAATATCTTTAGCGCTTGCTTTAGTATTCACGTTGTTCCCAGGTTTCTGGATCGCTATTTAAAAAAGTTGTTTGTAATCCAAAGCGTGTAAAAAAGTTTGCTGTCCCAGGTGTTACATAGTGGCTCAAATCCTTCATTACTTTTTGTAGTACTTCTGTGGGAGCTAAGGTAATTCGCTTCACACCTGTGAACCCAATGACTAGGCGAGAACGACCTTTCTCTTCACTGGCGCCGCTTTTTATTTTGTCGTCTTTTGCCTCATTATCATCTACGCCGTCGGTGTCTTCGTTTGATGATTCGTTCACCTCTTCGTCGGACAACTCAACTCTTCCTCATATTTTTCTCTATCTTCTGCAAAAATACAAATATCATTCGCCATTTTCCTTTTGATGTCACAGGTAACATTCTAGTCAAATAATGCGAGAGCAACAGGTTCATCACTAAGGTACCAGAGATGTCCACAAAATTTCTTCACCAAACGCTGCGAAACTGTGTATCAATTGCATCATAATGAGCAATGGCTTTTAAAAAGCTCAAATCGTTATTTGGAGCTTCGATGGCCTTATACTATGTTTACACGGTACGTGCTTCGCTCTCTATTCATGCTTCACGCCCCAATCATGACCGAATCAACTTGCTTCGCCATACAAAATTGTGAGAGCGAATCTAGTAGATTCAATATGAATCTACTTGCGAAGCACGTAAAATTGGTATCTTCTCTAACTTTTATCGCAGTTAATCGCCACTTTATCTGAACTAGCTATCAAAACAAAATAGGTATATGTGTATGTGTGTGTTTGTAAACAAATGAAAAGAAGCCAAAAAAACATAGATGTGAGTTTAATATAAATAAATTTAATTAAGTTATGAATAATATAAAAAGGAAAAATAAGAAGAAAATATAGAGATGCCTTCAAAAACAAGATTTTGAATGAATCGAATTTATGTAAGTATGTATGCTTATGTGTATGCATGTATATACGTGCGTATGATACGTATGTTTGTGTGAATATACATAAAAAAATGCCACGCGAACAGTGATGTCAACTTTTTCCGAGCAAAAATCACTGTGTGTTCATAAAAAAGCACTAAATGCAATATATCTTTTATTTATATGTTTATATATATCTATTTATTTTCAATACAGAGAAAGCCCACATGGCTAATTATATATGTATTGAATGAGTAGAAATTAAAAATTTAAGTTAACTACAATTTAAAATTTACTACATTTCATAGGTTTTTGTAATAATTTCAATTATATCGAGCCATATTTCGATTTTGCTTATAAGTAGAACATGAGTAGGAAAATAATTGAAGTTCATTTCGCAAGACACTGCAATTATGGTGTATTAAAAAAAACAATTAGATTTTAGGTGTTTAATCTGAATTAATTTTTACATGAACATAGTTCAGTATGTTACATTCTGTAGCTCGTTTCTGTATTTCTCACATCGTAAAATTTCCCGCATGAAACAAGGGAATCGTGGAAGCAGTGTAAATTGAAACACATAATGGATTTTCTCACATAAGTGTTTCTGTATCGTTACTTTGCGAGAACTATCTGTCATTTAAACAAATTTCCAGCAATTATTGGAACGATGTGAGAAAAAGTGTTTCTGTGACAATATTTTGTGAATAGTTTCTCGCAATTCTCGGATTTTAAATTGTACAAAAACATGTGAATTTTTGAATTTGTGTGTGAAAATATGAAAAATAAACTAGTTGAAAAGATATGCAACGATTTGTTGAACTAAAATTATTATTAACGATTCGATATGATTATATTTATTTAGAATTTTTTTGTGGAATTTTCTATAATAGAGACAGTTGCTAGAAAAAACTTATTTCAAGCATTTTACATTCACTTTATATTCATGTTCATTATTCAATTTTATTTTTCTTGAAAATTATTATTTTTTTGTTATTGAAATAAATATTTTTGTGACTTTTGTTTTCATTTGAACACGGTAATGTTAATACTCTTAGAGGAAATATTGGCAGTATTAGGAATGGATTATGATTATTTGAATTTCTATAATTATAAACTTCAATCCAAAATTAATCAGTTCTGAGCAAATTTGTCCATTTATGTATCCTTAAATTTCTGATATTTCGTTCTATTTCTTCAATTTCACCATCCCAGCAAAAATTACCGCTTCCCAGAAGAATTTTTGTAAGCCAGCTAGAAGCAATGCATTCAGTTTCCAAAAAGCCATTCATTTTTTGCTTTACTAATTCATTTTACAGAAGTAATAATGTGTAGTTTTTGTGTATTCAGATGCAAAAGTTACTGGTTTACATTTTTTTTTACTTCTGTCCACTTTGTTAGAGAGCCTTACGTTAGTACTTTTCAGAAGCATTTTTGAAAGCTTTCGTTATCAAGAAAGCAATACATTGCTTCCCTCAGTGGTTAGTAATTAGATTATTGTTGTAATTAAGTTATTTTATAACTGTAATTTCTAGAAATATATTATTTTTTCTCACTATGAAAGATAAAGTTTTTCTTCTTTCGTATTTCACCCAGCTGTGCCCATGTTCCGTAACTTTGGCGAGAACTTCTTGCGTCGAAAAGATGTGGAACAAAATATTCCATCGTTTCTCGAAAATTGAGAAAAAAGTGTGTCTGTAAGTCATGTCGAAAACCATCAAAAGTGATTATGTACGTTATAACGTTAGAAATGCCATAATATACAACTCAAAGCCGACTTAAAATCGCAGACTAGGTGAAAGCTTATCAAAAATGTCTTTGACGGCGACCATAATTCACTAAGAGTAAAAAACTTTCAACGACGCCAGCGAAAATACAATCGTCGGCTATACCAAATAATGTATAGTGCGACTTTGATGATTGTTGTTTACAAAATTGTTGAAAAAAATAAATAAAATATGTTGTTAAAATAATTTAACAGTGCGGGTATCACTTCAGAGCAAAATTCTTAAATTTTTTGCATTATCATTCATTTTGCATTTTTAACATGTTTTTTTTCGTTAAAGTTCTATCTCACCCCGTTTTTATTTGTGAGTATATTTGACAGTACAAAGCGGAAACTTTTCTCACGAAAATTTTACGGACACACTTTTTCTGTAGAATGTCGAATAATTTCCTTACGTTACAGCTTTTACTCGCCAAAAAAAAGTTACAGACACAGTTAGTGAGAAAAACTGCTGTTTGTTTCAATTTATGGCATTTTTGTTTCATTTCACACAATCCCATCGAAAACTTTCTCGACGCGGGAGTAACAGAACATGGGCACTGAATTAACATTATGCAAAGGGAACTTTGCATGTCTAAAAGGGGTGAAAATAGATAGTTTTTGAGAAGTGAAAATTTCTTATTTGGTGTTTCTTATAAAGCCACCACACTTTCACAAATTAATATTTAGTAGATATGTAAAACGCACTAAAATCAAATGTGAAAAGCACCAATTTAGTGCCTTTTTTTTAAGCAACAATTTGAAAAATTCCGCACTGTTATGAATTAAAAAACTCTAAATCTAGTACGAAAAGCACTAAATTGGCACGCTGCACACGAAGCCCGAATGCATAGTCTAAACAGCATGATTCATAAACATGATTCAGAGAGCGAAGCAGGTGATTCAACTCGTCATCTAAACATAGCATTAGTCGCACTAAACCAAGCCTTTACATAAAGTGTGACGATGAATACTGACCTCGCGGACTCCTCATTCTTGGTTAAACCCAGATATTCTCGAAATAAGAAAATTTTAAGGCAGTATAACCCTTTCACCATCCAACGAGCATGACTGATGGGCCCTGGTGGTGCGAAGTGAAACTTTTTTATACCACCTTAATGGTTGAAGATAGACGATAAGTATGTTCAGAGAAAATCTTTGTAATGAAAAAATATTGGAAGTCGGTCATACATTTGACTTCGATAGGTACGCCCTAGGGGCAGTTAGAGCCCTGCGAGTAAATTTTATAAAAATTTCCGCTTTGTATGGAAGCCCCTTAAGGAGAGGAGTTAGGCGGTCGGTGTGTTTAAAAAAGATGTTGGGCGGAGAAAATTAATGGGTAGCGGTGACCCCGGGAAAGTTATATGATTTTTTGTATTTATTTTTTCTTTTACCCTCAACTTTGAGCACGATGCGGAGCCCTTTGCCCCCATCTGACGGCCACCATTTTTTTCCGAACCTCACAAAATGAGGGGTTCTTGCAAGTCGAAACCGAAAAATCGTTAACTACGCCATACCTAATGTACATACACGAGACAATCTTCATTTATTTTTGCTCTATTGCAACTTATATGGCCTATGTATATTTTTCGTCGAAATAAATTGATTCAAAGATTTTATTTTCGATATTAGCAACATTTTTAAATATTGTTGTTGCAATAAGTAAAAAGTGCTTAAGGCATATTTTACTGTTTTGCAGGAGAGCACTTTTAAGCGTTCAAGTCGATTTTCAGAAATTTGTTTCTTTTACAGTTAAATTGGGAAATTCTCTGTTAACCTTTATTTTTTTAAGCAAACATCGTTCCACATACTGTAAATAATACATTTAAGTTGAAATATACCAAAGTATAACATTAATTAAGCTATTATTCCAAATGAGATTAGAAGTCTAAAACAGATAAGTCGCAAGTAATTTTGCTATATATGCTATACTTCCTGCAAAATCAGACAAATTAATTAAGATTTTGACCAGGGGTATTTTCGAATATGCAGATTACAGAGGTACCATTAACTCAAAATCAGCTTATCTCGACTTAAGCACTTTTTCCTTTTTGCCACATATTTAATTATGCACCCTGCATCAAAATCGATTTGCAAAATAAATGAAGAAAAATTAAGTAGAGAGGTCTTTAATAGAGATCTTACATCTAAGAAACTTGCATACATTAAGTATAAGTATGTATAAGTGAAAAATTTTGCCTTTACCATATTAATAGCGACACCAAAAACCGAAAAACAAGTCTCATTAAAACTACATTGACATTCATTATTAAATGCCGGTTTTAATAAAAATGTAAAAATAATTTAAAAAATTTTAAGTGAATTCCTTAATTTAAGACTCTGACCAAATTGTTTGCATTGCACCACCACAACAGTTTCTAATTAGATTGTATCTATAATTTTTATGGCACTGGCTAATCTTCGTTACTGTTTTCCAACAAGAGGGACACATACAGATTCTGCTCTGTTGGTTTATAGCAAATTCTCATTTCAATTATTCTCAACTGTTTGTTGCTATTCTAGATACTTTTAATGCAATAAGAAAATTAGTTTTCAAAGAACGGAGGAGATTGTGAAATAAAATAACATTTTGCGTTTTCAGCAGGTTGATTAGATTTGTGCGGTTAATAAAAATGTGTACAAAATGAAAATTTATTCAATGGGAATTAAGTTAACTTTGCGAAGAAAAAGGATTACAAGGATTTAATAGAGTTCTTTTGAATTATCGTATTGCTTATTAAATACACTTGGGTTTTTTATGTATTTTAAATTAATATTTAAGTTTGTATTTCAACTAACTTGTTATCAAAGAGAAAACAACTAGAAGGATTTATAATTATTTATGAACAAATCTGTCATAAGGGATATACTCGTATGTATCTGAAATTCCGAAAAAGCCACTTGATTTTTATGGCGTTTGGAAAACTCAGCAAAGAGAAGAAATATGTACATATCGCTCATTTACTCAAAGACCCTCCTAACTCAACATTTAGAATTTTTAAATTAGTGATGCAGAATTAATATTATTAAATATACTTGGGACGAGTTACAATTTTTCTGGTAGGTATTGTCGAGCATAACCACAAGCCACATTGTGATGAGCATAACCACAATCTGTAATTGAAATATTCCAAACACCCCAAAATTCTTGAGTTACTGTACTGGGACCATACTGTTTATGATTGTATTTATAAAACATAATTGATTAAGAGTAATTCGCAGGTTTGTCTTAATAAATTCCTTAGAAATTAACTGAGTTATTCAGGGCAATCATGAATAAAATTCCGCGTGAAATTTCCAATTAGAATTTTTTGTTTTCCCTAATACTTGCTATTAGTTGGAATTCTTCCTCGGGAAAAATTTCACGCGGAATTTTATTCATGATTGCCCTGATTAAATATTTTATGGAAATATTTTTTGTTTAAAAACGACTTGCATGATGGTTTTCGCCTTCTTTTTATGCGCTTTCTGTGTATTTTAGCTTCCAGGATGATGAAAGTACAATTTAATAGACGTATATCAACACAAAGTATAAAATTGGTCCAAAAAATTCTTTCCTTGAGAGACACATTTTCCACATGTTAAGCCTGGTACTCCGTTCACAATTTCGTGCGAAATGCTGTCAAACTACATATAAAAGTATTTGGTATGAAATTTTTGCGAAATAAATTCGCAAGAGTAGTACTCTGTTCTTGGTGTGAAAAACACGGAAAATAATGTGTTTCCATGGAAAATTAATCTGGGATCATTTAAGTTTAGCTGTGAAACAACATGAGCAGTGCTTTTTTCGCACGGAATTTTAACAATGTTGCATACTTTTATACCTTCGGTTAACTTCTTCAGGATATTATTAATTTTCGGTTTTTTTTATATTGAATTCTTTGTCTTTTCAGCTTTCAATTACAAAATATATTTTATCCCACAGTTCAAGATCCATTTAATATATCCGAACAAAACTAGACAAAAATATATACAATAGAGAAAAATATGTATATTGTTGTATAAAAATCGGCATGATCTTCTGCTCTCAAATAAGGTATACTTTTCTTTTTCATCTCAATATCAACATCTTTATCAAAGAGGAACAACGTTCAGAACTGCAAAATTTTTTAATGAAAATCCCCCACTGTGCGCTGGCATGAACGGGGTCGCAGACAAGACTGCCCCTATACTAATATTTACATATTGTGGCAATATGGAATAATAGATTAAGTCGACTTAAGGAAAGCAGCATTTCTTGTGTTGTTATTTTGTTGTGTGATTTTCAAAATTTGTGCAACGCCGTACCCATTATGTTTTTTATATAGCAAGTAATACCACACAACGAAAAATATCGGAAATGAGAAACGTTGCCACCAGTACACACTATTGCGATGTCACAAAATACCATAGGCTGAGTTTACATCTGGCATTTTATGTATTGTCATTTTGTGGTGTCATTTTCATGCCGTTTCCATCAAGTTTTACGATAACACACAATTTTGTTTTGTCATTGTGACAGGAAATAGTACCATCCCAAAATAATGGCAATAGGGTATAATTGTCTACATCAAGAACTAATTTTGACATAATGACATCTAGTGTCATTGGCTTTACCGTTTGAGGTTCACAACCAAAAGTTTTATAATTCATTTTATATTACATAGTTAAATACAATTACCTGATATACTTGAGTATAACAAAAATATATTTCATTCATAAAAAATTAATTAAATAACAAAAATTAAAAATCTTATAAACCCCCGATATATCTAGAAAAGATGTCATATCTTCTAAGCGGCTGGACCGATTTTCTTCAAACATAGTTATGAACCTTCTCGATTAAGTCGCCTTTCAAACAGAAAAGACTAAATGAAAATCGGTCGTTTGGGCTGTACGTGGACACGCGGTTACTATCTTCACATGGGGGCAAGTCATGATGAATTTATTTTGATTAAACAAACAAAACTGAGCTGTGTAGTGTATGGCCGGCATTAGTACCAGGGTTACCGCTAGGAATTTTAGAAAAGTCGCACAAAAGGTCGTTTTGTGAAAATAAAGTCGCACAAAAAAGTCGTTTGAGAAAATAAAAGTTGTACCTCTTTTTTAACGTTTTTTATTAATAAAAAGCAAACAAAACAAAAAGCTTATTGCAGAATCCATTTTTATCATATTTCACAACACATGCAGTTGCCTTATACATGCTTATATATGTACCCAGCAAAAAATTACACATTACCATATAATGACTTACTTTTCTGATTACCAAATTTCATTACTCGCTTACAAATCACATTACCTAAAATTAAAAAAAAAATTATATACAAGTTGCTAAATGAAGAGAATAATTGTTTTAGATTAAATAGATTACGTGAACAAGTTGCCAAATAAAAGAAGTAAGTACTTCTCAAGAATCGATTATTTTAGTCTCACGCCTTGTTAAAATCATTAAGTTGGTAATCCAGTAAGGAACAGCTTCCACCAAAAATGCTTCGTTCCAAACCCGATTACCTTTTTTGAAATTTTTTGTTGTACCTGAAGATTTTAGCTAAAACTATTCTTTGCAACTTCTACTGAAAATTTATGAAACATTTCTTGAATACATTTTATACATGACATGCATGTTGCAAAAAAGTGTTTCCAAATGAACAATAATCTGTGAATTGCTTTTAAATTTTGCCGACGTTATTTTGACGATTTTTTTTATAAAAATAATCAAAGAACTTTTATAGTTTACTGGAAATTAACTGTTTGTTTGAGAAGTTTCACAAAAAAGGGTAAAAAGTCGCAACAAAATTAAAAAAAGTCGGAAAAGTCGGTGACAAAAAAAGTCTCACATAAAGTCGCAGACCGCAAAAAAAGGGTCAAATTGCGACTTTAGTCGGGTGAACGGTAACCCTGATTAGTACACAATTTCGGGATTGACTGAATCCCGAAAATTCCGGGACTAAAAACTTAAAAACCCAGGATTCGGAATTTCCTGAATCCCAAAAATCCCGGGATTTTCTTACCAAAATCCAAAATTAAATAAAAAGCGAAAAGAAATAAAAAATAAAAATTGTTTAAAAAGGATGGGCAAATAATTTTTCTGATCGTAAACCGTAACGTTGGCAAACCGTTTGGGTTTCTTGAGTAAGACCAGTGCTACAATTTTTGTACGGTTGGCAATTTCTGCCTGAGTGTTTTATAAGTGTGTAAATAAAATAGCTCTGTGTATACGCATGTGTAGCAGATTAATAGTCTGGGTATTTTTATACTTATGCGTATGATTGTAGCTCATGTAGTCTATAACTTTTACTTGTAGTCGTTTGTGTTGCATTATTTTAGAAATGTGTATGAACATATGTAGTTGTGGGTGTTTTATACTTATACATACGTATTCGGTTTAAAATTAATGCGTGGGTCTACATATAAGCGTATTTTTATACCCTTTACCAAAAAAATGGTAAAAGGGTATATATAGGTTTGTCATTCCGTTTGTAATTTCTATAATATCAATAAGCGACCCATAAAATATATATATTCTGGATCCTTATGCATAGGGAAGACGAATAAGCGATGTCCGTCTGTCTGTACGTGAAATCGGTTTTCCGAAGCTCCCAGAAAAGCTAGAGACTTCGTTCTTGGACTGGTGTATCAGAAATTTTCCAAAATAGACTGGTATTGAAATTCAGCAAAATCGAGCAGACGATTGCAGAGCTGGAAAGCTTAAACTTAATTTTGCCATATAAAAGTAACTACCGAAAACAAATTTTTATTTTTTTTTAATAAATAAACGTATTTTACACTTCAGTACGACTCAAATTGGTACTTTAAATTAAAAAATATAAAAAAAATTAAAAAGACGTTTCCAGGGTTGGAAAACTTCAACTTTTTGTGTTATGTAAAATTAACTATGTCTAAAGCTACATACCTGAAATTTGGACACAGCGTGTAGACCTTTGGCCGCTACAACAACAAATACATGAAAATTGGAAATTAAAGGGTGTTCCAAAACGAGCACCGAAAAATGTTAAAATCCCATGTAATATACATACAATTGTTTGTATGTATGTATATACACTTGAAATTTGTAAGGTTAGTGTATTTTTATACAGACTACAAAAATTAACACTAAAATTTCAAAAAATTTAAATTAAAGGGTGTTCCATCAGTTAATGCAATTTTGACTATACAATTTTGACAACTTGCTGTATCTTGGAAACCGTGAGAGCAAAACTCTTGAAATTTCCAAAAACGGTAAAACTAAAAAAAATCGCCAAAAACAAAAAAAAATCGCCAAAACGAAAAAAAGCACCAAAATAAAAAAATATTTATAAGACTAAAATAAATCGTATAAAACGGAAAAATTGCTAAAATGAAAAAAAATCGCCAAAATGAAAGCAAATCGCCAAAATGAAAAAAATCGCCAAAATGAAAAAAAAAACCAAAAACAGAAAAAAATCGCCAAAATGAAAAAAAACCAAAAAAAAAAGAAAAAAAATCGCCAAATGAAAAAAAATCGTCAAAATGAAAAAAATCGCCAAAAATGAAAAAAATCCCCAAAATGGAAAAAAACCAAAATGAAAGAAAATCACCAAAATGAAAAAAATCGCCAAAATGAAAAAAATCGCCAAAATGAAAAAAAACCTAATATACAGAAAAAAATCGCCAAAATTAAAAAAACGCCAAAATGAAAAAAAAACGCCAATATAAAAAAAATCGCCAAAATGAAAAAAAACCAAAACCAGAAAACAAATCGCCAAAATGAAAAAAAAGAAAAAAAATCGCCCAAATAAAAAAACCCAAAAACAGAAAAAATCGCTTAAATGAAAAACAAATCGTCAAAATGAGAAAAATCGCCAAAATGAAGAAAAGCCCATAAACAGAAAAAAAATCGCCAAAATGAAAAAAAAAAACTAAAAAACAGAGAAAAAACGCCAAAACGAGAAAAAAGCGACGAAACTGAAAAAATCATTTTAACTGAAAAAAACTTCAAAAAAGCAAAAAACCTTCCTTTCGTGCGCGATTCAAAGTCGCACTTTACTGAATTTTTTAATATTAAAGGAACTAAATGAACCTAAGTTTTTCCTTATTTCGTTTTTGCTTTGTTCACTTAACATATTTTATTTTATTTTTAAAGAACTAGATTGGTATCAATAATCAGAAAAATCCAAAATTATGACTCCAGGGTTGGAAAACTCACACTTTTTGTGTTATGTAAAATTAAATAGGTCTAAAAATTTTTTTCTTTACTTTATAAATTGAATATATTTTATGCTTCTGAAAGAAAAGTTTGGCGTATGAAATTTGAAAAATGAAAATTATAGCTCCAAAGATGGAAACTTTAAAAAAATGATAAATTTTTTCACAAAACAAATAGGTATGTATGTGTCTGCATACTATATATATGTACGTACGTTGGTAAAGGGTATATAAGATTCGGCACAGCCGTATATAGCACTCTTATACTATGTTTAGACGGTACGTGCTTCGCTCTCTATTCATGCTTCACGCCCCAATCATGACCGAATCCACTTGCTTCGCCATACAAAATTATGCGAGCGAATCAAGTAGATTCAATATGAATCTACTTGCGAAGCACGTAAAATTGGTATCTTCTCTAACTTTTATCGCAGTTAATCGCCACTTTATCTGAACTAGCTATTAAAACAAAATAGGTATATGTGTATGTGTGTGTTTGTAAACAAATAAAAACAAACCAAAAAACATAGATGTGAGTTTAATATAAATAAATTTAATTAAGTTATGAATAATATAAAAAGGAAAAATAAGAAGAAAATATAGAGATGCCTTCAAAAACAAGATTTCGCATGAGTGGAATTTATGTAAAGTATGTATGCTTATGTGTATGCATGTATGTTACGTATGTTTGTGTGAATATACATAAAAAAAATGCCACGCGAACAGTGATGCCAACTTTTTCAGAGCAAAAACCACTGTGTGTTCATAAAAAAGCACTAAATGAAATAAGTACTCGTATATATGTACATATGTATGTATGTACATAAATATATTTTTATTTATTTTTTTATATTTATCTATTTATTTTCAATACAGAGAAACACCTAATTCACACGAAGACTTTTATGAAGTCTATTTTTCGACGTCATTTTTGGTTTGAAAGCGAACGGGGTAGAGAAGAAAGAGGGGTAGAAAAAATGACTCGATTTCTGTTTTCTATGGTTTTTTCATATTTTTCTTTACACAAATTTGTGTTCCTGTTGTTACGTTTTATTATTAATATTCTCATATTGGTGTGTTCTTCGAAGGAAAATTTTATTAATAAAGTACCCTGTCGGAAATTCGGTTAACTTTAAACAAACTATTTCACAAATAGTATTGACTGACACTTGGATTACTTTCAATGTAATCAACTGACTATTTTAACATTGCGATGTCCTAGGCGGTAGTCAATTGTCTTACTCTGCACTACTTTCAACTAACTTAAAGTTGACTTTTTTAAATCACCTTGTAGTCTGTAAATTAAAAAAATTTTTCCGGGGTTCGAACATGTATCATCACACGTTACTCAACGCGCTATCACTCGGCTAAGGTACCATCTAAAATAACAACAGCAAAATGTTAATATAAAACTGAAATGAGTTTCAGAGTAGCTGAGAATAAATTTGTTCGCTCTCATCAAATTTGATTACGTACTCAACTTAAGAATTAGTTTTAGGTTTGTTCTGGATGACATTGCAGTTAGCTTTTAGTCAGTCTAAGATAATAATATTAAATTAATTATTTTTGTAGTCAAGCACACATTCTCCGACAGGGTATGTAAATGTATGTATAAGCAATAAAAATCAAAATCAATAAAAAAAATTAGACATGTAAAAATAATCATCGTATGAACGCAAATAATTTTTGGTAGCAACTTCAAAAGGGAATCAGGAAAAATAGACGTCATAAATTTCATCGTCTAAATCCTGTGAAAGCCCACATGGCTAATTATAAATGTATTGAATTTTAAAATTTCAATTATATTATATATAATTTCAATTATATCGAGCCATATTTCGATTTTGCTTATAAGTAGAATATGAGTAGGAAAATAATTGAAGTTCATTTGGGAAGACACTCTAATTATGGTGTACTATTTTAACAAAAGATGATCAACGAGAATTATACTCCTCGTTTCAAGAAATGCAGTTTCATCTTTTTCCTCTGGCCATAAAACTGTTTTAATAAAACAATTAGATTTTTAGGTGTTTCGTCTGAATTAATTTTTACATGAACATGGTTCAGTATGTTACATTCTGAACAACATAAGCCTTTTCTTTTTAGACCGTATTTTATATGAATGAAACAATTTGATTTATAAAATCATTATTGTATTTCTAACTTACTTTTAAAATATTTATAAGCGCTAAAAGTCATTTCTACTACAACATTTGAACATGGTAATATTAATAGTCTTGAGAAAATATTGACAGTATTAGAAATGGATTATGATAAGTTGAATTTCTATAATTATAAACTTCAATCCAAAATTGATCAGTTTTGAGCAAATTTTTCCATTTATGTATCCTTAAATTTCTGATACTTCGTTCTATTTCTTCAATTTCACCATCCCAGCAAAAATTACCGCTTCCCAGAAGAGTTTTTGTAAGCCAGCTAGAAGCAATGCATTCAGTTTCCAAAAAGCCGTTCATTTTTTGCTTTACTAATTCGTTTTACAGAAGCAATAATGTGTAGTTTTTATGTACTCAGTGGAAAAGTTAATGGTTTACATTTTTTTTTACTTTTGTCCACTTTGTTAGAGAGCCTTAAGTACTTTTCAGAAGCATTTTTGGAAGCTTTCGTTATCAAGAAAGCAATACATTGCTTCCCTCAGTGTTTAGTAATTAGATTATTGTAATTAAGTTATTTTATAACGTGTATGGTATCCTATGTAATTGCTAGAAATATATTATTTTTTCTCACTATGAAAGATAAAGTTTTTCTTCCTTTGTATTTCACGCAGCTGAATTAACATTCTGCAAAGGAAACTTTGCATGTCTAAAAGGGGTGAAAGCAGATAGTTTTTTAAAGTGAAAATAAAGCCACCACACTTTAACAAATTAATATTTAGTAGATTTGTAAAACGCACTAAAATCAAAGATGAAAAGCACCAAAAAAAGGCACTAATTTCTTTTTAAAGCAACAATTTGAAAAATTCCGCACTGTTATGAATTAAAAAACTCTAAATCTAGTACGAAAAGCACTAAATTGGCACGATGCACACGAAGCACGAATGCGTAGTCTAAACAGCATGATTCATAAACATGATTCAGAGAGCGAAGCAGGTGATTCAACTCGTCGTCTAAACATAGCATTACTTGTTTATTTTTAGCTGTGGCTGCCTACTGCACACATGCATTCAAGTAGAATCTAGATGATTCCTTTTTAAAGGAATCAACGTTCATAGTTGCTTGACGGCTAATTCTCAAAGAGTACTTTAAACAATACTTTTATCATTTTGTGATATGTACCTACTTGTAGTTATGAATGTATGTATTAAAAATTATAAACATACATAATTAATTTGTATAGGTATGCGTATGTTCAAAATATCGTAGATAATTACGCTTTTGATTAATAAATAAAATAACTGTTTTAACTCTTTCTTTTTTTTTTTATTTGTATGCTAGAAAAAAAAATAATGCAACTCAATTGAAAATCAACCCTTAAGCAAGCCACAGACCTTGCGACTGTTGGTACAACATGAGCAAGTTGTGTATAAGATTGTAAAGTGTGTGGGGTCGTCGTATGAAGTTGTGTATCGGTTGTACGAAAGATTAAAAAGATTTGATTTTTTGGCTAGTTGTATGGACAGGTTGTAAAATTTAGGAGTTTGTTGTACAACTTCATTTCATTTTGTTCTTATTTTCGTTGTGGTCATATGAAAAACATCGCGCTCGAATTCAAATTTGCGTATAAAATGGAGAATTGAACAGAAAGAAGTGATTTTATATAATTGTATAAGAGTTTGCGCGGAAGAATTGCTTTTTTATATGCATCGGCACTTTTGACAAAAGGTCATTGAATACTTCGTTTGACACCCACGTGTAATTTTTATAGTCCATTGGCTCACTTTCTTTTATTATTTCCAAAAGTTTGTTATTAGAATACGTTTTTTTATATAAATCACTCCTTTAACCAAATTCTTTTTTTCTGTCCTTTTTTACGTTCTTCTTCTTATTTTGTCACAAAAAAAAAACCGTCCATTACAATATGCGACATAACACCCGATGTATGTTTACTCCAAAAAAAATTAAGAAATGAAGTTGTGCTCTAATGTTGTGCACGTTGTTGTAAAGTTTGTGGGCAAAACACACAACTTGTTAATCCAACGTGTTGTACCAACAGTCGCAAGGTGTATGGCTTGCATTACAAATAGACAAACAAAACTGACAACAACAAAATCAACAAAAACACTAAACAAACACGCACAAAGCGATGTACAAAATACACGAGTTCAAACATTCACACATACATATGTAAATATGTATGTATGTAAGTATATTTAATTCACCATACGGTTGAAATGGCAAGGACAATTCTATGGCGGTAATCAATCTTCTTCTATTCGTTGGAAAATGACAGCTCAGTGGTGTAGAGTCAAATTGCGAATTGTGTTCCGGTGGCACTTTCTATTTACAACTCACCCATATGAATTCATACAAGTACACAAATATTTTGCATTTTACTCTTTTCGCTCTATGTTTCTTCTGCTGACATCAGCGTTGCCAAATGTGCATTTTTCCCTGATTTTTCCCAGTCTTTTTAAGCATAGAACAGTTTTGCAGTTTTTTTTTGCTAAAAAATTAGTTTTCCTATAAATTGTGCAGTTTTTAAATTTTACTTTATCTCAATTTTGTTTTTTTTTTTAATTCCAATGTCTGAATTCATAGTTTTACCCATTTCGCTTAATATAACAGCGAAGGTTTATTGGTACTTTTTCAAACAGCAAGAGGGAATTCACACGAAAGTTGTGTTTTTCCTTATGGTATTTGGTCTTATGGCTTGCAAGTTTAGTTTATAAGAACGTAGCACTTCCTGTATTAGTTAATATTAATTCGCCTTGCCTTATTGGAAAAGAAAAACAAGTTTCATACTTTCCTCATTGAAATAATTCGATCTCTTATAAAATGAAATAAAAAACGACGAAAGAAATTAAAGGGTAGACCCTATAGAATTTGAAGCCATACAAATTTTTTCAGAACTCTTTACAAAAAAATTCTAGTAATTCACAAAAAAAAAAACAACACTTTATTTAAAAAAAACAGAAGCATATACATACATATATTAGTTATCTTATTTATTGGATTTTTGATCCACTTATGTCTTTAGGTTGACTCGGAAAAAAATTAAATTTCTAGGTGTAATTTAGTGCCATAGTGCAACTCAAACACTTCTTTTTCAATTAATTAAGAAATTTATAAATTTGTAGAGCCATATTTTCTTAACTGATGCTGATGAGGCTATCGAGATGGTAAAACGTAACAACTTGACAAACATTATCAAGTCATGATAAACATATATCAGGTATAGACGTAGGGTTAACCCCCACCCTCCCCAAAAATATAACTGATGCTAAAGAATTTTTTATGAGAAGTTTTTTTCTTCGAAATTTTCAGTTTTCTCAAAAAATATTATGGCAACGCGGCTGACATTAATGTTTGTGTAATAGAATTTACATATGTACAAACATATGTATGTACACCTTTTCTAATGCTGGAGGGTGAAAGTGAAGAAGTTTGTGACAAGTTTGTTTGCTTAGTATCAGAGATGGAAAACTAAGCACATTTTAGAACCAAATAAGGCTTTGATTGGTAGAAACTAGGGTAGTTATCTCCATCATGTAATGGAATTGATTTGAAGATTTTGCTCCTACAGTTTTAAGTAAGAAAAAATTTACCAAGAATAGCTCATTTAAAAAATTTATTTGTTCTCGGTTAAACACATCTAGATGCATTTCGTTGCTGCACAAGTAACTCATCAGTAAATTTTCAACAAAATCAAGCACATATATGTATACATATATATGTATGTATATGTATGTATGTATGTAAGTATATATGTATATGCTTAAATTAACCAGTAGCTCCCCTGCAATAAATAGAGCTGACACAAGATTAGTCACGTAAACAGTCCTATAACTGGTCGGATCTAGTCCGAGTTTTAACAATTGCTATGATGCGGGCCAGTTATACTATGTTTAGACGGTACGTGCTTCGCTCTCTATTCATACTTCACGCCCCAATCATGACCGAATCCACTTGCTTCGCCATACAAAATTATGAGAGCGAATCAAGTAGATTCAATATGAATCTAATTGCGAAGCACGTAAAATTGGTATCTTCTCTAACTTTTATCGCAGTTAATCGCCACTTTATCTGAACTAGCTATCAAAACAAAATAGGTATATGTGTATGTGTGTGTTTGTAAACAAATGAAAAAACAAGCCAAAAAAACATATATGTGAGTTTAATATAAACTAGATATACCAAACGGACGACAGAATCGTCCGCATTCTAAACAGAAACAAAATCTCTTTATTAAACCTAATTCAATTTATTGAACTCTCGTCCTATAAGTTTTATGCAGCGTGACCGTTTGACCGACTAAAGTGGCAAATTGCCACTTTTTCGACTGCCTTGCCACTTTTTTCCCCTTTCTTTAGAGTGAATTATATAATAATACATTAAAAATAAAAAATTTAGTGTAGTTTTCACGTTTTTTTTTAATTTTGCCCCTTTTTTTGATAAATCCCCTATTTGGTGCAACTTTTTGAAAAATGTCATCGGCCACCCTGGTTTTATGGCTTTCATACAACAACAAATAAGAAAAAAAAATGGAATAGCATAAAAAATACTACACAAATACACACACACACAAACACACAGTGTAAACTAACAAATGAGCGTGTACTATGTTTGCATGTAGTAGTAGCAACTTTAAATGCTTATAGCTCCCAAAATACTAAACCGATTTCAATAAAATATAGATTCTGCACATCTGCGCAGAAATTCCTTTAAAATGATATAAATCTTTCCAAAATCGGTGCAGTAGTTCCGGCGTAAAAGGGATTACAAGAAACGTGTTCGCCTATTAATTATATAGATAAATTTAATTAAGTTATGAATATAAATAAATTTAATTAAGTTATGAATAATATAAAAAGGAAAAATAAGAAGAAAATATAGAGATGCCTTCAAAAACAAGATTTTGCTTGAATCGAATTTATGTAAGTATGTATGCATGTATACACGTGCGTATGATACGTATGTTTGTGTGAATATACATAAAAAAAATGCCACGCGAACAATGATGCCAACTTTTTCAGAGCAAAAATCACTGTGTGTTCATAAAAAAGCACTAAATTCAATATATTTTTTATTTATATTTTTATATTTATCTATTTATTTTCAATACAGAGAAAGCCCACATGGATAATTATATATGTATTGAATGAGTAGAAATTAAAAATTTAAGTTAACTACAATTTTAAATTTACTACATTTCATAGGTTTTTGTAATAATTTCAATTATATCGAGCCATATTTCGATTTTGCGTATAAGTAGAATAGGAAAATAATTGAAGTTCATTTGGCAATGCACTGCAATTATGGTGTATTATTTTAAGAAAATAGTATCAACGAGAATTATATCCTCGTTTCAGGAAATGCAGTTTCATTTCTTTCAGTATGTTACATTCTGTAGCTCGTTTCTGTATTTCTCGCATCGTAAAATTTCCCGCATGAAACAAGGGAATCGTAACAAAAACAGTGTAAATTGAAACACAAAATGGCTTTTCTCACATAAGTTTTTCTGTATATTTCCTTGCGAAAACTATCTGTCATTTAAATAAATTTCCAGCAATTATTGGAAGGATGTGAGAAAGGGTGTTTCTGTAACAATATTCTGTGAAAAGTTTCTCGCAAGAACCGTCTAAATAACTCGGATTTTAAATTGGTGCGATAACAACAAAATTTGTACAGAAACATGAAACATGAAAATATGAATAATAAACTAGTTGAAAAGATATGCAACGAATTATTGAACTAAAATTATTATTAAGGAGTCGATATCATTATATTTATTTACAATTTTTTTGTGGAGTTTTCTATAATAGAGACAGTTGCTAGAAAAAACTTATTTCAAGCATTTTACATTCACTTTATATTCATGTTCATTATAAAATTTTATTTTTCTTTAAAATTATTATTTTTTGTTATTGAAATAATATTTTTGTGACTTTTGTTTTCATTTGACACTCGATTACTGGAAATATTCCAGTAAAAACAGATTCAGTGTTGTCTGTTTTCACATTCAAATACAGAAACACTTTTTTTCACAAATCGAGAAACGATGGAATTTTGTGTTTCACACTTCATGTGAGAAATTTTACGATGCGAGAATTACAGAAACGAGTTACTGAACAACATAAGCCTTTTCTTTTTAGACCGTATTTTATATGAATGAAACAATTTGATTTATAAAATCATTATTGTATTTCTTACTTAGTTTTAAAATAGATATAAGCGCTAAAAGTTATTTCTACTTCAACATTTGAACATGGTTATATTAATAGTCTTAGAGGAAATATTGACAGTATTAGAAATGGATTATGATTAGTTGAATTTCTATAATTATAAACTTCAATCCCAAAATTGATCACTTCTGAGCAAATTTTTCCATTTATGTATCCTTAAATTTCTGATACTTCGTTCCATTTCTTCAATTTCACCATCCCAGCAAAAATTACCGTTTCCCAAAAGAGTTTTTGTAAGCCAGCTAGAAGCAATGCATTCAGTTTCCAAAAAGCCATTCATTTTTTGCTTTACTAATTCATTTTACAGAAGTAATAATGTGTAGTTTTTGTGTACTCAGATGCAAAAGTATTTTTTTACTTCTGTCCACTTTGTTAGAGAGCCTTACGTTAGTACTTTTCAGAAGCATTTTTGAAAGCTTTCGTTATCAAGAAAGCAATACATTGCTTCCCTCAGTGGTTAGTAATTAGATTATTGTAATTAAGTTATTTTATAACGTGTTTCCAACGTGGTATCCTCTGTAATTTCTAGAAATATATTTTTTCTCACTATGAAAGAGAAAGTTTTTCTTCCTTCGTATTTCACCCAGCTGAATTAACATTATGCAAAGGAAACTTCGCATGTTTAAAAGGGGTGAAAGCAGATAGTTTTTGGAAAGTGAAAATAAAGCCACCACACTTTAACAAATTAATATTTAGTAGATTCGCAAAACGCACTAAAATCAAAGGTGAAAAGCAACAATTTAGTGCCTTTTTTTAAGCAACAATTTGAAAAATTCCGCACTGTTATGACTTAAAAAACTCTAAATCTAGTACGAAAAGCACTAAATTGGCACGCTGCACACGAAGCACGAATGAGTAGTCTAAACAGCATGATTCATAAACATGATTCAGAGAGCGAAGCAGGTGATTCAACTCGTCGTCTAAACATAGCATTACTTTCACATGTGGATGGCCTGGGATGGTGTTAGTTGATACTTTTTATGTACTAGTCACTGAACTATCTTGTAGGCACCCAATCGGTGTAAAATAATAAAAATTATATATGTATGTATAAATGTTATTCCGACGCTTAATAATCGAAAAATACTCGAACTTGTTCAGTGCCTCTTACTACAATACTAGACCGAGTACCAATTAATTGACTGAAGAGGACACATCATAAAAGTGCTGAATATGTAATCATTTACGTGATATGTGTTGTTACCATACACTACCCCCTGCATTTTGTAATAAAAGATGAGTACGTTTGGATCATTTGTCACCAAATTTTCAGGGTAGCTACACGTTTGATAAAATTATACACATTTAAAACACTGCCTCAGCAAACAATTTAATTAATTAATAAAAATAAGGGATATTTTTTTGGTTTAATTTCTTAAGATACCGATAAAATATGGGTTTTAAACTTAAAAAAGGAAAAAATATTCGTTTACTTATAAATAGATGAACGAAAATTCTTAGAGCTTAAAATAGCTTAAATCAGGTCATCAAAGTGAAATTATATGAAAGCAAAAATATAATTTTTGAAATTTGTTTTGGTTTTTCATTCAAGTTGCAAAAGTTATGAAAGGCCAAACTAAGCCTGAATATGTTTGCTTTTCTTCGTTCAAGAATTTTTTAAATATTTTTTTGTTTTCATATACATAAATATCAGTTTGGTGATGTGATGCAAGCAGATATTCCTTTTTGGAAGCCTTATGTGTAGTTTCCACAATGCAAGCACGTGACTTTCTAGAAAAAATATATGAAAAGCACTCGAAGTTTTGAGTGATTCTCATAAAAATTTTCAAGACAAGTGGCTTGCTTGAATTGTGAAAACTACACATTATTCTTTATTGGGTGCACCTGTAGCTGAGTGATAGCGATGCTGGTCTCTCAGAGGTTGTGGGTTTCAATTCCCGCCATAAACCATGGGTGTTTTCCGCAGACAAGCTAATCGCTTCGTTTGTTTTGTTGTGTTTGTTAAACAAATTTGGAAAACAGTGCCTCGTTTCTTTAACTTAAGAGAAGTTCTCACATCGAGAAAAATTAAATCATTATATTGGTTGTCCTATTTTACATAGGGATATTAATATAAAAACTTAAATAAATTTACGAAAAATATCAACAAATATATTCTTATGAATTGAATAGGCTAAAGTTCGTAACGCTTTTTAAGCCAAATTACATGTGATAATTATTAATGAACAAATAACATCAAAGTTAGTTGTAAATATTCTGACAACAACACATAGTTGAACGGAACAGCCAGCCGTTTTCGAAGGCCACTAAACCTTCCTCATCAGCGTTCTTCTGTGTTTTGGTCCACTGTGTGTGGTGTCAGTTGATGTAGATGTCTGCCTTATATACGTAACTTTATTGCAAATGGAATATGTGAATTTGTTTGATTCATTGCATTTCAATTTGCCAATGTGTTTCGTAATGTATACGCAAGTTACCATCTATATATATATACCATCTTCTATATATATTACCATCTTCTATATATATTACAACAGTCTTACCATTGTCGTTTTGTTCCTTACTAACTATACACATGTTTGTTAATTTGCTTATTTTTGTTCTACTTAAGACAAACTTTTTGGTTTGTTACTATTAAGTATATTTTTATTTTTAATTTTTGCCACAAGCCAATGACTATTAATTAGTTAATTTAATTATTATTTTTCGAACTGTATTTGTTTCTATATTCTTATGAATTGAATAGGCTAAAGTTCGTAACGCTTTTTAAGCCAAATTACATGTGATAATTATTAATGAACAAATAACATCAAAAGGTTAGTTGTAAATATTCTGACAACAACACATAGTTGAACGGAACAGCCAGCCGTTTTCGAAGGCCACTAAACCTTCCTCATCAGCGTTCTTCTGTGTTTTGGTCCACTGTGTGTGGTGTCAGTTGATGTAGATGTCTGCCTTATATACGTAACTTTATTGCAAATGGAATATGTGAATTTGTTTGATTCATTGCATTTCAATTTGCCAATGTGTTTCGTAATGTATACGCAAGTTACCATCTATATATATATACCATCTTCTATATATATTACCATCTTCTATATATATTACAACAGTCTTACCATTGTCGTTTTGTTCCTTACTAACTATAGACATGTTTGTTAATTTGCTTATTTTTGTTCTACTTAAGACAAACTTTTTTGGTTTGTTACTATTAAGTATATTTTTATTTTTAATTTTTGCCACAAGCCAATGACTATTAATTAGTTAATTAATTATTATTTTTCGAACTGTATTTGTTTCTATATTCTTATGAATTGAATAGGCTAAAGTTCGTAACGCTTTTTAAGCCAAATTACATGTGATAATTATTAATGAACAAATAACATCAAAGTTAGTTGTAAATATTCTGACAACAACACATAGTTGAACGGAACAGCCAGCCGTTTTCGAAGGCCAATAAACCTTCCTCATCAGCGTTCTCTGTGTTTTGGTCCACTGTGTGTGGTGTCAGTTGATGTAGATGTCTGCCTTATATACGTAACTTTATTGCAAATGGAATATGTGAATTTGTTTGATTCATTGCATTTCAATTTGCCAATGTGTTTCGTAATGTATACGCAAGTTACCATCTATATATATATACCATCTTCTATATATATTACCATCTTCTATATATATTACAACAGTCTTACCATTGTCGTTTTGTTCCTTACTAACTATAGACATGTTTGTTAATTTGCTTATTTTTGTTCTACTTAAGACAAACTTTTTTGGTTTGTTACTATTAAGTATATTTTTATTTTTAATTTTTGCCACAAGCCAATGACTATTAATTAGTTAATTTAATTATTATTTTTCGAACTGTATTTGTTTCTATATTCTTA
Organism: Tachina lurida; assembly: GCA_944452675.1. Classification (NCBI taxonomy): domain Eukaryota; kingdom Metazoa; phylum Arthropoda; class Insecta; order Diptera; family Tachinidae; genus Tachina; species Tachina lurida. The sequence goes on along the minus strand of OX101752.1, from coordinate 118,301,676 downwards.
TGAATTGAATAGGCTAAAGTTCGTAACGCTTTTTAAGCAAAGTTACATGTGATAATTATTAATGAACAAATAACATCAAAGTTAGTTGTAAATATTCTGACAACAACACATAGTTGAACGGAAAAGCCAGCCGTTTTCGAAGGCCACTAAACCTTCCTCATCAGCGTTCTTCTGTGTTTTGGTCCACTGTGTGTGGTGTCAGTTGATGTAGATGTCTGCCTTATATACGTAACTTTATTGGCAAATGGAATATGTGAATTTGTTTGATTCATTGCAATTTCAATTTGCCAATGTGTTTCGTAATGTATACGCAAGTTAACCATCTATATATATATACCATCTTCGTATATATATTACCATCTTCTATATATATTACAACAGTCTTACCATTGTCGTTTTGTTCCTTACTAACTATACACATGTTTGTTAATTTGCCTTATTTTTGTTCTACTTAAGACAAACTTTTTTGGTTTGTTACTATTAAGTATATTTTTATTTTTAATTTTTGCCACAAGCCAATGACTATTAATTAGTTAATTTAATTAATTATTTTTCGAACTGTATTTGTTTCTATATTCTTATGAATTGAATAGGCTAAAGTTCGTAACGCTTTTTAAGCCAAATTACATGTGATAATTATTAATGAACAAATAACATACAAAGTTAGTTGTAAATATTCTGACAACAACACATAGTTGAACGGAACAGCCAGCCGTTTTCGAAGGCCACTAAACCTTCCTCATCAGCGTTCTTCTGTGTTTTGGTCCACTGTGTGTGGTGTCAGTTGATGTAGATGTCATGCCTTATATACGTAACTTTATTGCAAATGGAATATGTGAATTTGTTTGATTCATTGCATTTCAATTT